>VDFB02000013.1:248959895-249077680 GCA_007258455.2 Sequoia sempervirens | reverse complement strand
CATGGGTAATGCTAAGTTCTCTCTTATCTTTCCAACGATGTATTTTTTTCACTTTTTGACAATGTTAGGCCTTTCATCCATAATTTATTTTGTTTGTATGTCTGTTTTTTGTCAAAAAGTAGTGTTTGGTGTTTTTTTCGTTATAAATTAACCGCTCATCAAAATTTCAAATAAATAACATTTTAGAAACTAGATTTCCATTCTACAAATTTTAAAAAATAAAAAAATAAAATCAATTATTTTAAAAAATTTGTAGGGGGAGCACGGCAAAAATTCTACTTTTTATGAAATTCCCACTTAGAAAATTAGTAAAAAATCAAATATTCATTAAAAAAGTAGTAGAAAAATTGTGCATCAACTAGATGTTGTTAGCTAACTTCTGACCGTAGTGATTTTAAAATACTACAAAAATTTCTGACTGCTAGCGACAAGAGTTGTTATATTATGTTTTTCCGACAAAACAGCCAACAATTTCTGTAATAACCCTTTTGAACCCCCTTAATCTCAACCATTTTCAAAATAAATTAGTAATTTAGAAAGTAGACTCAGATCACTTCAATCCTTGTTTTTGTTCCATCTCAAAATTTTGAGTGTAGCTATCCTCAATTTCACGTGCAAGGTCAGTATTTCTTGATTTCAAAGAAAAAGTGGCCACTTAAGCCCCCTTTTTGGGAACCATCTTGGTGCACTTATCTGCATACCTTTTCTAAGTTTTGTAAAGTGTTTTAAAGAAATTTTACATTTATCTAGGTTTTCCTAATTCATTGTGGTTAAGTGAAGTTATTAAACCCCCTTTTAGGCCTTAATTTTGACACATCTAGAGGATCTCTCTTGATAATCATAAATTAAATATCAAATTATTTCATTGGGAAAAATTTGGTCCTCATAAGGTGAGCCAAGACCTATTTTCCCTTGATGGTCAATGGGTCCTCCCTCAAGAGGACCCCCTTTTTTAAGTTGATCTCGAATGGGTTTTTGGCCCTCTTTCAACTCCCTGAAGCTTGCTCCTAGAAACTTAGCTAGGACCCATTTTCCTTTGGTGGCAAATGGGTCCTCCCTTAATGAGACCCTAATTTTTGAATTTTATTATGGTGGGAATTTAATTTTCTTTCTTTCCATATCTGGTGTCGGCCTTAGTTCTTTGAATTTTGGGGTTAATCTCTTAATTTAGTATAAATAAGGGGTTAATTCACATAGTTTCATTCTAAGAGTTTCAATCATTCAACTATTCAAGTGATGAAGCATTCTAGAGAATTTCAAGATCATTCATAAGGAATTTCAAGGCACGATTCAAGTTTTTATTGCAACAATTCAAAGATCATATCATCATGTCAAGGTTATAATTGCATCATTTCATGTTCATACTTCATTATCTTATTTCAACATTTGGCTTAGTTACCTACAAGGGGTTTGACTAAGGAAAACCCCCATTCACTAAAAAATCAACAATTTTTATGTCCTTTAGTGTGTGATTGTAGATTTACAAGTTGAAGAGCAAGATTGTCAAATTTGTCAAATTTGTCATTTTTGCAAAGTTGTCATTCAAGGTGCAAGATCATGAAGAGATCCCTACATAATTAAATATTGCTTTCTAAAACTTGATAACAGGGATTTCAAGAGTTTGTAAATCAAGGTACAAGATCATGAAATTATTTTTTTGAAACCCTAAAAGGACCCATTCGCCCCTGAAGGTGAATGAGTCCTCCATAGCTCAAAAACAACTTTTTGGATAGGTACACAACTTTTTATACTCTAAACACATTCCTCATAGTTGCTATAATAGTTAGGGCCATTTTCTAATTTTTATTTGTAATCTTATTTTGTATAATTTGAAGTGTTATTGTGCTAGAAAAACTAGTGATCTATCTCATTTGCACACATATTTGGGATAGATCCTATTTATTAGAGAAAATAACCCAGGAAAAACATCTACAAATATGTCCTCCATAAAACATGAGATAAGCAATGTATGTTATTTCACTAGAGAAGAGGAAAACATATGAGATGAATTACATATTGTACAAAGTTCCGTAAAAAGGCATGGAAGGTGGGTGATGGGTGAGAAACTTCCTAGTATGGGAAAAACTACTTGAATAACAAAATGTAAAACTAATGCCTAAGTAAACTTAAGCATAAATGTACACCCCCCCTTAAGTGAAACTAAGGGAGAATGAATAAACAAAAATGAAGATGCAATATGGGTCTTAGCTACACAACCATGTTAGGTACCCATTTACAATGCAAAAAGGAAATCTCCCACAACCAGAGAAAAGGAGAAAAACCCTGTGGGAAATAAATCCTCTCCAAAAGAGAGAAAAGAAAACAAAAGTGATGCATGTATGGAGGACTCAATCACAATCCCCAAGTTCTACATACATCATGTATCTACAATCAATGATCTCCCCATAGGAAGGAAAAAAGGAGATATCATACCCCCCATAATGAAGAAGCTCCTATGCCAATGGTGCATGCATGAAGACAAAACACTATACAATGCTTGAAATTAATATTTCTCCCCTTGGGGAGAAACCAATCCACTAGTGTATGAAGAAACTCTAAACCAAGAGATGAGGAAGGAAGTCCCAAGAAGTATGAAGTATTTAAAGCCTACTCAAATTTCTCCATGTCAATGTCGAATGATACCACAATCAAATCAAGATCTAATGAAGACTTAAAAACATCAACCTCTAAAGACAATGATTCCTCCAAATGGTGCTCAAGATACTCCAAATCACTGCCAAACTATGACAATAGAAGAGAAGAAGAAAGAACAAGAGGGTATGAAGGTTCCCTCATCACATCCAAAGTAGTGAAATCAACTCCTTCAAAGAGGAGATGAACATCATCAATTGTGTTATCCAAATCATCAACGTGACACTCCACAAATAGGAATGATATGTCTACAAGATAAGAATCCCAATGAGGTGGATCTAGAAAACAATATGTATCCTATTGATCAGGGTCATGGAAAGTTGCAACCAATGAATGTGAAGGCTCAATAGGTATCTCTATAGGAGTGGAAACCTCATCATCCTCATCATCAATATGTGCAAGGTGTTTCAAATATTTAAACTCCTATAGTGTATCATAGTTATATGATATATTATCTGAATCATCAAGAGATACTAGACAATCTAAAGCAAGATAATCTAGGAAGGGTGTAGTATCAGGATCTCCATATAACTCCCAAATTTTGGTCCATAGAGCACAATGACACTTAATGTCATCAATGAAACTCAATGTGTTATCATCAACATGAAGAGCAATCACTCTGAAAACATGATCTCTTTTGGAACACTAAAAAATATTCTTGCTCCAAGAAGTACCAATTTGAGGAACAAGACCATATAGTTATGGGAAAAGACGAACCCATCTTAAGTGCTTCAATATACAATCTCTCCATTGTTTATAGTTCCCCCTTTTCAAGATGATTAGAGAAGAGTGAAACGAAAAACCCATAATGACAAGATAATTCTTTGAAGACATGAAACCTTAAAATTAGAAAAATTAAGAAAATTTACCATATTGCAAAGCTTCCACACAAATCACCAAGACCACACAAGCATACCACATTTCCCATGAACCTTGCAACAACTTCACAACTCAATGCAAGTGTTGGCAGATTTAAGGCACAAGGAATGAATGTGGGATAAATGTCCAAAAGAAATTCCCAAATCATAGCATACAGGACCATCTCCAAATCCTAGATAAAATATTTGATTGCAAACTTTATAATTATAAAGTTTGAAAAAATGTTTCACTAGAATCAAGAATCAGAAGGAAATGCCTATACAAGAGAAAATTGCAACTACCAACAAATCATAGTGGAGAATGCTACACTTCTGCCAATGCAAAACAAGTAGAAACAACACCTTCTCAAGGAAATCATTGCACCTCCCAAGCAAAAGAAAATTGGGGCTCCCAAAATATGTAACGCACAACAAAAGCGGGCCTCCACAATAGATTCAACCTACATATACAACATGCAATGCCTAGTAGAAAGGACTATATATGCAAATCACCTTCCAAGTTGACCTCTCACTAGACAAAAAATCATGCCCAACACAACAAAAGAATTGTTGCATCCAATATGAAAAATGATCCTTCCATATTTCACGTGTGTCTACAACAAGGAATCGTTGGAAAAAAAAAAAAAAAACACCTCCAAGAGGAAAATCGTGCTTTTCAAGAAAAAACAAGCCAGCCAGAAGGTCTTCAAGCATGCCTCCTCCAAAACTGTACGGTGTCTAAAAATAGAACGCCTCCAAGATAAAATTTGATTTTTTTCCAACAAGAGGTAATTGAAATAATCAAAAAAAGGGAGAATGAGGCAATTTTGAAATTTGAAAAATTTCAAATGTTGAAAAAAATGATCTCACACACTATAATGAAAACTCTCAGGAAGGGTTTACAGAATGGGTGGCTCTAATACCATGTTAGAGAAAATAACCTAGGAAAAACATCTACAAATACATCCTCCATAAAACACAAGAGAAGCAATGTACGCTATTTCACCAGAGAAGAGGAAAAACTATGATATGAATTACATACTTTACAAAGTTCCTTAAAAAGGCATGAAAGGTGGGTGATGGGTGAGAAACTACCCAGCACAGGAAAAACTACCATAATAACAAAATGTAAAACTAATTCCTAAGTAAACTTAAGCATAAATGTAATTTACTCTAACATTATTTTTCACCATATCACCTCTACTAAGTTCAATCCAAAAAATCTAACTAACTTTGGCATATTTTGAATGGATACCATTTTTCTTAGATTTTATTTCACTTCAATTGAACTAAGTCTCTCACTTTGAAGTCTCTCACATAGTCATATAACTCTCTTTTTGAGGCCACCCTCTTCTTAATTCTCATACCTTATTTTAATAGTAGTTTGTTATGGATTTGTGGTGATTTGATAAATTAATATTTTTATTTTTATTTTTTTTTGACTGCAGGAATCGGGTAGCACGACCCCCTATAAACTACAGTGCGCCTGGTAAACTTTTTAACGTGACCGGCGGCGCTGGCGTGACACGCCCTCCGGTACCACGGGACGGGGGGAGACTAGAACTCGTGGATAAATTAATATTATTCAAAAATCATAATTGATAGACATTTTTGGCTTATGAGACTCTTGATTTGTTAATTATGGTTGTAGACTGTGATACAATAATATTATTTTGAGTAGCTATATTTTGATGCTAATGATATGGTTAGTCATGGTTATGGACTATTTATAATTGTTAGAATTGAATTTTAGTATTTACAATGTACGGATTTTATCATGAAAAATATTATGAAATGATGAAAAATTATGATGTGATTAATATTTCTATGCATCATGTGAATTATTTTGAATGTGTTTAAAATGCTTAAGTTATAATGCATTAAATTTTCCATTTATTTTTCTAGATATTTGGAATTTAATATGATGTTATCTATGATGTGCATTTTATATAAAGGTAGTTATTTCTTTGGCTATATACAATGGATATATTTACACGTTTATATGAGTGTACAACTTAACATTCAATGACAATGGAAATTTGTGGAAGTATCAAGTAAATAGTGTTGAGATTTCCCTAATGTAACTAGGCCTACCTTATGAGAGGGTCAAGGTTTTCTTATGTAATTGTGTATTGTTATTTTGGTGTTCAATATTATTATACTTAAATTTTTATATTTCTTTTATTTCTTATTTTAGATATTATTTTAAAATGAAAAACTAGAGGTCTTTTAAATTTTATTACTTTAATTTTAGGGTATGTGCAAGATCATCCTGGAAAAAGCAAGCCCTTAAGTGGCGAAAAATTTAGAAAAATTAGAATTAAGAAACTCAAGATGTAAAAAATTGAATAAGTTGTCTATATTATTTCAAAAATATGTAAGAATAGAATCTATATCAAATTGAATGTAGTTTCTAAACTACTAGGTTTATTTTTAAAAAATCTATTTGGTGAAAAATTGAAATTTCAATGCAGTAGTAAATAAATTTCAAGGAAAAAATAAGAAGTAGGTGTCTGTCTGACCACCCTAACCACAATAAAATGATAATATTTTTATAATATTTTAAATATAAGTAGAGAATTCATGTCTCAATGTGATGCATATTTTTTTGTAATTTTTTCCAAGTAAATAATTAATTATGATTTTTTTATTACAACTTTTAAAAAATATAAAAACTTGTACATCTAACCAGCTTAACTTGGTCAAAACTTCATGAAATTCATTTTTTTTTAATCCTATAGTATGAAAATTATGGAATATGATGCATGTTTTGGATTAAAAAAATGTGATATTGTTTGAAAGCTATAGTTGTTTTTCAATCAGCCTATCAATTAGGACTTTAGTCGTAATTCAAATAGAAAATGAATAATAATAATTTATTAAATTCAAAGTAAAGCATAATTTACATTGGTGGAAAGTTGAGAATATCCTTTAAAAACCCTTTTCATTTCATCAATTTTGGGTTAAAAAAAGTCGTCAGCCACATACCCTACACATACCCATCATATCGCCACTTTTTGTCCCATCATGATCCTGCACATACTCTTTAGAGGATAATTAAACCCTAATGTTTTTACCTATAGATTGGGGTCATTTATTAAATTAAATGATAAATATTTTATATATATTTAGACCCTTGAGAAGTGTGCTAGAGGATAAGTACTAAAATTAGGAAAGGGAAATAAGATATGGGAGGTTTTTCTTCACCTATTCCCAAGGTTCATTGCATGTAGAAAAAGAACCTTTATTTTATTTATTTTTAAAACTTATTTTGGTTTAGGATCCCAGAATATGGTATTTTTTCATCATATTGTGGAGAGGATTGAAGGAGAAGGAGTGAAAGTAAGAGAATATTGTACTTGAAGATGGAATCGGGGATTAAGGTCAAGTTTCACCAAAAATTCTATAGTAATAGATAGGTTTGCATGAGAATGTTAATGTCTATAATGACAGGAAATGTATTCCCCTACATTTTTTCTCTTAATCTAGAAATTACTAACATTAAAATGGACCTAATGTTGCCTTGATTTAGGGTTATAATGTGTTTTACATATTCACATTAGATTTAGGATCTTTTAAGATAAATACACCTAATTTTAACTTAATTTAATGTTGTAAAGTGTATTTATTTACACCTTCACATTGATTTTTGGGACCTTTTACATTTAAGACCTTCATATCATCATTAATAGGTTGCAAACACCCTATATTATGTATCCTAAGGCATATTTCAGCCAAAATCTTGATATAGACATCAAATATACATAATTTTTTAACTCACTCATTTCCTCCACCTAAAAAAGTTTAGTGGGACCCATACACCACCTTGGTCATATGATTCCCATCCATATGGGAAATATACACCACAAGTGGCATATGGTCCCATTTGGCCCCTTTTTAGGGTTTTGAGTAAGAAATCAAGGTTTTAAGTTCAAATTTTGTGAATTTCAACCTCTAAGATCTAATAAAAGGTAAGTTGGATGGATTTCCTATATAAACAAGGTCTTAAATCATTATTTACCTAAGCCTTCATGATATCAACATAAGCTATCAGGAGTTAAGCATTCCAAGACTTCACAAGAGTGTCAAGAGAGTTTTCAAGAGCATTTATGAGGCATTCAAGGGAAAATTTCTTCATCATTTGTTACAACAATTCAAGATCCATTATCATGTCAATGGACCATCAAGAATCAATCATGTTGTTGAGCTAGTGTTGTGATGTAGCACTCAAGATTCAATATTAATCATTGTTCTACACTTATTTCAAGATCTAGATCTACATTTATCATGGCCACTTCATGTTAGATTGTAGATTTACAAGACATCATGTTCAAGATATCAATGTTCATGTTTCATGTTCCATGTTTCAGTTTCATATCCTTCTTTCATTATCTCATAATTTGGTTTAATTACCTAAAAGGGTTTTGACCAAGGAAAACTCCTATTCTCTAACAATCAACAAGTTTTTCTCTCTCTACATGTGTGATTGCAAATCTAGGTGTCTTGAAGCTTGGAGGACCTTGGAAGATTAAGTTACAAGATTGAAGAAAGGTTTCTTAGTTCTATCCTTGTTTACAAGATCATAGAAATTCTTCTATAAGTTGCAAATCTGAGTTTCAAACCTAAAAAAAAAGTGTGGAAGGAAGAGAGCAGAGATAGGAGAGAAGATTTAGGTCTTAACCCTCCAAAAAAGTAGAGTGGGACTGATACACCTCTTGTGGCATATGAGTCCCAATATAGCACATTTTCTAGATTTCAGTGAATTTAGATCAACTATTGTGAGATTCCAATTTTGGCACAAAAACCCTATTCTGAGACTAATTCGCTCAGACTTGCGTATGAGTCCCAATTGACACCAAACAACAAGTTTTTAGGGTTTTGGAGCTTTTTTTGACCTCATCACTCTCCCAAGTTCATCTCTACACTTTCTCAATCTTTTATTTTCCATTTAAATTTCATTTCCTAGGTCATTTAAGTAGGTTTTGCATAGTATTTTTCATGCTTCATTTATTTGTTGTATTTCCAAGCCCTAGCTTGGTGGTGAACCCTCCTTTAATCTCATATCACACCCTAGGAAACCTTATTGCAACATATCTTTCCCCCTTTCCACCTTCAAATTGTGATCTCTAAGGTTTCCTTGTGTCTAAGAAGTGTGAAATAGAAACCTTGTGCCTTGTGCCCCATCTCCTCGAAGGTGGGACACCCTATTTCTGTTGTTACATTTTGGTCAACTTGATGTGAACAAATCTTTCTAATTTGGAGCACATCATAGTTCTAGATCTAGCTTACATCAAATTTGCATTAGGGTTTTGCATTAGTTGATTGACATCTAGGGTTTCTAAATCTTGCATTAGTGAAAGTGCATATAGGTTGCATGTTTGCATCTTAGATCATTAAATTTCATCTGAAATCTATATTTGCATTTAGCCTCGACATCATCCAAAATAGAAAACATAAAATTTACATAGAATTTTATTGAAAACGGTGTAAAAACCCTAATTTGGGACTCATACACCCCTCTAGGAAATCTAGTCCTAGTATAGGTGATTTTTCCTAGTCTTTTGGTATTCTATGGTGAATGTTTATCAATATTCAAACCTGTGAAAAACCTTTTCTGGGGCTTATATGCCCATCTAGGCAAATTAGTCCTATATCAACCCTAAAACTATCTTTTATACCATTGAAAACCTTGTTTTTGTACTTTTTTTTGTTGGCATTAGTTATTTTTTTCAGTCGGCTGAGTTTTAGTTACATGCATTTCACTACATTTCATGCATTTCTCAATTCCAAATTTACATTTACAACATCTCATTTTCAAATTGTTGCATAGTGTAATCAATAAATTACCTTTTTCAAAATCTGAAAATTGCATTTACACATTCCCTTCTAGGTATTTGCATTGGATTTTAAGTCTCTTTCCATTTTAAGCTTGCATACATTACTTTTAACAAATGTTAGTATCTGTCTTTTCCAAGTTTGCAAGGAAAAAGTTAGTCAACAAGCATGCTAGTCATTCATTCAATAAACTTCCTAGTTATGGGTGTCTCTTAGTGCAAGAAAGTGAAAATATTAACCCTTTACTTAAATCTACACCCCCTCCTATATCTCTTACTTGTGGATATGATGTGATAGAAGTGATAGAGCCCTCAAAATTCTTGATATTTTGAAAAAAATTTGTGCTTGGTATTACCATGTCACATGTCACCCATTGGTATGGGTTTAAGGTTTTACTTAGGTATCCTGGTTTCCTAGTTGATCGATCTACAAGCCTTTGGCATTTTATTTTTGGGTTGACTGATTTTCTCGGTTTCCAATGACATAAGTTGTTCGTTGAACCATCATTGTGCATTCCTAATCATCCCCCCTTTGCTTAGGGTATCTGGTCATCTCCCGTTGTAAAGCGTTTTAATTTTTTTCCAAACTCAGGCTCTAATATTTTTCTCATAAGTGACTTGGGCTTAAGTTATCAATCGCCAAGGGTAAATAACCATCGGCCTAGTCAAGGCCCTCTTTGATGAATAAATTTGTTGTGTGTGTGGGTTTGAATATCCCAAGATCATGGGATTTAATTTGAGCCATTCCCTGCTATCTCGCGCATTCTAAGTGATGACAATTTAATTACTGCAAGGTCATTGAAATGTTGACATGTGTTTGATCGGGCATGTGGGATGATCATGTGTAGGATGATGTGGATAAATTCTTTAAGTGTGTAAATGGTTTGTGTACCTCAATCCAAGGAGATTTCTTTGGTGTAGATTAATTACATAGGGGAAGCATGAAATCTCTTGTCTCAAAAATAACAAAGGCTGGACGACACAAACTAAGGTGGAAAAAATAAAATATATGCATAAAAGGAAGCTACCAAGTCCAAAAATAATGCATAGATCTCAAAGGATTAGCGTACCTCCAAGAAAGGTGAATGAGGAGGAAATAGATACCATGGAAAAGGCTTTAGTGGGACTTTATTTAGGTGTGGAAAATCAAGTCATTGATTTCTTAATGTCTAGATAATGCACATGAGCAAGGCCATGTAGAGAAATGTGTGCATGTTCTATAAGAAGACAAAGAAACTAATAATAAAAAATATTGTGTCTTAAAGGCTTAGGAAAACCTAATGATGCTTTAAATTCTATGAAAATCTCATGAAGGAGGTGAGAGATGGGAAAGATGATCTCTTTCTCTATTTTTAACTTGGTGTTGTTAAGTATTAATGTGATCATGAAGATTAATTGAATTAAATATTTTCAATACCATAAACACCTAAAATGGAGTTTAGTCTAATAATTGTTTGTGATATGCATGTGAAAATAATGGAAAGAAATAATGTAGTAACATTAGTTAAAAAAAGTACAAAATAATAAAGAAATGGATATAGATGCACCTCAAAATATTGGGAACCATTATATTTAGGTTGAGAACTATCTAGATAGGCTATAGACTAAATTTCATCAATTTTGGAGCTCAAGTATTTTCTATAACAAGTATGAGGAGAAATCTTGCTCTAAGGGTAAGTCATCAAGATTATGGGGAAACCAATTTTTTCCGTGTGTTCAAAATCAAATTTTGATCAAGACTTGGTAAGAATACTTGTTATGAAAGTAACCAAGAATGGGGTAAAATTGTAATAATATATCAAATTGATTAAATACATCGTGAGAGATAAAATTTGATTGAGAAAGATACACTACATTCAAGATTAGGGACCCAAAAAAATATAATCAAGAGACCTTCAAGAGTCACAAATCTAAATTTCTTAAAAATCTAATTTTGAGATGCCAAGGAACAAGAGGATAACTTTTGTCCTTCATTTAAGATAAAGAATCCCTACTCGATTCCCAAGTTGGAGGAGAAATTCTACCCTACACCTAGGTTGGGGGAGAAGTCATGATATCTACACTTAGGCTAGAGGAAAATTCCTACACTACACTTATACTAGGACCCAACTTGGAGGAGAAGTCTTGTTATGTGCTTGGGTTGGAGCCTAATCCTACTTGAGAAGAAATTTGATAACCATGTTTAGACTTAAATTTATAGAGAGATTATTCTCTACCTTGTCATCACCTATTTTAAATGGAACTAACTTTTTTTCTTCACAAATTTCTCTAAAATCCACCTACAAACACAAAATACCAAGAACACTTGTAAATAAGGTGTTAAATGGGAAGCTGCCTCATTCAAACACCTCATGGATTTTCAAATTTAAATCCACATGATATGAAAGATCTATAAATATGATCCTACCAATAGATGTTTTCCATTTTCTAGATAATAACATACCCCACTTAGGAGGGAAAACTACTATTATAACATCTATCAAGAAGGATTTGTTACTGTGTATGTGTCAAAATGTGTAGAGTGAGTTATTCTAATGTCAACACAAACCTTAATGAGATAGTTTACATTCAAAGTTTGAAGCAAGTAAAACTAATATATTTCGTAATACAATCAAACCTTTCAAATACATATCATTGTTCTCTAATTCTAGGGATTTATTAAACCGTTTGGCCCTTAGATTTCTATGAGCACAAAGGTTGTTAAAATGACTACCTAGAAAATGAGATTTGATGCTTAATATGCAAGCTAAGATGATTTCTATGTGAAAATGTGTGGTGGAAGGATTAATGGCATGCAAATGTGTGCTAGAATGATTAGTGGTATGCTCCTAAATGAAACAAGATGATGTAATTGATGATGAATGCAACGATAAATGAAGGATGATGTTGGTGATGGATGAGCAAATGGAGATGAGTGAGATGATATGCAACTATAATGAGCTATCTATGATTATGCATATGCTCAAATGCAAACATAAAATAAACTAACCTAAAATGTAACTATGAAGCAATTAATTAATCTAAGATGAGAATGCAAAGTAACATATGATATGCAAGCTAATTATAAGACTCCATGAAAGCTCCAAGCTCCTACGAAAAACCTGCATGGTAACAATACTCAAAGTGTGGATGGAAAATGGCATTATAACACTATTCCAATTCATATTTCAAAATAGCATTATAACATTACTCAAAAGGTGGATGATAATGCAAAGGATGAGGGGTGTATTTATAGAGTTTTTCAAGCATTTTGTGAGATGGAACCTATCAACAGTTTAGATTCAAAGGAGACAAGATAGACGGTGGAGATGAAAGAAATCATGATGCGGTCCCCTTGACGAAGGGCAACATGCCATGTGTGTGAAGAGAATCCCCTTGACCAATTGGAAGCATGCCAAATGTATGAGATTCCAAGTGTGTGAAACAAAGACCCATGTGCTCCAAATTTGTTGGAAGTGTGGGGGAATAAAGTCACGTGCCTTTTCTTATTGGTGGAAGTGTGTGAGGATAATTCTAATTAATAATTAGTCTTATTTATTTTCATGTGACCTTTATGAGGTGACACATAAAAAAGTTGTAGAAATGTACTCTAATTCTTAATCATGATTAGGGAAGATTAATTAAATAAACACGTTTAGGGTTTTTTGTTTATTTAATTTAGAAGAATGTGAATTAGGAGAATTAAAAGGAAAGGGAACAAACTAAACAAAATAAATAAAGTAATACCTTATTTATATGTAGTCGAAGCATTAATCAAATAGGTTGTATTTAATTAATTAAATGCGATGACCATTTTTAGGTGTATACATTTTGCCCCTCTTTGAAGTGATGTGTTTACATGTTACTTCAAAGAAGATTTTGATATTGATTCTTAGATGATGTGAGATTACGATGCCCCAGACGATGCAAGATTGTGATGCCCCAGATTTTGAATTTCAGGTATTGATGGATATTATGCCCCCTTGAGAGATAAATTGGTGAATACAAGGATGTGAAAATGAAGTGCTGAATGATGTGATAAGTGTTGTGATGATGCAATGATGATCCAATGTCGATTCGGTCAAGGTTTGATGATTTATCTCTTGAAAGTTCATTGCAAGCTCTTTTTCTGAATAGTGTTGATTAATTACCCCTCCTTTGTGGTAAAAATGGGAAATAAATCCCACCATAATTCCCTCCATTTTACCCCTAAAAGGTGAAAATGGGTAAAATGGGATTCATTTGCACATTTTGAGTTTGGTTTTGTTGAAGATTTGAGAGCGTAGAGGAAGATGGTGATCCCATACCAGAAGCATCGTTTCAAGCATCTTCGCCAACATGATCAACTTGTTGCCTCTAGACCTACGACACGCTTTATGAGAAACCTCTTTGTTAGTCATTTTCTTGCCTTTAGAAGCATTTTGAACGTCATAGATGGATGTTGTAGCTTATGGGATGCTATTTATACACTTTTGGGTGATGTTTTTGTCGTTTTCGAGTGTTTTTGAGCATGTTTAAGAGTTTTGGCACCTTTGGGGTCCCAAATGGTGCCTCTTGTA
Organism: Sequoia sempervirens; assembly: GCA_007258455.2. Classification (NCBI taxonomy): domain Eukaryota; kingdom Viridiplantae; phylum Streptophyta; class Pinopsida; order Cupressales; family Cupressaceae; genus Sequoia; species Sequoia sempervirens. The sequence goes on along the minus strand of VDFB02000013.1, from coordinate 249,063,799 downwards.
AGCTTGAAATTCAAGTTTTCATGTGTTGTAAGAGTTTTGGCGCCTTTGGGGTCCCAAATGGCACCTCTTGCAAGGTTAAAATTGATGTTTTTGCGCCTTTTTAGAGTTTTGGCGCCTTTGGGGTCCCAAGTGGCACCTCTTGCAAGCTTGAAATTAGTGTTTTTGAGCCTTTTGAGAGTTTTGGCACCTTTGGGGTCCCAAGTGGCACCTCTTGCAAGGGTGAAAATGCAACTTTTTGGGTGGTTTTAGAGTTTTGGCACCTTTGGGGTCCCAAATGGTGCCTCTTGTAAACTTGAAAATGCATGTTTTGTGCTCAAACACTATTTTGGCGCCTTTGGTGTCCCAAGTGGCACCTTTTGTAAGTCGTGAAAACATTGTTTTGAGTTGCATACTCTGTTTTGGTGCCTTTGGGGTCCCAAATGGCGCCTCTTGTTGCCTTGGAAAGTTGTCATTTTTGTTGATTTGACGTGGCTTATCTTGTCGTTTGACCCATTTTGTGGGGTGTGATTGCAAAAAATCCTTTGAGCTGATGTTCGCAAGATGTCCTTGAAGCCTAGGAGTCGTTGATTTGTCATGTTTTGGATTGATTTCAGTTAGATTGTGGTATGTGCAGTGTTTGATTAATGTTTTGTGTGATGATTTGATCTCATGATAGGTGAGAATCAAATGATAGAACCAGTGTTGTATCATCCTCATGATAGGTGAGGAACGATGGGTTGATTCATAGCAGATCATCCTCATGATAGGCGAGGAATGATGGGTAAGATTGATAGAATATCATCCTCATGAAATGCGAGGAATGATGATAGGATTGATAGCATATCATCCTCATGATAGGCGAGGAATGATGGGTAAGATTGATAGCATATCATCCTCATGATAGGTGAGGAACGATGGGTAGGATTGATAGCATATCATCCTCATGATAGGCAAGGAATGATGGGTAGGATTGATAGCATATCATCCTCATGATAGGCGAGGAACGATGGGTAGGATTGATAGCACATCGTCCTCATGATAGGCAAGGAACAATGGGTAGGATTGATCAAGATGTTGGTTTTTGTGATTGATTGGATTTGAATGACTGCACATTAGCTTGATTGACTGATAATTTTGAGTGAACATGACATTAGTTGACTAATTTGTATTCATGATTAGGGAGATGGAGATGTACTCCAGTCTCGAGAGAGATTCTTAAAGACTTGGAACATGGTCCGCCAGTTGTCATCAACCAACTTAAAGATTATCTCCCATTGTGGGTTGACTTCCTTGTTAGACATTTCCACAATATAGAATCAACAAAGGTTTATTGACATCTTTGGCAAAGAGATGGCACAGTGATCATAACACATTTCATTTACTAACTGGAGAGATGACCGTGACTCTTGAGAATGTCTATCATATTCTATGGATCCCAGTGATGGGAGAGGTAGTAGTGTACAATAAGAGAGAGCAGGGTGGGATAGTTTTATTGCAAAGATTATGTTGAGATGAGTATGTTATGGGCCGATGCATCCCTTGGACAAAGATGATCAATAGATATGCTCCTTTGTCATGTGTGCTTTCCAGATTCATTGGTGGATTCCTTTGTCCTGATCGTAGGTCAAAGGGTTTTTCAGCAGGTTGGGGTCATGTGCTATCGAGGATGACACTTGATGGTACGAGGTATGCTTGGGGTTCCTATATGTTAGCCCACTTATATCAAGATTTGCACGAGGTTGTCTATTACGAGGTGATGAGTTTGTCATGTGGTGTCACATTACTGTAGACCTAGGCATGGGAGCATATAGCCGTCACTCGGCCCATGGGAGAGAGACATTGACCTCCCACGAGATCCTATGTTTTTTAGTTATAGTGGTCCACATGTCTAGCATAAGTTGGGTAAGGTTGCTTATTGGAGGCATGTTCTGGATGATTTGGAGACTGTCACATGGCGGTCGTACTTAGATTGTGAGTAGTGGCTAGAGGATCAGCTAGAGATGCCATGTATGTTATTATCCTGCTATATGATTGGGAAAACACCTAATATTCTTGAGCGCTACTTGTATTTGAGAGTATGTCGACAGTTTGGACGGGTTCAGGGGATGCCCCTGGGAGTTTCCCATTATGCACATCGACAATAGGATGTTTTAGAGTGGGGCCCATGTGTATCATATGAGATATCTTGTACAGAGTATTATACCTTGACTCCTAGTTTATGGGATTATGTTATGTATATTATAGACACTGGGATGACCAAGGATTATTCAAAGTTCTTCCACACACATCCCTTTCCTCAATTTACTCATCCAAAGTAGCCAGTACCGCCAGCTGATGGAGACAGAGGAGAGGACAAGGGTGGTGAGGATGATGTTTGTAGAGGTGATGATGGTGGTTGCAGAGGTGATGGTGGTGGGGAGAGTGATGGTGGGGTAGTGGGTGATGATGCTAGGGAGAGTGATGGTGGTGTAGTGGGTGATGATGTTGGGGTAGATGATAGTCATCTATTGGATTTTGTAGTTTCGAGGCACAGGAGGAGTGCCAATGTAGCTCAAGCGATGCTTCCTAGGATTCAGATTGGGATACCCATCAGTAGTCATCACAGATAGCAGCTTTGTAGGTAGAGGTTTAGTCATTTTAGAGTGAGATAGTGCAGGCTCGAGCATAGATTATGTCCCTTCAGGATGAGTTAGGACAATGTCAGACATAGATTGATATTTTGAGGAATGATAGAGGGACAGATAGGTAGCAGATAAAGCAGTTGCAAGCATAGATAATCATACTTACGTTAGAGAGGGATGCCTTCAGACACCAAACAAAGTAGAATGAGGCCATTGCTAAGAGGATACATCAGACAACACCATCTGTAGGTACAGTGGATTTCTTTAGAGAAATATGACACATTTCTTAGGAGTTGCAATTTTACAGAGGTAAATATCATGAGTTGCTTCCTCTTGAGCAACGAGAGAGTTTTGTACAGTCTCATTCTCTCAGATCTTGTTCTTGGGTTGCTAGTATGGGTGTCATGTAGCCATTTCCTAGAGATAGGAGAGATCCAGGTGCAGGTCCATCGGGTAGAGGTGGTACCAGTTCCATGAGAGTAGTAACATCTAGTGGGAGCTCGACATAACATTTTGTGATGTTCCTTGGACATTGTGTATACACCTTTTTGTGATATTAAGGATGTGATTCCCATGATACAGTGCCTTTTTGGATTTTGATGTATCTCATCCTACTTTTTGGATATCCTTGTACACATGGACATTTATGAAATTTTTGATGATATATGATATGTAGCAATGATTATGATGCATTTTATTTCCCTATTATGATATGCAATGTTGTGACTTTATTTAATTTCTATGTGATGATAATGATTATGCAATGCGATGTAATGATTATGATTCTTTATATAATGTGATGTGATTTTATGATGCATGACTTTAAATGTTCAAGGCCTTAAGCTTGACTAAGTGAGTTTGTCCAACTTCCAAAAGTTATGGGAAGACTGCAGTAGATTGATCTTTTAAGCTTCATAACTCTAACATATTTCCCAACTTTCTTGGAAATATGAAGAGACTCACTTATTTAAGCGTAGTGGATGACATGATGTTGAAAATGATATGCAATGTATGTTCTTTCTTGTGTATTTTCTGATGCAAATATCATGATGGAATGTATGGAGGTAGATGAAATCAGAATGTTTTCTAAGATATGCAAATGATGATGCAACTAATGTGCAACTAAATGTGAATGATGTTTTTTTTGTTGTTAATGTCTAGTGTACTCAATCCATTAATAATAGAGATGACACCATTGTGAAATTATTTCAGCATTGAAAAACCCCATAAATACACATGCAATACTAACATAAATGCAGTCTAACTTAACTTTGCAAATCTCGTTTTCAAAAGTTGTCATTTATATTAACCAATTTGTTGTGCTTTTTATCATCATTGGGCCTTTAAAATGTTGAAAGTGAGTACAAGCATCAATGGAATATGTTAGACTAAGATGACCTGAGTACTACTTCCATGATGTTTTAAAATTGCAAGTTAACACAAGCATCTAAGTATAATTAAACCGAGATGACCTGAGTGTTTCTTGCGTAAACAGGCAAGAGTTAATCTTTTTCCTATGAAAATTTGGAATGTCATCAGTGATACTTTGTAGCGCACGTCTTGCAAAAACTTTCATAGTAATAATGATAAACTCGCATATAGCAAACAAAGAAAAATCATACTCCTTCCTTGCTCCTCTAGTTTGATACATCATAGAGGACTTGAGAGATATGATATCAAAAATCAAAGTAGAACAAATTGAACTTTCGTGTTTAATGTGATAAACCCTTGATTCAGAAAGATCATCATCCATTTGAAGTTTGTGTTTGTAACTTTAGTTTGATGACTATTTGCCTATTGGTTCAAGCTCAAAGTTTATTTGCCCCCAGTGAGTGTAGGATTTTTCCCCCAATCCAAGGTGAGACAAGACCGCAACGACCAAGACCTAACCTTAAGACCTATCCTAAGGGTCTTGGGGGCTGATCAATAGATTAGCCTTGCCTATGTTATACACACAGAGACCACATAGTTCGACTGACGACAGGAGCAAGATTTACAAGATGAAAATATGAACATAGCAAACACCCAAAAGACTAACTCAAATGTCTCATGGGATAATCAAAGATCACCCTTGCCTACGTTCAAAGCTCAGAGATGACGTAGTTCAAAAAATGACTATGTTTTTTACTTTTTGACCTTTTTGACCTATTTTTGAATTTTGACATGTTTTGAATGTTTTTGGGATTTTGATATGTTTTGAATGTTTTTGGGATTTTCAAATTTTTGACCTTGAGAATGTACAAGAATCCAATCCAATGTAGGACATGCCCTGAGTGTGATACAATAAGACAAACTGGTTTTTAGAATGGGCTGAGTAATGCTAGGGGGTACCTTGATACAAACACTGGATCAAGCTATGATTCAAACATGGAAGCATGATAGATGCAGAGATGGAAGCATGATGGATAAATGATGCAGAGCAAGTCACGTAGCCCAAAATAGATGGAGAGTGCTTATTTTCGCAAGGTGCCTGTTTGCCAAGTTTTCACCAAGATACTTGCCCAAAGCGCCACCAAAGTGGTTTTCACTATAGGATGATTCTTTTTTTTTTTCAGGACATTTTCTGATGTTTTTGGTATTTTTCCCAGATCTTGCCCATTGCATTGGATGAGCTAGGTGTAAAACCTTTTGAGATGCAAGTTGTTGAGGGGTTCATCAAATAGACCCCCTTCTAGTGTGGACAACTGATATGCTTCTGATTCGAAGATTGATACTATAACAAAAGGACCTAGCCAGTTAGGTTCAAATTTCACCTTCTTCTCTCGATCTTGTTGATTATGGGGATTTTCCTTTAAGACTAAGTCGCTCACCTAAAATTATCTAGGTATTACTTTGTGATAGTAGCTCCTAGATATCCTTTGTTGATAAGCTTTTAGATTATCAACTACATGTTGTCGGCATTCATCCAACAGTTCTAATTCTTGTAGCCTAGATACTCTGTAATCCTCATCTGAAATCATCCCTTTAAGTGACACATGCAAGGATGGTATCTTAACCTGAATAGGTAGAATAGCTTATGATCCATAGAAAAGAGAATAGGGTGTTGCTCCTGTTGAGGTACAGATACTGGTTCTGTAAGCCCACAATGTTGGGTTTAGTTGAAAATGCCAATCACGTCCAACTTCATTGACGGTTTTCTTCAAAATCTTCAGAATAGTCTTGTTTGAGGCCTCTACTTGGCCATTCCATTGGGGATAGTAAGGTGTAGAAAACCAATGTTGGATATGGAATCTTTCACAGAGCTCTTGAACATCTTGATTCTTAAAGGGCTGACCATTTTCTGTAATGATAGATTAAGGAACACCATACCAGAATATGAGATAATTCAGGATGAATGATGATATTTTTTTTCTGGTGATGGTGATTAGAGGAACAAATTCAATCCACTTGGTGAAGTATTCTGTAGCTATGATTATAAACTTATGTCCATTGGAGGAAGAGGGGTGAATCTTACCTACAAGGTCCAATCCCCACTGACAAAAAGGCCATGTAGCTATGAAAGGATGTAACTCTTGTGCAGGTGCATGTATCAAGTTTCCATGAATCTGACATTTGGAACACCTTTTGACATATTGAAATGACTCTTTCTCCATATTCGGCTAGTAATACCCCAATCGTAACAATTTCTTGGCTAAGGTTAAGCCACTTGAATGTGTGCCACAAATACCTTCATGAACCTCTTGTAAAGTAGTTTCAACTTCGTTACGTTCTAGACACCGAAGAAGAGTACCATCCAAACCTCGTCTATAAAGTATATCAGCTATTAGGGTGTGGTGAGCAGCTTGTCGAATGAAGTTTCATCCTTGGTTTCAAGATAAGTTATCTGGAAGGATATTGTCTTGCAAGTAGGTATGGATCTCTCCATAGAGGGAATTTTGAGGGTCGACAATATGGCATATCACTTGGGATTCTAGATCTGCATAAGTTGGGTTGGACACTTGTTCTACCATGAATTCATAATGTCTTCTTTGTTAAGGTATCTGCAAGAGAGAAGCAATGGTGGCCATTACATCTGTAACTTTGTTTTCTATTATGGGAACTTGTGTAAACTTGATCTCAACAAAGTACTTTTTGAAATCATCCACCATCCTCTTGTAGGGAAGCAACTTGTAATTCTTTGTTTGATAATCATCATTGACTTGGTTGATGACCAGTTGTGAGTCACCATAGACTAGAAATTCTATGATTTTCCATTCAACAACTATCTTGATTCTAATGATCAATGCTTCATATTTAGTTGTGTTGTTGGTGCAAGGGAACATTAATCTATAGGATTTATGAATTGTGTATCCTTGCGGCGAGACAAACAAGATTCCTGTGCCTGATCCATGTTGTGTATAAGATCCATGAAAGTATAGCAGCCACTATTGTGTAGATATGGTTAGGAATCATTATCAGGGAATTCAATGTTCATTGGATTGTTATCTGGCAATGGCGCTTCAGCTAGTTGATCTACTATGGCTTGACCTTTGATTGCTTTCCTGTCCACATATTGGATATCGAACTCACTCAATATCATGACCCACTTGGCTAATCTCCCTGTCAAAGCAACTTTACTGAGTAAGTACTTTAATGGATCAATTTTAGCAATGAGTTTGATGGTGTGAGTCAACATGTAATGCCTCAATTATTGTGTAGCAAATACAACTGCTAAGCAAGCTTTTCTCAATAAAGGAGTAATTGATCTCATAACCATTTAGGGTCCTGCTGTTATCATAGATGGCTCTTTCCTTTCTGTAGAATCTTCCTATGCTAATAAGGTTCCCAAAGATATCTCAATTATTGCAATGTATAATAATAGTGGTTTTCCCTTGACTAGTGGTATCAACACAGGCGATGTCTTCAGGTACTGCTTAGTTGACTGAAGGCAGCTTCACATTTGTCATCCCACTTGAAAGAGACATTCTTGTGTAATAAGTGGTTGAAAGGATGAGTTTTATCAGCTAGTTGTGCAATGAATATTCTGATAGACTGGAACCTTCCTTGTAATTATCTGAGTTGACTGATGTTTTTAGGAGGAGGCATTTCCATAATGGATTTGACCTTTGCGGGATCTGCCTCGATGCCTTTAGCTGAGACAATGTATCCTAAAAGTTTAGTTGATGTTACACCGAACACACATTTCTTGGGATTTAACCTTACCTTGAATTTCTCCAATCTTGTGAATATTTTATCTAGAATCTCTAAGTGTCCTTCTCTAGTGTAATATTTTTCCAATAGATCATCCACATAGTCTTCCATAAAAGTATGCATCATGTCATGGAAGATGGTAGTCATAGCCCTCTGATATGTAGCTCTAGCATTTTTCAACCCAAAAGGCATCACATTCTAGCAAAAAGTGCCCCAAGGGCATGTGAAGGCCATTTTATCTTGATCTTCAGGTGTTATCTTTATTTGGTTGTATCCTGAAAATCCATCCATAAGTGATAACATTTCATGCCCAACAGTCAAGTCTACAATCATATCAATGTTTGGTAGAGGAAAATCATCTTTTGGACAGGCTTTATTAAGATATATGAAGTCCGTGTGTATCCTGATACTCTTATCTGGTTTGGATACCAGAACAATGTTTGATATCCACTCGACATAGTCAATAGATCTTATGAATCCTGCATCTAATAGCTTTTTCAACTCAGCTTTCACTAGAAGGGCAATATGGGGATGCATCTTTCTCAATTTTTGCTTTACCGATTTCACGCCAGGTGGTAATGATAAATGATGCATAATGAGTTCTAGATCTATGCCTAGCATATCGGCACATGACCAAGCAAAGTTGATTTGCCTCTCAAAGAATTTGGTGAAAAGAGGTTTTTCCTCTTTTGTCATGGATTCTGCTAAACGCAGGGTCTTCACTACCTTAGCTACGCCAACATTGATGGATTGTGTAGGTTCTATTGGCATTGAAGATCTCTCTTGATAGTGTTCAAGGAGAGTGTCAAACCTTCCATATCTTGGTGCCTCGAGGAGGTTTTCACCTTGAGATACACTCTTTATTTTTAATTTTTCCTTATTTAATAGTGCCATTAGATGGTTTTCACTATTAGACCCATTTCTTATATTTTTCATTTTGCAGCTAAAAGGTTTAACACTCCCTTCATCAAGAGCTTCATTCTAAGATTCAATGGTAGAATATGTGTTAGGATCATCGAAACATAGGAAGTTCACAAGGGCATCCTCATTTGAAAAGGTGGGTATGTCAAGTGACTCATTTTGATCCCAATCAATTAGTTCAAGATGCATTAAGGACAAGGAATCATTAGATTGGTCAAGGTCATAAGGTGTAAGCATTAGGATAGCCATGTTAATTTTTCCAATGAGGTCTAAGATGTTACTTTCTTCTGACGTGTCTATCTCGCTTGAAGCATGATCATCTTCACTTGAGTCAACAATATATTGTGATCCAAATTCGAGTGGTCTAGAACCAGAACTTTGTCCTTTCATACATATTGGTGTATACTTTTGGATTACATCGATCTATTTGTCATGGAAAGATTCCTCAAAGAGAGTCCCATTCATATTCATTAGAATCTATTTCTTGATCCTCACTAGCATGTAGCTGTAAGATTCTTTCGACACCTCTTTGAGTAGCCTCCTCTTTTAAGTCTTCCCTATAGCCTAGCCCTGTTTTGTCTTTGGGGTTCATTGTAACAAGCTGTATTGGTTCACTAATGCCTTCTTTCCTTTTACCCAAAGGACCATTTCCCTCATATCCTACTTTTTGCAAGATTGTCTGACCTTTGCCATACTTATTTGTGCATATATTAGACATTGATACCTATGAAGGTTCTTCATCTTTGTATAACCAGTTTAGGACATCCCTATCTTCTGATTCCTCTGCTTGAGTGCTTGATTTTATAAACTTCCCATCAAAGAGCATGATGGTTTGTAAAGATTGTTGTCTTGAGGTGGATGGTTGTCCATGTGACTTAGGAGAAGATGAAAGTTGTGATAAGTATGAATATTTTTCAAATAAGTATTCCCCCATGCCCTTGTCTTTTATTTGGATCTTTTCCAACTGTTTTGATAAGGCATCAAATTGACTTCCATTATTGCACGAAATAGAGTCAATGATCCCTTTGTCTTTTGATTGAGCCCTTTCCTTATACTATCTTGATGAAGAACCCACTGGACTTTCTTTGTTTGATGGATCATAATTGATGACTTCTCTATTATGTGGTACAAAGGTATCTTGACTTGTTCTGAGTGCACTGCAATATTGGGGATTGTTAGAATCGGAAACAATGGTGACCTCCTATCTATTGAAAGGAAACTTTAGGCATTGATGATAGGTTGATGGTACTGCTTGCATTTCATGAATCCATAGTCATCCAAGAGTATGTTATATGTCAATTTTTTGTCTAACACTTGACACACTATGTCTTGACGATTGGTCTCACTTGAATGGGTAAGATGACCAATCCTTGGGAGGATCTTTCTTCATCATCATATGCTTTTATGGTGATTTTCCTTCTAGGATCAATAGCATTTTCAGAATATCCTAATGCACGAACAAGCTTGAGAGTGCAAATGTTTAGGCCTACTCCTCCATCTATAAGGACACATTTGACGCAATGTTTATGGATGAGGACTTCAATGTGAAGAGCAGCGTTATGTGGATGGGTGGTGGATGCATCGTCATGTTTAGAGAATGATAAGAAATGAGGTACAGTCAAATGTTCCACCATAGCTTGAAATGTACATACTTCCAGATTATTTGGTACTGTGGTGGCAACTAAAGCTTGTTCCAAAATTTCTTTGTGCACTGGCGAAATCTTGAGAAGTTCCAATATGGATATTTGAGTAGGTATCTTTTGTAACTGATCGACGATGTCATATTGAATTATAGGAAAAACATTCATTTTGGAAGTAGAAGGGGTAGCTCCTTTCAATGTTACCTTGGCTTGTCCTCTTGTGAATGCATTGATAGGTGTATTGTCTTGATCGTTTGTGATTTTGATGATGTTAATTCGATTGTTATTCGTGTCAATGTTAGTGCTCCAATTTCTAGGTTCAAGATCATTGATTTGGTGTGAGATGGTGTCATCATTGTGCTGGATTTCAATAGTGGCATCCTTCCCTTGGCTTTCGATTTCAATGTCTTGGATGAAATTCTCAACCATCTCAATACAATGAATGGTAGATTCATAAGTTACATAGTTTATATTCTTGCCTTTGGTATTCGATGTAGAGGAGTCTCCCTTTTCATAATTGGGTAAAGGGTTCTTGAACACTCCTTGATCATTGTTTGTTTGGGGTCCTTCAATGTGTACCTTTTTGTTATCAATGAGATCTTGGATTGTGTGTTTTAATTGCCAACAATCTTTCATCATATGACCCTTGTTTTGATGATAATCATAGTAATGGGCATCGTTCCACCAAAAGGGTTTAACTTGTGGATCCCAGTTTCATGCTTCTAGCACTGTGATAAGCTTAGCCTCAGTAAGTTCCTTTAAGGCAGAATCTAAGGATTGTCCCAATGGTGTAAATTTTCATTGATTGGAAGGTTTTGGAAACAGTGTTGCTTTAGTCCTCGGATTAGTCTGATTGTTGTTTTGGCTAACATTTGGAGTGTTGGGAGGATTATTGGTCTGATTAGTCTTGGTGGCAGTTGTTGTTAGGTTGAATATTGGTTTGGTATTTGATTTTCAGTTATGACCTCATTGGTACCCACGTTCTTGTTTCGTTGCCAAAATTTAGGTTTGTCCCCACCGTTGTAGTTGTTAGAGGAAGTGGATGAGTTGTTTTCATTGTATATCTTAATGACCCCTCTTTTGACTAGGATTCTTCGATCTTAATCCCATTTTCAATCAATTTTTCAAAGGTAGGGGGACATTGTAATTCCAATCTATAACTCATCTCATCATTTAGGTTGTCAATGAAAATCTTTATCTTTTCCTTTTTAGGCACAGGACGAGAATACCTTGTGAACAATCTCCTCCATTTTTGCAAGAAAATGAGGAAGGACTCACCCTTTTTCTGTTTCGAGTTGCAAAAGTCTTTCATGGTGATATCATGTTGGATGTTGTAAGAGTATTCAGTGAGAAATCTATTGACCAACTCTTCAAATGTGTTGATGGGGTGTAATATTTGAAAACCATTCAAGGTATGTCCCTCCCAGACTTCGTGGAAATAGTCTCATCAAGTAAGTTTCCTCATGTGCAAATTCTAGACTTATGGTTTAGAATTCCCTTACGTGATCTAATGGATCAGTTGTACCATTGTATTTATCATACTTCAGAAATTCACTACATTTAGGGAAAGGAATCATGTTAATGGATGGATTAAAGGGATAAGGACAAATGTCCTCAATCAAGTATCGTTTCAAAGTTCCCCTTTGCATATCTAGAACTTGTTGTTGAAGGTTCTTCATTTGGTGAGTTAAAGCAACCATTTGTTCTGTTTCCTTTTCAGGCTTTTGGGGAGGTGCTTTTAAGACATTGATGTCAAAATTAGGGGGAAGTTTGACTCCTTGATTGGCTAACATGAATAGGTATTTTCCCCCATCTCTTTCAAAAATATTTTCAAGAAACTTATGGAAGTTGGGGTCTTGTTGCGCTTCTCAGATATCCTCATTGTTTATTTCTTCCCCTTGAGTGTTGTTGAGTCCAGGAATGGGGACTTCTTCTGCATCAGCCATGTTGCTAGGGACGTCACTATTTTGAGGTTCAATGTTGGGAGTTTCGATATTGAAAGTTTCACTACTCAGACTTCCTCTGTTTTCTGTTTCAAAGTGGGGTGTTCCAAGTTCCTTATCTTTGAGTCTCCTCTTTTGTGATCTTGTTTGGACGGGCATACAAATGTTATGATTTGGACTAAGCTTTGATCTAAGTTTGAAATAGTGCCAAGGATTACAACTAAGTCAAATAGAATGAAAAATTCTATTGATTAGACTAAGTTTGATTTGATTGCATGACGTTGTTTCGTTGATAGAAGGATGAAAAATCCCAAAGATGAAACTAGGTTGTACAAACAAAGATGTGATGGATATTGATTGATTTAGGCACCTTGAAATGTTTAGATCTAGGTTTAGTTTAAAAATTTCCACTTGTATAGGTCCATTTTGACAATGTTTAGACTTCTAAGGTATCTAAGGAACGATCTTGAACTTGGAGTTTAGATTCCCGTTGTGTAATTAAGGTACTCAAAATGTTGGAAAAGTCTTGTATTTGACAATAGTACATCATGTATAACTCTAGATTGTCCTTGCAAGCTCTCTTGTAAAAGTTGAAGGTTAATCTTTCTCTAAAGTCGTAGAGCATATACAAACGTTTTTGGTGTTGTTTGAAATTAAGAGGCTTGAGCTTGGGTTTTCTGACCTTGACCTTTTGTGAAATCATCATGTAAACCACATATTCTAACTCTGTTTTGTCTAAGGAATGGTTGAACACTGTTGGAAGGACTGATTTTCTAAAAATGGATGGACTTAAGTTACCAACTTGTCTACCTCAATGAATGTAGCTTGGAATCAAGGTTTTCATTTACAAAAATGTAACGTTTTTTATGGTGTTTGGTTTGAGTTTCATTTTGAAGACACATCAAGCAAAATATACACCCCTAAGGCTATGTAAGATTGTATTCTTTTAGATTCCACGTGGGTTTTACCCCAACTGCACTATCTTTAGTGGATGAATTCAGAAGCTTGGTTGCATGGGTTCCCCCTTACAGTGCACTCTCTTCTCAGGCCAACCAAGCTTCCAGTCCCCATGAAACTCCCATGGTGAACTGATCACCTCTAGTAAAAACTGCAAGAATGTGGATGCCTTAGCAATGACCGTTGCTACACCAAAGAATAGATAAAGTAATTTGGAAAATCTACAACAAGGGTTTTAATGCGGGCATTCTGTTCATGGGGGATAATCCATACGGTGAGAGTCCCTTTCAATCCATCTCGTTAGAATTATCCTCATGATTCTTGAACTTTCTTCAAGTATCCACATTTATATCCCAGTTGGAAGTCGCTTGGATTTAGCGTATTATTGGTTGGGTCGTTCCCTTGGGTGATTACTTTTTTCCCACAAGGCAGACCCTCTAGGATAAACAAAAGCAAGTGAGTATACCCATAGTTCAATCGATCTTTATTTCACATGAATAAAGAGAGAATTCATGCCATATACCCCACTTACACTCACACATAAACAAGAATGGGTCTAGCTTTTTGGATCACCCAGTTAAGGGGAGAGCATATGCCTACCATCCATCACATACAAAAGACATGGTGTTCATTAATCCATTAATTAAGCTATGTTCCTAACTTAACCAAAAGGAAACATGATGTTCATTATCCCTTAAGCTATGTTCCTAACTTAACCAAAATGGAAACAAGTACATAACATCCAACCCCTATAATATGTTAGTAGTTTATGTTTTGAGTCTTTGACAATGAATCTAGCAAAACTTGCAAATGCACAACACCAAATGTGAGTTTCTGATTTTGGTGACAAATTGCAAGAGGTGCCAAAACTCTAAAAATAGTGCAGAATGGTCTCAAAACAGGTGAAAATGGTCCTGGAACAAGATGAAGAGGTGCCAAAACTCTGACAAGAGGTGCCAAAACAGGTGCAAGAGGTGCCAAAACTCTAAAAATGGCCCAGAATGGTCTTTGAACATGTGAAAAGGGTCCTGAAACTAGATGCAAGAGGTACCAAAACTCTTGCAAGAGGCGCCAAAACTCTCAAAGTGGCCCAGAATGGTCTCTAAATAGGTGAAAAGGGTCCTGGAACCAGATGCAAGAGGTGCCAAAACTCTTACAAGAGGCACCAAAATAGGTGCAAGAGGCACTATTTGCAAGAGGCGCCAAAATAGAGACAAGAGGCGCCAAAACTCCAAAAATAGCCCATAAATGGCTCAAAACAGCTCAGAATTGCCTCCAAACCAGTGCAAAACATTCCCAAGTCATAAACCTTGCACCTACAATCATGAAACCATCAAAAAAGTTAGCAATAAGTGAGGCAAAGGCCCCACAGTGGGTGCCATTTTGTGCGTGTGTCAAAATGTGTAGAGTGAGTTATTCTAATGTCAACACAAACCTTAATGAGATGGTTTACATTCAAAGTTTGAAGCAAGTAAAACTAATCTATTTTGTAATACAATCAAACCTTTCAAATACATATCATTGTTCTCTAATTCTAGGGATTTATTAAACTGTTTGGCCCTCAGATTTCTTTGAGCACAAAGGTTGTTAAAATGACTACCTAGAAAATGAGATTTGATGCTTAATATGCAATCTAAGATGATTTCTATGTGCAAATGTGTGGTGGAAGGATTAATGGCATGCAAATGTGTGCTGAAATGATTAGTGGTATGCTCCTAAATGAAACAAGATGATGGAATTGATGATGAATGCAACGATAAATGAAGGATGATGTTGGTGATGGATGAACAAGTGGAGATGAGTGAGATGATATGCAACTATAATGAGCTATCTATGATTATGCATATGCTCAAATGCAAACATAAAACAAACTAACCTAAAATGTAACTATGATGCAATGGAGATGATAAAATGTAACTATGAAGCAATTAATTAATCTAATATGAGAATGCAAAGTAACATATGATATGCAAGCTAAGTATAAGACTCCATGAAAGCTCCAAGCTCCTAAGAAAAACCTGCATGGTAACAATACTCAAAGTGTGGATGGAAAATGGCATTATAACACTATTCCAATTTGTATTTCAAAATAGCATTATAACATTACTCAAAAGGTGGATGATAATGCAAATGATGAGGGGTGTATTTATAGAGTTTTGCAAGCATTTTGTGAGATGGCACCTATCAACGGTTCAGATTCAAAGGAGACAAGATAGACAGTGGAGATGAAAGAAATCATGGTGTGGTCCCCTTGACCAAGGGAAACATGCCATGTGTGTGAAGAGAATCCCCTTGACCAATTGGAAGCATGCCAAATGTAAGAGATTCCAAGTGTGTGAAACAAAGACCCATGTGCTCCAAATTTGTTGGAAGTGTGGGGGAATAAAGTCATGTGCCTTTGCTTATTGGTGGAAGTGTGTGAGGATAATTCTAATTAATAATTAGGCTTATTTATTTTCATGTGACCTTTATGAGGTGGCACATAAAAAAGTTGTAGAAATGTGCTCTAATTCTTAACCAGGATTAGGGAAGATTAATTAAATAAACACATTTAGGGTTTTTTTTGTTTATTTAATTTAGAAGAATGTGAATTAGGAGAATTAAAAGGAAAGTGAACAATATAAATAAAGTAAGACCTTATTTATATGTAGTCAAAGCATTAATCAAATAGGTTGTATTTAATTAATTGAATGTGATGACCATTTTCGAGTGTATACAGTTATGGTAAGCAACCAATTGAACTTTTGCATTATTCACCATCTTGATGATATTCACCTCTCTATTATCCATATAAAAACATTTTCCATAGAACTTTGACACTTGCAGACCAAGTTCATTTATTACTTGGAGTGGCATGAGATAATTGGAGGCACCTACATCAAGCATACAATTATGGAGCAACCATTCATTCATTATTAGAGTGGTATAAAAGGGACCCACACTCAACAAACTATTTAGGCACATTAATTGATTGTTTAGGCACAACAACAATTAATCGATTGTTTAGGCACAACAACATAGATGAAAGACATAGGCTTTGTCTTGTGCTCCAAAATTATAAGAGCCTCACATAGCGATAATGAGATTTTTACTTGTCTCAATATTTGTGCTACATCAATTGGAGTGTATATCACTAGAAGTACCCCAAGTGTTATAGTTGACTCATTTACATTAGGAATGCAAGGCCCCACTTCATTTAAAGAGGAATAGTAGTATTATCTCTCACCTCCTTTCTAGCCTGAATATCTCCAGCTATGTGGTTTGGGGGCACCTCTTTATCACTTCTAGATTCCCTATTATGGACAACCTCTTCCTTATGAACAATAGTACCACTTTTTTGCACTTATTGATTCTAAACTTTGGGTATGTAATTTTTTTATTATTGTTATTTCAAGTTCTCTTTTTTTTTTGTGAACTTCTTGGCTAGGAGATTATTTATATCACTAGCACTCACCCCTTTCTTACCAACATCAATCCTAGGAGTGGTTACATATGCTTTACTAGCTCACTACCCCTACACTAGGACATACTATTTCTCACTTGGTAACCACTTTGGGCCTAAATTATTGTTGTATCAGTGAGGGTTTTGATCTCCTCATTTGATGGCCTTGTCCTCTTATACTTCTACTTCATGAGAGCCTTCAAATGCTCAATGTCATCAGTTGGCAGCTCACACTAATGTGGATCAACATTATAGTCATACTAGGAAACTTGATCATCTCCATCAAAACCGCCCCAACACGCTTCATCATTTACATGACTATGCATAAACTAATCAAATTGGTCAATATTCCCTTTATAGTACTCGACACCACCTTCCTCATTCAAGAAATATTCACCCTTGCTCATGGAAAGTGAAACTACACAATTCAAATGATCATGAGGAAGAAAATAAGATTCACACCATATGTTTTATTCATAGATATTTGCATTCTCTCTCCTTAAAGGATCCAATGTGTCCTTGTCTTGTTAATTGAAGCTTACACACTTTAGATCATCTTTCCTATCATTTTGATGCGATCTTTTAGACCAATCAATATTGTAAGGCCTATTGTGCAATCTCTTTCCTTTATTAAAATATGTGGTTGTACCCTGAGGTGGAAGCCCTTTCTCATTTTGTACAACTCTAAAAGAAAGGTTTTTCATGGCCCCCATCAGTTTATCCAATTTATATTTAGTTGAAAGGGGCTTGTGTATATCTATCCTATCTAGTTATGATAATTTATATCCTCTCTTTTCAACTGCTTACCTGATGTCCTCATATTTCTTTCAATGTTAATGATCATTGCATATGCCTCTTTGAGTGTTTGGGGGGTTTTAATCTCTTAAAAATACCCTTATTTGAATCAAAATCACCATAATATAAAGAAATACACATTGATTCATTTGGATTGGGGTGTTTAGATACCTTTCTCATGGTGAGGATGAACCAACTAAATCTTTCCAAGAAGTTATACTATTGTTTGAGAGGTTTGTGTACCACTCTTTTGCACTTTCTTCTAGAGAATGTACAAATAGTCTCATCATTACATCCTCATTGTCTATCTCATACTCATTAGTGATATTTATTAAGTACCTCAAATTCTCTTCTCCCATCACTACATTATTGCCCTAAAATTTTATAATATTTCCTTTAATTTTATTTGAGATAGGGTTTGGGTAATTTAGGATACCAAAAAAATATAATTGCTTATACCTTTCAACTCCCAAAGGTTATTTGAATGGTGAAAATCTTTGAGCTTTCCTACAAGCATGATGGTCATTATTTTAGACATCTCCTCCTTATTGGTTCTAGAAGTTTTGATTGTGGGGCCTAGGTATGTGTTGTTGAGTTAAATCCTTTTGTTGCACAAAATGAGCATGAGCCTGAGCTATTCTATTAACTTCAACTTGAAGTTCCCAACTCCTTCTTATGGACTAATAAATCAACTCAAGTTCTTCCATTGAGATTATTTTTCTTTTACCATTATCACTCTATATCTACTAATCACCATCACGGAAGGTCTAATCATGCTGAGACTTGTAGGTAAAAATTATTGCTGGTCAATCTAGTGTGCTTCCATACCATGATCAAGTATGTCAAATGCTCTTACATATATATTTTAGGTTGACCCCTACTTATTATATTGATCATTGCATTGTTCCATCTCACATCACACTGATCTAAATTAATTCTTCTCCTTCTAAGAAATTGATCAGTTGAGTCATCAAAGGTATATTGATATTGGCCTCTTAGGTCAACAAAGGCATTGCTTCTACTCAAGATACCTTCTTATTCTTGATCATTTGATCTATAAGAATTAATTCCATATTTTGTTTTCCACTTAGCATGCTAGTTACTTGCATTATGTGAATTACCTTCATGCACAAGTTGATTTGCATATTGTATTCTATCTATTACTAGGTTTGTTTGATAATAATGAGTCTAGGTTAGTCCTATAGAGTTACCACTTCCAAAAATATTTTTTTTTCTTGATAAATGTATATTGCTTCAATTAAAACCAATTGTAGCAAACGCATAAATCTTTATTATTTTGTGATGATTTAATGTGCTTCACAAATAGTCCTTGAAAACTATGTCATTTTGTTAGCATAAGTTGATGAACTACCAAATTCAACACACACCAAAATGTATAGATACTTTTTTTTTTGTTGAGGTTTTTAAAAATGTTTCCAATCACCTACAACTTAACAATGAATAATTAATCCTCTGTAATAACACCATTATGTTTTTTCCTAAAACCATTGCTTCATTTCCTAAAATTAAATCTCACTTTCAAGGCTAGGGTTGTTAGCATGAAGGTGAAACCTACTCATCCATAGACTATGGAGGGTAAAGGATCAACTCAATGAGAGTGGATTTTCTCTCTTTTACCTTTAGCTCAACTTAGAATTAGAAGGATGTTCCTCGAGGTTTGATAAACAAAATGGTAACAAAAAATGGTGATAGTTAAACCCAAAATATTGACTTGACTCCAAAGATTTATCACTAAGCCAAGAACAATTAGCTATCTTGAATACCTCTCTATATAAATAATTTCATTACCATTGCAATGAGGGAAAGGTGGGGACAATGAACATGATCTACAAAGCGAGCTATTGATAATGATTCACATAATTTTATGCCTTGTTTTGCTATATAAATGTGAACTACCAAAGTTGGGATCAAAAATATAATTACTACTTTAATAATTTATTATTTTAAAGTTTTAAATTATTATTTGATTGGACACAATATAGAATAGATCATTTTCAATCCAAGGGCTATAGTCATAAATGACAAGGGGATAATAACAAGAGAAGGTAAAAAACACATATTGACTTGAGTATTTAAATGGATAAAAATATAGTGTTACCAATTTCACATACTTAGTTATCCATTAATGAGTTACACAAAATCACATGTAAAGATGAAATGATATATTACACAAAGACATAACAAGATTATAATGTTGTCTCATTCATCAAATGAAAATTACATTCACAACAAGTGTGTTGAAGAAAATATCTCACAATAGATATATTTTTTGAGTTTATTCACACACCAATGGTGAAATGAAACTAAATAACAAGTGTATAATAACCTTTGTAGTAGTTTATATAGTATTTTACTCCTTATGTATGCTCTCAAAATTGGTTTGTTACTTTCAAGAATCAACCCTTGATTGTTCTCTCCATTCTACTTTTTTTTTTACACTTTCCAATCCCTAGAAAATGAGCCAAACTTCCTATTTAATAGTAGCAAGGAAAAACCCTAATTTTCAATACCCTAGCTATATCAAATAAATAGCATAAAATTATTCTTGCCTAGAATGGTGCCTTAGATGAAAGACAACTATACAAGGTGGGAAAGGTAGCTTTGAGAGCTCCCTTATATTAATAGGGGGTAGGTGGGTGAGTAAAATAAATTGGCACTCAAAACCCTTTTAAAATAATTTTAATTTAATGCTAGGTTTTCTTCATGTATTTTTCCTTCATAGATTGAGTCTATTACATTCCTCCTTTCTTAGACATTGACCTCTAAATAGTTGATGACATTGTGGACAAAATTTGGAATCATGTTAAGCCTTGGAGGTGGTTACACAACTACCACAAACTTCTAAAAACATAACATACCTAACATGGGAAACAAAACCATGTTGTCACTTTGAGGTCCACTGGTAACCCCATGTGGTTCTAAAACCAAGGATGAATCTTGAAAACACACCACGAAGCACATTTGGAAGTGTGTTGGGCTAGGGAGATGGTTATAAAACCAACTTAGATTGCGAAAAAATATATTTCATTCACCAAGATCTTGTTGTGTCAACTCTTGGGCATGGTTCACAAATCACAATAATTCATTGAAATATCCATGTCTCTTCTTCCATCTTTTTATGTCAATGATTGGACCAATTTTTTTAACTTAGAGTGGTTTACAAACCAATTCAAAACTATCCCATTCTTGACACTCTGCCTTTTCTTTCTCTTGTTAGATATTTCACATGAAAAGATAACCATGTTAGCATGTGGGGATGGTTCTAAAACAATACAAAATGTTTGAAAAACATAACACTTGCACCCTTTCACTTTATTTTGATTGCTATTGAAACATAATGGTGATCAAACTAATTTTGACAACCCAGGGTGGTTTTAAAACCACCCCAAACTGTACCAACTAAAACATTTTCTTGCTTATCTTTGTCAGAAGAACCTTATGTGGTTCTCAAACCATCTTTAACACAATGTAAAACACACTAAATTCCCTTCCATTTCTTTACTTTGTCTATCTTTCACCCCCTCCTTTGAACATTTCAATATCTAACATTAGCACTTAACCCATTTCGAGAACTAGAGTGGTTCTTGAACTAGCCCAAACTTCTAACAAAGATAGTGAGAGCCCTCTTTCAAAATTTATTGGTTGTTAGTATGTTAGACATTAGGGGAGTTTTATAACCTTCCAAAATGATCCATAAAGAAAAAATTAAATACCTTCACTTTTCGAGCCAAGGTCGAAGGTTAAAAGGGAAAAGACTAGCAAATGAAACAATCCCTTAATGTATAATCATATAAAAATAGGGTCCCAAAAAGATTTTACAAAAAATTTAAAACCCTAATTTTTTTTAAAACCCTAACATGTTGCATGCTACAAAGGATGTAAATGGAAAGAGAGGAAAGAAAAATAAATTGTTGATGTTTTCCCAAAGTTTTATACTAATCCAAAAAATACTCATAACATTTAAAAACATTATGTTGGAGTGAGTTACCCTTATACAAGTATTTTCGTGAGACACAAATAGACCTAGGTTTCACTAAATATAAAATAATAACAAATTATAACCAGATGAACACAAACAAATATGATTTATGACTGTTGCCATAAAAGTATAAAAGTTTAGACATAGTCAGGTAAATCCTACTGCATCTTGCTGCAAAGAGCTCGCAAAGCATAAGATTCAAGAGACACCATTTAGGGTAGGGATGGGATAGATGGGTCATGTCCCATCCCTTAGATATGTGTATAGGAAAATATGTGTACATGACAAAGGAGAGATGTAGGAAGAGAGTAAGATTATAAAGAACAAATACAAAGTATATGGGAAGATATGTGAAGAACGTATCTAATGTAAAAAGGAGATATAAAAATATATGAATATACTTAGTTGATATTAATAATATATTGATATCAAAATTCTATTAGTATAGTGTTATGTGATATTATGTTATGTTTGGTTAACTAGTTGATGTTTTGTCTAGATTAAACCATTGCTTCCTTTATATGACTAAGTTTAGGGTATAAACTACAACACTCAAAAAGTACTTGGGTATCAAAACTTTGATTTGTGTTCCCCACTTTTCTTTCTAACATTGGTTCTATTATCAAGACCTTGGTTAGGTTGTATAAAGGACAAAACTACTTATATTTTCAAAATTTTAAAATCGGACTTTAAATAAGAAGGAAAATGAGGAAGATATGCAAATTTGTAGAATTATTCTCTTAGCATCTAACTCATGAGAGGGGATTAGGCACCAAGGGGATGGAGAATGGAAAAGGGTCTAATTCCAAAAGGAATCCTTGAAGAGATGTGACCTACAAGAAAAGTACCAAGTAAATACCATGGGAAATAATAAAGGACTAATATAATCCCAAATCAACCACACCCGTGGCAAAAGGAGATAAGAAAAACATGAGAGAGATCAAAGAGAAAATTAAATTAGCAAGAAAAACGAACATGGAAAGGCCAAACGAAGAGGAGAGAAGACAAAGAAAAATTTTTAAAATAGAAGAAAGACACCACATAAGAATAAAAATTGTGGAGAAGATGAGAATTGAGGGTACCAAGGTGGGTACTGTCAAATGGAAAGAGAAATAAAACATAGGAGAAGAATGGAAGACCCCAGAGAAATCAAATTAATGTTGGGAAAAATAAAAACAACTAATAACCAGTTTAAAGAAGAACATTGATGATTATGGAAAATCTAGAAGGTTGTTGTTAGGAACCTGTGATAGTGCAAAGGTTCCCCTTCTACTACAACCCTTCAAAATTACTACAATATCGGATCTATCCAACCTAAAAATCAACTTAGATGATAGATTTAATGATTTTTTGAAAACTCTAGAAAAGGTTCTATCTATTCAAGAAGAATATTTGGAATAATTATTTAATAAAAGCATAAGAAAATTAAAGGAAGAAGAAATAGGAAAAGAAGAGGAGATTAGCTTTAATTTGGGCAAAGAACTATGTTCACTAACAAATGCAATATCATTAAGAAATAATAAAGTGTTCAAAGATATGCTTTGAAGAGTCACAAACCCCAGACTAGGACCCATCCCTTAAGCCATATAAGAGTAGAATAATTTTGAAGGAAGAGACATTGCAAAGTAAAGAGACAAAAGAGAAAGAAGAAAGAGAAGTAGATTAGGAAGAGATACTTGGAAAAGAGTACTTTGACGTAAAGTTAGCAAGAGATAAGTGAAGAGAGTAGAAGCTCCACACATATAGGAGAGTAAAGAAGAAAAGGAAGAAAATATTCTAGTCCACAAATCCATAGACCTAAATAGAAAGAAAATAGAACAAAATGGAATCATTAATAAAAATCCTTTTATTTGGAAAAGATAGAACATAGGCTACATAACACATATTGCTATTAGAATCTTTGTGGGAAATATGAGACATTGACAAGGACAAACCAAACTTATTAGACTATGTATCTTCATTAAGGAAGGAGGCACTAGATTAGTATAAGAAAACTTATCTAAAACATGAAAAAAGTTGGGAGGAAGTAAAACAAGATTTCTTCGCAAACTTTGACACACTAGACATCCCTACAAAGAGTGTTAGTAAAATAAGGGATTTAGTGCAAAGGGAAGATGAATCTATGAAGAACTATGACAAAAGATTCAAGGAAGTATGCCACAAATTGGAGGAACCTGTAATAAAATGACAAAAGATTGAATGGTTCATCTCCAAATTACATAAGGACATAAGAGTAGCCTTAGACATAAGGATATTTAATACTTACACATATTTGATTATAATGGCACCCCACATGGAAGCTCAGGTATGGGACCATAAATTGATAACATAAAGGAGAATCTTGAGAATTACAATTAGCGGTAGAATAACTAACAATACAAAATGGTATTCTGGCAAGAGGTGATGCAAAGAAAGATAAGGAGATTTGGTGCACATATTATTCAAGGGAAGGCCATGTCCAAAATGATTGTCCTAAGGCCCAAGCAGAAATAACTACAACAATATTACATGTAGAATAAAAATTGTATCAGTTAAGATAAATTCATTATATTGTAGAACTTGTCAGGAATAGGATAGCCACTATATTGAGGACTGTCCTGCAAATCAATTTCAACTCTAGAATGCAGTAAATCATCCTAATCCAAGATGCCCCATGAACCACAACTTATGATGCAAAGATGGATAGAAAGATGGCACATGTTAGAGGACTTGGAAAAGGTCCCTTATATGACATAGGATATAAATAACCACCATGGAGAGATAATAGAAATGCTTATGCATTATAAAACAACCCACTACAAGACTACATTGGAGATGATAGAAAATCAAACTATAGAGGAAGAGGATGTGATAGAAACAATTGTTGAAGAAGTGATGCTACATGCTATAACTATGGAAAGGTAGGCCATTATGCTACAAAGTGTTGGGCAGACAATGAGAGGAAATGTCCATTTTGTAGAGATGATTCTCATGAAATATTCAAATGTGATAAAGCACAATAGTATTATCAAAATACAACACAGTCAAGAAGTGATGATTGACAATGCCATAAAGGAGTTAGGGTAAGTTGAAGAATGTCATTGCAAGGAGTAAAATTTTGTCAAGGAATGGATCAATGGTGAACTAATACATTAATGAAGAATATTCTAGTGAAGAACAAAAAATTCAAAGAAAAAAAAGAAGTCTGGAACAAGGAAGAATAAGGTTATAGTCCTAACTAGACAAGGGATTGATACAAGGAAGAATAAGCGAAGATAAATTAAAGAAGTTAGTGAGGAATTAGGTCCAGAAGAAGAGGAATATGATTATTTTTGGCCAAGAAAACAAAAAAATGATAGAGAAGTAGAAAACTCATAACAACAAATTATACAACAATAAAATGATGACAATCAATTTTTTCGAAGAAGTTATGATGTTGAAGAATTTGGCCTCTTTGGCCCAAAAAAGGACCTCCTAGTCAAATTAAAACAATTGGGGAAATATTGGAACAAGTAGAAACAATAAGTTCTTCAAAATACAAAAGATTGAAATCGGAAGAATGATCCTCTTTTAATTACTACACACCTTAATAATAGCAAAGTTAAACATTTGATGGTAGATCTAGGTGCAAACCTAAATATTATTCTGGCAACCACTTGGGAGAGATTGGGTAGACCCAAGTTAGTCAGAACACCATTGAGTATCAGTTTGCTAGATGGTTCTAGTATGGGAACTTTGGGAACATGGTAAAATCTAGATGTAAACATCAAAAGACTTAAGCAAATTATAGATTTCGAGGTCCTTGAGATGAAGGAACCCTTCAACACTTTCAAAGAATTACTAGGATTAAGATATTTTGTCAATTCTAATGGCATATTAGACTCAAGAAAAGAAGAAATATCTTTAGAAGATGACAACAAGATAGTACATATTCCACTAGGAGAAAGGGAAGGTATAAATTATGTAAAATAAGTTGAACAAGAAAGAGAGGGGGGAGGTCTAAGAATTTTTCTCTGTCTCAAGACTACCTACTGTAGAAGAAGAAGAAGACCCCAATAGCTTTGGAGAAATTAAACTGGACAGTGACGATGGCAATATAGATGGTGATGAAGTTCTTGATGTATGGCTGCAAGGAGAACACAAATTGACATCTCGAAAGGCTTATGGACTCCGAAAATCATTTATGATACATAGTGGCCCCATAATCCCTTTGCAAACTATTGCAAGTATAAGAAGGATATCATAAAAGGAAAAAACCAACAAAAATCCATTGGCCAAGTATCTTTTGTCCATATCAAAACCTAAAAGGTCAATATGTTCATAATACCAAAAATCAGTAACCACCAAAGAACAAAGGTTATACCTAAGATGTAAGCATGCAGATAGAAAATAAATAGTGAATATTCACTATAAGGCCATTACAAAGTGCACACCCAATTTAATCTATATGCAAGCACTGGGTAGGTTTGAGTTTGAACATCAAATTCCTCAACCTAACACTAAAGATATAAAATAAGTGATTGAAAAAAATATACAAATAGACAAAGCTAACAAATCATAAAGTTAGCTCAAAATATACTATAGTCTATCATACACAAAGTAAGAAATTGCTCACCAAGAAAAAAGAGTCATAGAAAAATAATGGTTAGAAAACTGTAGCAAGATGAAAAAATTACTACAACATTTAGTCTATTCACCTAGTGAAATTTTATAAATACAATGTCACTCTCAATATCTCACACTCACTCGTTGCTTGCTTATACTATTGCAACTTTTGTGCACTCAAACTTTCTGTTCTCCCAGTGAAACCCTAGCAAACCACCATCACTTCACTACAAATTTCTAGCTTCCAAAGGTGGCCACACCTACCCTTGTTGACATTTCTTGGAAGCCTAGGACCAAATATAAGATACTTTCATATAAGGCAATGGAGATAGATCCAACAAACATATTTTTAAAGGTATCTGCAAACATAATTTACATAGAAGATATATGAAAGTATATACATTTACCCCTAATAGAGATAGATCACACTAAGTTTGAGGCTCTAAAGCATACCCTATTGCAACCACAAGCACAAAACTACATTCCATAATATAAACATATATTAGAGAAAAATATTGGATATTTGGAAGGAGCTACCAGACTTCACTGCATAAGAAGAATGGGTTTGCATCATACTAAGTCATTTCCATGTTAAATACCTATACTTAGACTAAACCTAGCATATAACAAAAGACACAATCAAGGTAGTGATAGGCCTATGGGTGCAATGAGAAGTACCATCTAAGAAGGCTATTAAAAATGCAAAGGTTACCGAGTTGACTAGAGAAACCTATGACAAAAGAAGCCTCAATGTAACAAGGATAACAAATTCAAAAATCAAGTATGCCACCATGGGCATCACCTAAAAAGTTTACAATTCAAACCAAGAGGATTCAACTACAACCATTGCTATTCATACAACCTACTAGATGGTAATAGAGGGAAAAAACATTGACCTATGTGAGGTCTTGCAACAAGAGCTATTGGACAACATCTAATGCACAAAGCAACCCCACTATTAGTTTTGGTATGGGACTTTTCTCATTTTCCTCACCTTTTATTTTATATGAGAACTACTAGCCTTTGCGAGGAAGATTTGGGACACCACCTGGCTAGTTGTAGCCAAATTCAGGAACATGTCAAGCATTTTCAAGATGTAAAATCCTACACAACCACATATTATGGTTTCTTCAAATCCCTTCAACAAAAGTTATAAGATCTAGGCAACACATATCCTATGATGTGGTTTGCAAACATCTAAAGGACATTATCTTCCTCATCAATAAAGACAATACCTTCATGGAGGCAATCGAACCTAGGACATCATGGATACCATAACTCCCATACGAGGTGACAGATGCAGAGATCAACTCACATGTCGCTACACTCCTTAGTCTCCCCAAGGAACCACAAGCTAAAAAATTCACAACTTACTAGGAGTACACATGAATAATTTGGTGAAAAATAAATCTAAAGAACATCTAGAAAAGAACTAGTAGAAATTTCATGAGAAGTGGGGTCTACCTAAGTAGGAAACAAAAGAACATAGTACATCTACTCTACGGAGATCCAAAAGGCTCCACATAGGCACTCCTCTTGGAAAACCCATGGAAGGATAAAGTAGCAAGCCAAGGAAAAGGAGACTCCCTACTATATCTCCTCAGATAGAGCAATCAAAAGAAGAAGAAGCGTCAAAGGCACTAAAATAAATGAGTGTGGAGAAAAGGAAAAAATGAAGGAAATAAAAAGCACAAAGGGAAGTGCCCCATCCATCCCAACGGTTTCACTACTAGTGGATGAAGATAAACTATATAGCAACCTATTCTTGAAAGAAGTCTTGGATACGATGCTTTAAAAATACACTAATATCGCAATTCCAAATAAATTGATCACATAAAATGCACTAATAAGGTATATGGTACTATCCAAAATAATGTTGGAGGATCTAATTGACCAATTCTTAGACTTCCTAACCACTACACTAAAGAACTAAAGGCAAAAATAAACCAAAGAAGAGGAGAAATTAAAAGGGCTGGCTATTTGGGAAATAACCCTTGCAATGACACCTCCACAAAAGAAAAAGATGATAGAGATATAGACCAAGGAGCTCTGATCTAAATAGAGGGTAGATAAGTTAATGATGAAAAAGCTAAAGATTACTTAGAAGTTCCAAGCAGAGATAAGAGAAGCCATTAAAAAAGCATATCAACAACTATGTGATGAAGAAGCAAAATATAAAGTAGCTTCTTCAGAGCAAGAGTAGTCTTCCCAACTTCCATAGTCAGATACACCTTCATCCTCCATAACTTCTTCTATTCAATTCATTAAGGACTTATTGGAAATACAAAAGGAAATCCAACTAGTGGCATCTCCACAACTACTTCAAATTTTTATGGTAGGATCACAAGTTGACATTGGTTGCATCTCAACTCTACACAAATTGTAATTAAGAGATATTGCACATCAAACAACAAGAGAGGAGATCACAAAACAACATGTGGAAAGCTTTGATTAGTTGGAAGAGATGGTAAATGAGATACAAAGTCAATACCCTCAACTACAAGGGGATTCATCCCAAGCCTTCATGGTGCAACTCAAAATTTTGATAGATGGGGTAATTAAAGATACTCAATTACAAAAGAATACTATGAGACAACAACTTTAGGCAAAGCACCAGAAGCCAAAAAGGGATGAATAAAGAAATAAATGTGTTTTCACACATTCTTCCTTGAAGTCACATATCTACACCTTGAAGAATACAAAAGGCGACCTTAATGCCATATACCATTTTTTTCTATAATGGCCTATAGTGACTGCTC
The DNA here is from genome assembly GCA_007258455.2 of Sequoia sempervirens. Taxonomy (NCBI): domain Eukaryota; kingdom Viridiplantae; phylum Streptophyta; class Pinopsida; order Cupressales; family Cupressaceae; genus Sequoia; species Sequoia sempervirens. The sequence goes on along the minus strand of VDFB02000013.1, from coordinate 249,035,028 downwards.
TAATCAAGGCACAAATAGATCAGTTAGAGATACAAATACTTCAAAGAGTGATGACCTATGATGCCCTGCAAGATATGGATGGCCAATTTTAGAAACTACAAGATCAAAGGGATAAAAGAGGGCATAGATTACATCAACTAAAAGAGGTAGTAAGATTAAGTTTGGCACATGCCATAGAGGTCTTGTAGGAAGCACAATAATTGGCACAAAAAATTTAAATCCTAAGTACACTTCTGGAAGTAGAGTGACTACTATAGATCCAAGTCTAGACCCAACAACTGCAGTTGGCCAAAACACAATGTTAAAACACTTTCAAAATTAAAGGAAATATATAAATCCTCACCAAGTAGAGTTGAAAGAAGGGATGGTCGTGGCAAGAAAGTACAATAGTTCAAATATAGCCAAGTAAATCCTATTTTATCTTACCATAAAGAGTTCATGGAGAATAATATTCAAGAGAAACCATGTAGTGTAGGGAAAGGATAGATGGGTCATGTCCCATCCCTTAGATAAATATGTATAGGAAAATATATGATAGAGGAGGGAGATAGGAAGAGAGTAAGTAAGATTATAAAGAAAAAAATACAAAGTATAGGGAAAAATATGTGAAGAATTTATATGATGTAAAAGGGATATATAAGGATATATGAATATACTTAGTTGATATCAATAATATATTGATACTAAAATTATATATATATAGTTATGTGATTTTCTTTTATTTTTGGTTAACTAGTTGATGTTCTATTTGGATCAAACCATTGCTCCCTTTATATGATTAAGTTTTGGGTATAAACTACAACACTCAAAAGTACTTGGGGCTTAGAGCTTCAATATTTGTTCCTTGCGAACAATGGCATATTGACCACACAACTAAAATGGAAGCTAATTGTAAAGAGGAATAAGATATTGATAATGAGATGAACTCAACACATACAATAGAAATGAATGAATGAGAATTTTTGTCACAAATGGGACTTACTAACAATGTCAATCTAGATGGACTCCAAATACTTGGTGGGCATGATTTCAATAACCAAACCAAATATGGTCAACATAGTGTAAACACGCATTTACATGATACTATAATTCAATTCATAAACATAAAAAATATATGCAAAAAGGATGAACAGATGCCCATTAGGTTCAATGTCCCAAACTATACACTATCACCTAAATAAAAACTAGCACTTACAATAATTATAAACCACTACAAGGATCATTCCTTGAAGAAATTGTTGAATATGATCATTCAAAGAACTGTGGGAACAATAAAATATTATCTTAATTTTTGCATAAGAAATACACTTCAAATTATACTACCACAAAAAAGAACCAACTACTTGCCCTAGCTCCTATAAAAATTACTAGATTTAACATACATGCCTCAGTTATACGTTCAATGCTTAAGATTCCAATCAAGAAATGCAAACACTAACAACATTTCAAGAAATCAAGAAACATATAAAATACATCCCCATTGATGAGATGAGTTTCATAGAGGCAACACTACTTCTAAAGATAGATTGTAGACTACGCGAAGCATTTTTGCACCAACAACTTTGCTTTAGTGGAGTATCTATAATTATAATAGGTGGCCTAGCACAATTACTGCTTGTCATGGAAAAACTATCTATGCATCACACTTAAATGCCAAAATGTTATGGGAACAATTTACTATATAGTTGTTACATTTCAAATGGTGTTTTGTTAACAAGGTGACACTCCAACTCATACACACTTTCATGAAACATTATTGTTGAAGTGAGAGACTAGGATATTCACAAGATGCTTAGATGATGATTACAATATGCACATGGAAGCCTTTCTTATACAAGCAAGGTGAGAGATAGGATTGGAAAAGCTCATGGAAAGTGTCTTAATCCTATGACATGAGATAACAGATATTAAATGGCCTAGGACACAAGAATTAAATTACAAAAGATAATATAAGATCTTATGACAACCAAGACTTCTAGAAACATCCCTAGGACCTAAGTAAATTTTACATGTGAATAGGACCTACTAGGTGAACTAGTTAGATAAAACACCTTATTCACACCAACCCACCCCTTAAGTGCAACTTAGAGAGGAAAAAACCAATGCAATATGCAAAAGATAGGTCTCAACAACAAGGACTGGTGAGGTACTCATGTACTAACAATCTCTCACAAATGAAGTAAATAATAAAAATCAAATGGGAGAAAAATCCTCTCTAGAAGAGAGAAATACATGATGAAGGACTAAAAATCCTCTGAAACAATATTCTAAAAGGAGTAGGAACATGAAGAACACAACTAAAGTACAAATAATTTATAGACAATTGTCAAAAGATGACTGCTATAGTGCTAAAACTAAAGAACCTCCTCTGAAATTAGGATGAAGATTATGATCAAGAAGACAACAATATGCATGTGTGGTCCCCCAATGACACTACTCAAATAATGATTAGATGATACAAAATTAAAACATTTGATAGTCAAAGATTCAAATGGCACATGGCTTTGCATAAGTGACCCTAATGACACTACTCAACCAATGTAAAAGTAAATTGTAAGTAAAAAATACAAGTGCAAAAAATCTAAAGAACACTGATCAACTAAGGATGGAAGGCCACTTCAACAAAATAGGAATGCAATAACATCTATATGGTAAGTGCTCCATCTCACTAAAATGCATGGGTAACCAACCAATGCATTTGTGTAGCATACATGAATAAATACTAGATACATAGAATCACTCCAAAGCAAAACCTAGGAAGCATTATCGCAAACAATACCCCCCCATAATATTGACATGGGAGAGCACTACAACAAAACAAGCAATTAGTGCCTAAAATAGTGTATTTGAGTTCATGAATTGGGAACTTCTATCAGTGCAAAAATCAGCACAAAATGGTATGTTCACTTTGGTGTCGGATTTAGCACCGGGTTTAGTGTCGGATTTAGTGTCGAATTTAGCATCGGATTTAGTGCTAGGTTTAGCACCAATTTTTTGTTGCTTCCAGTTTGGATTTTGATTTTGCTTCTAGTTTTGCTTCTTATGTTACTTCCACATTTGCTTCTAGTTTTGCTTCTAGGTTTGCCTCTGATTTTGCTTCGAGTTTTGCTTCTAGATTTGCTTCCAGTTTTGCTTCCAATTTTGCTTCCAGTTTTGCTTCTAGTTTTGCTTTTGATTTTACTTCCAGTTTTGCTTCTAAGATTGCTTCTGGTTTGCTTCTAGTTTGGCTTCCATTGTTGCTTCCTTTTTTTCTTCTAAAAATACTTCTTGTTTTGCTTCCATTTATTAATTTAATGTGTTTTATTTCAATTTAATTAGTTAAATATATCATGCCTCTTAAATAACTCATATGATTATAGAGCAAGTAAATTAAATAATATGTTTTATTTCAATTTAATTAATTAAATATATCATGCCTCTTAAATAACTCATATTATTATAGAGTAAGTAATTTAATTATTTAACTTTTATGATTAAATAACAAGATAATCATTAATAACATGATCATCATTTATAATTAAAACAAGTGAGTCAAATATGCCACTAGATTAATAACATGTCAAAATGATACATGTCCAACAATCGACATAAGTCAAAATGACACATGTACAAATGATATAAGTAAAAAAGATAAATTATATAACGCAAAATGATACAAGTCAAAATTATACATGTCCAAATGATATATTTCAAAATGATACATGTCAAAATGATACAACTCAATAATATGGTACTGCAGGCCATGAAAATGATACATATGATAGTAACCATGAAAAGAGGAATCATAACGATATATCAACAATGATCCATGCACAATCTATATAATCATGAATGTCACTGGCTACTACCAACAACTGCCTCATCATCATCATCATCACCATCGTCATCATCATCCTCATCATCATCGTCATCAACCTTGGTGTCTTTTGTATCTATGTCATCATCATCCTCTACCATGTGATTTGTACCAAAACCAACATATTCTAGATCTATATATCATGAGGATCATCTTGATCTTCTGGAAGACCCGTGTTCTACAAATTTTTTTTAAAAAAATGAAAATTTATTATTTATTTCATGCAATAATTTATTTTTCTGTTATATATCTAATATTACAACATGTGAAACAAAACCATAATCATATTACATCATATCAAAGTGTACATACCATAATAAAATTTCATAAAAGTTACAGCTAATATGTCATTCCAATGATGTAAAATATGCAACAATTCTAATAAATGTTAGTAAAATATACCAACATTTGGTGGAAGAGGAAGAAAGATGACTGGAACTCTAGAGGCCCACCATAATGGATTTCAGTATTCAACCATGAGAGTAGAAGAGATCCGATATCATGTATCAAAACATTAAGCATACATTCTTCCAGCCAGTGAAGAAGGAGATGATTACTTTGCTTCATTTTCATTTGCATAACCATATCATGGTGTGAACCAAGAAGACCAAGGATGTCCAGTTTTATGTGGAGGTAATGGATGTGGTCCAAACTTTAGGAGGGGCAAGAAGGTCAATGTATAATCCTAATGAAATTGAGGAAGAACAACAAGAGAGGGACAAGAAAAACAAAATCAATGTAGAGTTTCAAGGATTTTTCAAGTGAGTAACAAAGCTAAGGGAGCAGCCTCATCTAAAATATTTTGAACTAGAGTTTGATATACCATTTAGAGAGCTTGGTTTTCATGGAGTTCCTTTTAAAGCGTCTACTTTCATTGTTCCTATGGTAAATTGTTTGATAGAGTTGGTGGAATGACCTTTCTTAGTAGTCATTTTTAGTGAGATTGAGATTGTTAACCTTAAGAGAGTAGGACTTGGGAAAAAGGCATTTGATATGGCTATTGTTTTCATCCTATACAACCATTGGAAGAAAAGTTAAGCTAGCATCAAATAACCAACAATTTTGAAAATAACATGAAAAATTTTAGTTGTTGCTATTTCAGGAATAAAATAAAAGGAAACAATGTTCCTTCTAGTGGCTTGATGATTGCAAATGAGGATTCATGATGAAATTCAATCTTATTGGGTTAAAATCTATTTTTTTTGATGAAATAGATCAATATATAAAACTTAAATGGAAATAGATACAACCTATCCTTGTGTTGGTGCCCATATGAAACTCATCTCTTGTGCTCCCTTTTGTCATCACTTGGATTTTGATCTTGTATCCATCCAATCAATTGTGGTTCTTGTAGTCAATTTTTAAGTCATCTTGTCATTGTCTTTTCTCTGCTAAGATAGAGAGAAGTGATCATCAACAAGTTTGATAAAATATGACATTTAAATAATAGTATGCAAGAGCAGAAAATAATGTTCTCGGTTGGTGTTGACTACAACGAAAGAAAGAGGACTATGGAATGGCTAAGGCATGAGGTTTGAATCAGAAATACTCTTTTCTCTTGGCACATTTTTTTTTGGCCCAACCATCATGAACCAAGAAGACCAAGGATGTCCAATTTTATGTGGAGGTAATGGATGTGGTCCAAACTTTAGGAGGGGCAAGAAGGTCAATGTATGATCTTGATGAAATTGAGGAATAACAACAAGAGAGGAAAAAATAAAATAAAATCAATGTAGAGTTTCAAAGATTTGTCAAGCGAGTAATAGAGCTATGGGAGCAGGCTCATCTAAAAGATTTTGAACTAGAGTTTGATATACCATTTAGGATAAAACACCAATAATGAGAAAATTAACAAAAAATCAAAAGTGAATAATACATAATCTATGTTGTAGAGTTAAAATAGTCTTACAAAAATACATATAAAACTCCAAAACATTTTCCATTTGTTCTCTAAATTTTATTCCAATCAACCAAAGCAAGAAACATATATCTTATTGCTATAAATTAAATCAAAAGAAGATATTCGATATACAATTCAAAACATTAGCATATGAGCTAATTTGTTAAAGTACTTGTTCTCCTTCAAGTACCGATTCCTTGGTAAACTCATTTGGTCCTCAAATACATACTTGTCACAAGTTTCAAAGGAATCTATCATGAGAATCTGACCATGACTATATGTAACAATCTAAAACATTCATAATAAGGGACAAATGCTTTACAAATTCTACTACACATTGATGCATTCTTCATGCTGAAATGAGTGTTTAGAGCTATGATAACCACATTCATGTCTTGAGGGAATCTCACTGTCTAAGGAAGAAGTCAAAGTGCCTTGGAGCAGCAATAACATTCAATGTCAACCATATTTGAGACAAAATTGCATTCATTTTTGTGGCATGACGTGTCTAAAGTCATTAATAGTGTTTTTAGGGCTTTTCTAATTTTATGCGATGACTTCTTCTCTTTAAGAATCTTTGAAACGGTTTTAGATTTCTATCTTTGGCACAAATTTTTGAATTTGGAGTGAAATTTTTAGATTTATGCGGCCTTTGAAGAATCGAGCATGTGTAAAGGTGTGGAGTGTTGAGTGAGTCGTGATGCTACAAGTGCTAATTACTTAAAAGGAAAAATGAAAAAAAAAACATTTGTTTTACATACCAGGCTATTTACTTATAAAATATGGGAATGTCAGATGTGCTAATTACTATTTCACCAGCCATATTCATTACAAACCATGATCAAATTCTAGGTAAGCTATTACCATAAATATAGAAAAATGAAAAATGAAAAAACAAACATTTGTTTTACATACTAGCTGCCCCTTGCTTGATTTTCCACGTAATGTGAAAATGAATTTCTTTGTAGATATAAAAGTAATGCCATGGTAACTATTTGGCTCCACAACATAATAAAGTTGTTTGAAAAGCTTTCTTAGCCACATAATGTTCACGAGTTCCAAAATCAGAAATCTAATACAAAATTGTTCACTTGACCTTGAAGTTTCAATTAGTATGCTTATAGGATTTTATGTTGTAAAAATATATTCTAGTGGCTTAAAGAAAATAGTGAACAACTAAAAGAATTTCTATTGATCCATTTTTCCAACACAAACTTGTACAAAACATATTAATATCTTGTTAAGATCATTCCACCCAACATAGGAAAGCTTGGATTCCTCTTTTCACCAAGAGAAAGCCAAAGCCTTCACCTCCTCATGTAAACATAAGAAAAAATTATTGTCAACCAGTCATTTACTTAATAATAACTCACTTTCTAGCAACACATAAACATAAGAAATGTATAACTTCATAAAAAGATTATTTATGGGGAAATTTCAAATTAAAAAGAGGTGTACTTTCTGTTGTTGCAAGGAGCTTGGTGGAATTATATGGTTAAGATTCTAAACATATTTGATCAAGAAGGATGTAGCACTATGATTGTTTCACAATACAACGACAAGGCACTGTGCAATATTACCACCTTTACTACAAGCTTCAAGAAAATGTTTACAAGAAAGTTCTATACTGCATAACTCCAACAGTGTCAGCCCTATTCCATACAAATATTCTTCAAAGTTTCTAAAAAATGACAAGGAATATGAACCAATAGTAGGAAAGAAAATGTATTTCTTGTAACTAACATGACATCCTTTTCTCTACCACATTTATATATTGTTGTATTCTATTAAAGAGCAAACAGATATGAATAAGCATTTTGTCCAACCTATCAAAGATTGCATAAAACTTTGCATAATATAACTTTGATATTACATTTCAAGCTTCTAGTGTGGCATCAAATTATTCTTTTAATTTCTTCGTTTAAGCACTCTGATTTGATATTCACATTAGTCATTCTACATCTACTTCTATCTACAACAGATTTGATTCCATTTGAAAATCTTGTCCCTTCAATATGAAGGGCCCCAAATCAGTGGTATCAAAGCTCACATCAACTTCTATCTATAATACATTTTATTCCATTTGAATATCATGTCCCTCAGATATGAAAGGCCCCAAATTAGTGGTATCAAAGCTAGCATCAGTTCACAATGATATCAAGCATTCACTATATCATAACCTAGTGGTAGCGAAATTTTTCATTCAAAACCTTTGCTACATTTTGTATGCCCACTGACACAAGGAATAACAAGAAGAAGATTGGTCTCTAAATTCATAACCCTTCACCCTACGTTCCTTCATGATCTCAACAAATTGAAAACAAATCCATATCAGAGATGTTGACTTCAAAGATGTTTCAGATGATGAAATCAAGTGCTTTACAACAATAGAGTGATGATTTGGAGAAACATTACACATAGGAAATTGTCAAGACAATTGATCACTTCAGTCAACTTCTAAAGCATGTTCAATCCCATTCATTCATGTTGACTTACTAATGCATATATATTTTGGAGCCCAAAAACCATACATGGTACAAGTAAATGTAGATATCCCTATTCTTTAAGGTAAAAAATATGTTGATACTCTAGATAACTGTCTAAAACCTCATTTTCTCATAAAAGGTGGTCTTTAAGGTTTTCATAAGAAATATCACCTTTGCAATTTAAAGGATCTCCTTTTCTATAAAGAAATGACAAAATAAATATTGTGCTACCCACGAGGTTGACCTTTCACCTATATATACCAATAATGGTTTTGTCGAAGCCTCAAAAGAAACCTATTCTCTTGTTGAAACATATGATGGACCAATATATCAAGCATTCCTAGCTTCATTGAGGTAATGACCAATATATTCAACAATATTTTGATATATTCCATACTTTGACTTGTTAAATAGTCAAGAGTAGGAACAAAATATCATCAGAGGTTTTGAATTCTTTTGTGATCCTTGAATTCAACAATACAATGCAAAAAAGAACAAAGAATAGATTGTTGTTGAACATAGAAGATATGTCTAGTTTCAATCCTTGCTCACATATGTTCCTAACAAACTGGTTCAAAAATGTATCCCTCTCCTCCATGAACATGCGACATGTTCCTTTTGACTTGTCAACTTAGTGAAAAGATGGTTTTTCTTATAAGACTTATCAAGAAGGTGCTATTTCATCTTAATTGTATAAGGTTTAGAGTTGTAATTTTGTATTTTTCCTAAAATACAAAAACAAAATTGTGTTTGTAACAACCCAACCACAAACATTAAATGTTTTTAAATTCAAGCCTTTGGTGATGGATTAATCCTCACCCTTTATTGTAAACTCAATTTAATTGCCTCTCTATATAAATGCAATCACTTTCTCTTGTAAAAGATAAGGAAGGACTAAAAAGAAAAAGAATTGTTGAAACAATGTTAATTTTTCTGAATCAATACAAATAGAAGTTCATTTGTTGCTACTGTATGAGTTTGTTTTATTGGTTGGATGTGGTTTTCATGGTTTAGTTTACCCTTCCAAATTTAAGTTTCGTTTATGATTAATTATTCAGATTGAGAATGTAGATCAACAAGAAGACTCTTTCCACATGTTGAGTTTTAGGTTTCATTTTGCTAACACAAAAGTGGATTTTTTTTTGTTTCAGTCTACTATTGATCTTGAGCTTGAAATCAGGGGTCAACAACAGCTAGATCAATCTAATTTGATGGAAAAACAAGAAAATATCAACCCAACAAGTAACGAAAAATCACGGATAGTGAAGAAGCAAGTTATTCCAATTGATATGAAAGAGTTACAATCTAATTTTCTGAAGCTAAATGATCAAACTCTTGATTGTACCATTCCAATACATCACCATGATCAGTCATATTAGGCTAGTACAATTGTTTTAAAGGAGTGTCAAGACTATCTAAATAGTGAAAATCAAGGCGATACAATCTTATGAGGTGATATTGACAACATAGGTCTAGTAATATAAGTGGAAGAAGACCAACCTAGAAGATGAAGAAGGTATTGTGAATGGCTGCAACCATGAAAGGTTTTCAAAACCCCAAAAATAGTAAACAAAATGCAGGAAAGTTGTCCATTCCATATGTATTATAATTTTCTATCATGGGTTGAGCCTAAAACTAGGTTATCTTTTGCAAAAAGTGAGGAAATAAAATGGTATGGCCATAGCCTGGGTAGAGGAGCACACTTTTTCTTTTGTTTCCACATAGAGGAGAATTTTTTTCTTTCAAATCATGCTCAAATCGAGCTCATTTAAGAAGAGAATACACAAGATGAAAGCATAAAAACTCACCTAGTTTTTGTGTGAAGAGAGGAACCATCAAAACCCACGTGCTTGTGGCCTTCAAAACTCAAGTGAAGCGCATCTATGGCAACTCGAGGTAATGAGATATCAACAGAGGAAACAAATATAGAAAAATGCATCAAAAATTACTCATGGTCGTAGCCTAGAGGCCCTAAATCCTTAAAAAATGGAGTTGAAATGACTTAGAACAAAGAAGAAACAACTTACCATTAAGTTCCTAAAGGAAATAGATGCCAAATCAACATAGCAGTGCATAAAATGTTTGATTTTCAGGATCAAACCCTAAGTTTCCATGGCAGTTGTGTGCCAAGTTCTCCAAAAATGGCAAAGTGCAAAATGAGGCAAGAAATGTGGAAGTTCGATGTTTTGTGGTTAGGGTTTCATGTTGCCCTAGCTTGCCATTATCTTTTTATCACATTGATTTACAATTAAAGTGCCTTGACTAATACTTTAGCTCATTGTTCCTAGGTTGTTCTATGCCTTAGGTTTTCCCATGATTTTGAATAAAAACCATATAATTTCATGCCTTAGTTCCTTTATGATTTTTATAGAAAATCAAGATAGGTATTATACATGGTCGAGTTCAGGTGAGTTTCATCATTAGGACTTGGTAGGCAGGGTTTGAAAAGTGCTAAAAATTACATGAAATTTTAAGTTAAAACTTGTTTTTTTTACTTATTGCAAATGCAAAATAATGTACACCATGAAGGTTTGTATGGTTTGGGAGGTCTTAATTTGGGCTTGGTGGCAGGGGCTCCACCCCTTGACCTTACCTTGTATCGCGATAGGGAGCGCACCCAAGGCACTGCCTTGAGACCTTGTGAGGGGCGCTTCCCCTCGACCCCATTGGGGGTGCTACCCCCAGACCCCACAAGGGGCATTGCCCCTTGGCCCCACTAGGGGCACTTCCCCTCAACCTTATTGGTGGTGCTACCCCAAGACCCCCGCAAGGGGCATTGCCCCTTGACCCATTGGGGGTGCTACCCCTAGACCCTTGCGAGGGGCATTGCCCATCGACCTTGTTGGCGACGCTAACCCTAGACCCTTGTAAGAGGCATTGCCCCCTAAGCCCCACAAGGGGTGTTGCCCCTCAAGCTCGCTGGGGGCACTGCCCCTCGACCTCATTGGGGGTGCTGCCCCTAAACCCCCCAAAGGGGCATTGTCCCTTAACCCCATTGGGGGCACTGCCCCTTGACCCCACTAGGGGCATTTCCCCCCAACCCCCCAAAGGGGCGCTAAACCCAAACCCCTGTGAGGGGTGCTGCCCCTTGACCCCACTAGAGGCATTGTGCCTAGACCCCCACAAAGGGCACTACCCCTCAACCCCATTAGGGAAATCACTCTGATACTTGAGATTATGGCTACTGCATCATCTAGGACCTAGCTTAGACACATTCATAGGAAGGATGCAAGCTCCTTTGAGCCATAGAATTCTAGTTATTATTTTGAATATTTTGATATTTCATATTTGTTTGGAACATTTGATGTCATGGATTTCATATTCAATTATTTTAGTATACATTATAGTATTTAACTATATATCTAATCATGTTATTTCCTTGAGTAGCTCAGCTACAATTTGTCTTTATAACTTTATACTTATATGATCAATATATACTTTTTTTAGTGATGAGGACCTTGATTGGGTTGACTAGGTAGATAGAGAGGTTGAGGCTATAGCCATGGTAGAGGAGGAGGCTAAATCATGAGCAAACACATCCACAACTAATGTTGGTGAGGGTGGCATGGAGTCACAAGAAGATACTATGGTTGCAATTGCTACATCATCTAGGACCCACCTTAGATGCCTTCATAGGAAGGATGAATACTCCTTTGAGCCATATAATTGTAGTTATTGTTTTGATATTTCATATTTGTTTGGAAAATTCAATGTCATGGATTTCATATTCCATGAGTTTTGTATACATTTGACTATATTTATATATCTAAGTGTGTTATTTCCTTTAGCAACTCAGCTACAATTTGTGTACTTTATACTTATGTGATCGATGTATACTTGTGTATGTGATCAAATTTGCTTCTATTTAATGATGTTATTGTGTCTTTAAGGTTTATTCAATAAAGTGTGCTTGAAACAAGTTTTAAATCCTTAAAAAACTCTAAATTTCTAGTGTTTTTTCATTTTGTCGAGTCTATGCCAAGTTCGGGCGCCGAGTCCTGAGTCAAGTCACCCTAGCCGAGTTTGAGCTAATTCCAAGTCTCATTACTATGATTTAAATAAAACTAAAATGAATATGAATTAAATATATAATTTAATCATTAAATTATGATTTTAATTATTATCATTTAAAAAAAATTGTGTGATTGTGATTGTGATATTACATTACATTACTTGCACCCTAAGATTTTTTTAATTAAAATAGATCTGCCTCTTGCATTTCTTCCAAACCATTCATATTATTATTGTGAAAAAAAATCTAAATAATGATTAATATTCAACATGTAACTTTTTTTATTATTTATTTATTTTATAATATTTTACAAATTAAATATTACAATTTTTAATTGAAAAGAAGATAAAAAAATCCATTTAATTCAAATGTTGTTAATTCTCAAATTTAAGATCATACTATTATCTTCATATTATCCTTTATTTTTTATTTTTATCTTTTAGTCAAAAATCTTAAACATGGGCAAATTTGTAGATGATTGAATGTAGAAATGAGGTGTGTATAGGGTTGAGGGTCTAATGTATAGGGTAGAGGGTATAGTAGTTGAGGGATTAGGGTTTAAGGGTTGAGGGTTGAGGGTAGAGGGCTGAGGGTTGAGGGTTGAGGGTTTAAGGGTTAGGGAATTAAGGGTTCAGGGTTGAGGGATTAGGGTAGAGAGTTTACTTAGGTTTAAGGGTTTAATGGTTGAGGGTTGAGGGTAGAGGGTATTAGGTTGAGGTCAGTTTAAGGGTTTAGGGTTTAAGGGCAGAGGGACATTGAGGGTTTAGGGTTTAGAGTTGAGTGTTTAAGGGTTGATGGTTTAGGGTTGAGGGATTAAAGGTAGAGAGGGAGCCAATGAATGGAGTGAGGATGGAGGAGAAGGAGATAGAGACCAATATAGGGTGGTATAGAGTTGAGGACCTATAGGGTTGATGGTTTAGGGTATTGGGTTGAGGGTATAGGGTTGAGGGATTAGGGTTGAGGTAGAGGGTAGAAGGTTTAAGGGTTTAGGGTTGATGGTTAAGGGTTGAGGGTAGAGTGTTTAGGGTATAGATTTAAGGGTATATAGTTGAGGATTAGGTGAGGGTCCAATGTATAGGGTAGAGGGTATAGGGGTTGAGGGTTGAGGGTTTAAGGTTGAGGGTTGAGGGTTGAAGGATTAGGGTTGAGGGTTGAGGGATCTTTTGATGCAAGTGAAATCTAGGAAAGTAATTGAAGGCCAATGAATATTGGGGAAGGATTTTTTGTTCTAACACCCCTAATCCCTTAACCCTTGATCCCTGCTAGATCAAAACAATTAGGCACTAAACCCAATGCTAAACCCAGTGCTAAACCTAATGCTAAACCTGACACGAAACCTGATGCTAAATCAGGCACTAAAATCGATGCTAAACTTGACACTAAATCCGAAGCTAACCGGGTGCTAATTAGTGCCTAATTTAGTGCCTACTTGTTTTGATTGGTGCAAAAAATGCCAAAAATAGTGCCATCCCAATAAATAGCATAGACTTTTAAAAAAAATTACAAAAAAATACATTAAAACAGTGGGTGAAAGAAAAAAAGGGAGCTAATCATAGGGATTTGTTGTAGTGGAGGCACAACAGATCCATTGAAATCGTGTTTCACCGTGTAGTGCATGAAGCAGAAGATATAACCTATGAATGTGCATAAGATAATACTTGCAACTAAAAAAGGGTGTGCAAACCAAGGCACAAATGCATGATGCAAGAATCACTAAAATTTGGTGTTGTTGTGAAGGGACACTCACTTGACAAAGGTGTGATGAAAAAATAACTAAGGCACTACATAACCCCCATGACACTTTATAATACAATGCAAGCACAAAATAAAACAACATAATGTGAAAAATCTTGAAAAGCATGCATAATAGTGACAATTTATCTCAACGCATCTACAAATAAGAAAGTGCATGAAGGAGATGCTTACAATGCCCAAAAAGGAAAAAAATCAAGAAATACATATAAAGCAACCCAAATGAAGCCATCCCATGCAAACAAATGGTTTTAGGTGCCAAAACATCCAAGTAATCAACTAAAGTGCGAAAACACACAAATATGAATAAATTATAATTGGAAAAAAGTCTTAAAAAGTGCATGGATAGTTATGAAGATCTCTAAAAGACCTTTCCAATGTCACAAGAATTACATAAAATAGAGAAATGCTCAAAATTTATGACCTTGGGAGATGAAAAACACATCTAACTTTAATAGGCTATGAAATGCATCAAAAGGAAGAATTGAGAAAACCACTTGCACCATTAGAAAGTGCACGAAACCAACTTTCCAATATCTCGTTCACCAAAATCTGACTTTTTGGATCAAAAGTTATGGTGATTTTCCCAATTTTGCTAAAGTTTCAAAAAAGAAAAAATAGCCCCTCTAACCTAGGAATTGGCCACCCATGTGACTAGGGGCTATGTCAATTAACATTTCAAAAGTGGCATAGTGGTAGTGTAGAGGTGACCACTAGTTTGGGGCTGTTGGTGGTATTTGGAAAGCTATTTTGTTGTGGTTTGAAGCTGGGGAGGTCATGGTTACTATTGACTACTAGTGCTAGGTACTCAAATGACATTTGATTAGGTATTTTAATTATTGTTGGTAGTTTTGTGAAGTTTTTAGGTAGTATATGGCACTACTTAAGGCCCTCGATTTACATGTTGTCCTTAGCGCTCTACGTGTTGAATGGTAAAGCACTTTAATTTTTTTCAACAAAGTACAAACCTACATGTTGGAAGAGGCCATATGACCATGGAAGGCAATTTTTTTACCTATTAAACACCTAAGATTAAATGTAGGGAAATTTATAGTTAATTTTTTTTTGGCCTATTGCTTGCAATGGTAGGGTCCATTTAGGCTAAAAATGATCAAGTAAAAAGATATTTGCTAGATTTGAGCTTCAAACCCTTATTTGTTGATGTGGAAAATTGTGGCAAAATTGAGTGAAATAAAAGTCAAATATGACTTTATCAAGCCTTCCAAATGTAATGGAACAATAAAAAATATTGTCACTATAGCCAAAATAGCTACAATCACCATATCTCACCAAAAAACACATATGCAATATATGATCAACATATCTTGATAAATACTTTTATGATTTTCTACAATGTATTAAAATGTAAGAGATAAGCATACAAGTATTCATAAGATCATACAAAAACTCAAATAACACTAGAAAAAACTTGATATCAGAAACTCTCTAGATGAGGAAAGGGGCTTGCTAGATTCAAAGACTTGATATCATGTTGAAGTGAGCATCCATGATCTACGATTTGCAACACCAAACAACCTTCCACACACACAAGAGAGGAGCAACAACAAAATATGCTATTTCATCAATCAATAATACAATATGAATACAATATTCATAAGATACTTAGATGATGATTATAATATGCAAGAGAAGCCTTGCTTATATGGGCAAGGTGGAAGATACGATTAGACAAGATCATGACAAATGTTAATCCTATGAAATGAGGCGATCAATATTAAATGACACAAGACACAAGAAGTAAATGTCAAAATATAAGATAAGATCTTATGACAACTAATACTTATAGAAGGGTTCCTAGGATCTAAGTAAACTTAACATGTGAATATGACCTACTAGGTGAGCTAGTTAGGTAAAACACCTTATTCACACCAACAATTACAAAACATACATAATGCATAACTAACACAACAAGATTGGAAAATGTTAATGAGGTGCACTAACAAACTACTTACAACAACTAAAAAAGAGGAATTTGACAACTCAATACACCTTTTTGCTATAAATGATCTCATATAAGACTACACAACAAAATAATGCAGAAACTACTAAATCTTTCAATTGTGATAAGTATTGCAATAAGCATCAAAACCAAATAAAATATTGAAGCTAATGATGACCAACATAAAAAAAAAAACTCCTACTATGGAAAGGCCAATGAATCATGCTAACAACAAACTTATGGACTTAAGCAAGACTTGTAAATAGATCTCTTGGGGAGGTTGTTGATATTGTTTATAGTCTTGACTTTAAACCACTAGATGTTTCAATGTACTTTGTAGTAAGGATTGATAACTACAATGGGCTGCCATGAAACTGAAATGACTTAAAAACTACAACTATAATACCTATATCACTAGGTGATCACAAGAAAATACTACTATCCATGGCATGATCAATTATTATACATAAATCCCAAAGCCTAACACTACAAAAGACAATAATTGCTATTGGTAAAATAGAAAGATGAGGACTAGCATTTACAACTATATCAAGCGTGAAATCAATAAATGGCCTTTGTATTCAACCAACATACTCCTTTGAGTGGAACTGTAGAATACAAAATAATCTAAACACAATCATTAGAAAAAGAGGATGCTTGGTTACAATTACTCTCACTATAAAAAAATAGGTATGCAAATGTCAATCCAATCTCTTCCACATCAACTTTCAATTTAATTTCTCATTCCCCATTTCATAATATATGCCTTAACAAATATCTTTCTCAACTAACTCATTCAAATCTTTTTGTGTGTAGGTGGACACTTGACAATCACAATCCAATACAAAAATAGATTTGTCTTCCTCATCCAAATTATATTTTCTTTAGTTGATTTACATTACTTAGAATAAAATAACTTCACATTTAAAATAACATAACTTCTCATTGTTCAGACTAGATAACTTTCTACTAAAATGAGCTAATTTTTTGACATCTAAAAAAATCTCACTCTAATGAATAGGAATGGAATGAATTACAAAGAAGTGATGCATGGCAAACTCCTCTACGCTAGGTCAACACCAATTATTAAATGTTAATGATTAGCGAATTAAAAAACTCAAGGTAATAAAAATAATATTCTCAACATTACAATCATATGTCATACAAATATTTTGTAAATTTAATTTTTCTATTTCAAGGCTAGGTTTATGATCAACATCAATTTTAGATGTTATTTTGTGCATAACAAAAATATTTGCACTTAACATGTATCAAAATATTTATCAATCACACAAATATATGGATTACACTTCCTTCTCTAGTCTAATTCCATACTACTTGTTGCCAAACCATCTAATTGTTGTTCAATATCCTCAATTCCATATTCAACAAAAAACAATGTTCAAAATATTGATGCACATGACATCCAATATTGATACAATGACTCATATCAAGACTCACCACCTAATTTTGTATCAAGACTTGTAAATGATATTACTCATGTCAAGACTTGCCACCTAATGTTGTATCAAGAACTATGAATGATATCACTCATGTCAAGTCTCACCACCTAATGTTGTATTAAGACTTGTAAATGATTAATAATGATTAATACACACTTATGATGTTGTATCAAATTTTCAATAGAATACCTATAAATCAACTATAAACCTATCAAATTTATAAAACATTCTTTATAAATTACAATTTAAGTAACCATTACACCTCCTTTTGATACACATGCGAATTAAATATTAAAACATCATTATAAATATAAAACAAATAAAAAAATGAAGTAGGCACTTTTCTTCACGACTTACTCCCACAAAAATTATTAAGTTGAGAGGCTTCTTACACTCACATCAATGAGTATGTGTACATTTTTATTCTCCCCATTTAAATTGACGTCTACTAACCCATCATAAAGTAAAGTATTTATCAATAGATTTATGCTTTTAAATCAGATTTTAAAGTAGCTTACATATTGCGAAAATTTCCTTGTTTTAGACAAGATAATTTTGAATATTTTTTAAATATCAACTTAGAATTTTTATTTAATTGTAATATTATATTTAAGATTTTTTTTATATGTAAGCTCTAAAAGCATGCATTATCATAATCTTTTTTATACTTTTACTATATATCACATTTTTAAGGAAATATAATATAATATTCTAATTTATAATAGTAATATATATCATTCTATAATATTTGTTATGAAAATACATATTAATTTAGAATATTTAAAAAAAACTAAAATATACATTTTTAGAATATACATGATTTTTAATTTTTAATATTTGTTATGGAAATACATATTAATTTACAATATTTTCACGCTTTTATAATTTTTAAAAGATTATCTTGAATATCTAATACAAAATAAATAAATAAATACAATATTATATATATAGGATGATAATAATGAATACTTTTAAAGCTTACACATAAATGAAATGTTGAATTTAATATTACAATAAAATGACAATTACTAAATTGATATTAAAAAATTCAAAATAATCTTGTTAAAAATCTTTTAAAAATTATTAAGATAATCTTGTTAGAATATTGATAAGCTGTTATTTTAATATTATTTTTAATTTTAAAGCTGTTTTAAAACTGTATTGCCAACGCTTAATTTTGTACATAAAATTATGCGAACACTACCCTTCAACTAGATAATCCAAAAAGAGCTTAGAGTGCATGTACAGTGTTTAGCAAAAAAAAATGTCAAGAGTATGTTGTCTGAATTGTACAAAGCTTCACTTGGTAACGCAAGCTTTAGTCATGGTTTACTTTATGCATATTGGATTGATGATTTGATTGGTTGCATATCACTATAGATAAGATTTGGATATTGTTTTATTTTGTTCAAAGTTGCCTCAATCAATAGTAATTGATTTTAATTACACAAGTTTTGTATGTAGGTGGAGTTAAAAAAGATATTTAACATTGAACCAGAGGCAACCATATTTGAAAAGGGAGAGATAGAAGTCTAGATTGCGATTGGGAGAGGGCAACAATTACGGATTGTGTAGGTATCTGCATTTCTTATTTTACTTGTAATCAATTGTTTTTTAATTGTAATATGAAACATAATGATTTGTTTTTCCTTCTTGATGTTGATTTGATTTTTTGGATTTCAATTTTTTGATTTGACTTTTTGGATTTGAGTTATTTTCTCTTTCAAAAGTTTATTTTTTGTTTTTTGTACCATCTTCTAGCAAAGTGTTGCTAGTATAATCTCTGATATATATGATATCATTGTTGTCTTCAGGATTTTTATTTAATTTCTTAACTTCTTATGATTTTCAAAGATATCAATGCTCTCATCCTACAAATCTAAATCATTTTCTTCATTCATACTAGAGTGATTTGCTATATCAAATTCATAACAACTCCTACATCTCTATAAAACTCTAAATTGACCTTCAATTTGCTTGGTTTTTGCATTTGCATTTGGTTGCCTTGGATGAGTAGTAGCACTGATTCCTGATGTCTTCAGGATTTTTATCAAGAAACAAATACCAGGGATCAAAGTACATACCTCCAATTCTATAACAAAACTCTTCAATCTAACTTGTTTATCTGCTTATTTAGCCTTAAAAGCTTTGTAGTTTAGGTTCATGGAGAACAAATGTGGCTCCAAAACAAAAAAGGCAGTTGAAACGTGAACGCCTATATGACCCAACATAATAGTAAATGACTTTAATTATTTTTTGTAACATTCATACAAATATAAGCAAAGAAAATAACAAATGCATGAAGAACATTTTCATCTTTATGCCCTTTTGATTTGTCACAACACAATCCAAAGATGAGATCTATAATTAGAGAAATAAAATTTAAAAAAAGTGTAACGCCCCGTCGTGCGAACCCCAAAGGACAATAAAACAATAATTACAACACAATTTTTTTTTTAGGATAACATAACATACATGCAATACACATTAAGACATGACATGGATTTCATTTAAGTAGATTCATTAACACATACATCCCTTGGGACACATGAGGAGTCATTACAAGACTTAGATCCACACAACGACAATAAAGAATAAAAGCCAAAGATATAATCCATAACAAAGTAAACATTAACAAATATCACACATACATGATAAAGCATTGATAAGAAACCATCTGTGCACATAAATACAAATATGCATAATTAGCTTAACACACTGAATAACAATTGCCATGGCCAATATCCGCACCAAGTTTAACATTACATTACAGTACAATGTTCTAGAGGTACAATGATACAAAAGTGTTTCCAAACATAAATGGAAACCATACATAATATAACATGATACAAATAAATAGATGAAAACTGGCTCCAAGACGGATACAACTTTGGAGTCGCCGCAACTACACTAATCCGCACCTCTCGATCCTTGACTGGGGACCCAATGGGGTGCTTAGCACGTTCCACTCGACCATGTGGGTCCGAAGACCCACCCCCCGTGCTAAAGGGCTAACAAGAAAGAGTCCTCAACCAAGAACATCCAAATAGGGAACCACAAGACTCAGCGCCATACAAAAGTATCATAAAACTCAAGAATTACAAAGACATAACCAACAACATCCAAGAGACAACGTAATAACTTAAAGTCACAAATCTCATCACATTAAACCAACGATAACCAGTAAACAAGTAACCAAAGGAAGGTCATGAAACACTGAATTAATAACATAATACGATTCCAAATTGCAATTAAACAATACAATAACATCATATCACAGTACCAAGAGAGTACAAGGTCATAAGTCAAATATCAAAGAGATCATACAAGACCACAAAGTACACCAAAGATGTATCAAGGCAATAATCACAACTCAATATAAATCCATATATCAACAATCTAAACCAACTCCCATAACCTACTTCCAGAGGAACACAATAAAGTAAAAACACATGGGCAACTAGGGGAGAGTGTCATCGCATAGTCCTACATGGGTTATCTTGTGCTCTTCCTCCCAACTGGAGGCGCCGGTCCATAGGGTGACTCATGTGGAGCCGTAGACCTCTCGTGAAGACGAGGTCACGACCTTACCAACCACGGCCTTCTCAACCTTCCATTAGTCTGCGAAAGCACTAATGAAGATGAGGCATCCATTTTTAAATCTTATAGTGATATTACTACCCAACCCTCCTAAGTTAATTATTAGGTTTTCACTTGATTACCAACTCACCCATGGGTTATCCTGTGCCCTTCCCCTTAAACGGGGCGCCGGCCCCCACCAGGAGCTACTCTCCCTAGAGACCCAACAACATAAAAACCAAGGGTTGTACAACATAACAAGAACATTAGATCACAACAGAGAAGCATGCGAGGCATTACCCATCTCACTATAAATACATAATCAGAGTCTCAACAATTCCCGTACAACCCTTTTAAAATCATGAAACCAAAACACTTGCCACATCAAGGGCACATAAAGAGAGAACATCAACTGAAAATCATCTCAAGCCTCTGGAAGCTAAAAGAATGAAAACCCACAAACAAGGGTAAAGCGAAGCATCAAGAGTTTTTCTCCAATAATTCCAACACAAGGATAAAATTTCATCAAATATGAGAGTAAATCAGAAAAGCCATAAAAAGGGAAGGTTCATCAAGACCCATCCACATATCAACAATGGTGTCACCTCAAATAGGAAAACGCAAAAGAAAATCAACCTTTAATTCAATGAAATCACTTAATGAAACCAAAAGCCACCAACTAGGCATTCCATGGGAGACCTCAATTTTCTCCTCACAAGAACCCCCTTATAATGGTACGCAAATCACCTTCATAAAAACAACAACATAGCAATGACAACAATAATTGCAAGGCCACCAAATCTATTTTCAATTCAAATATAATGAGTGAATACATTCAAATAAGATCAACCACCCCATCCAAACTACATAAACAACTTTGAAACAAAATAAATCAGAAATCCAAGAAGATCAACTTCCCACAACTCATCAACAAAATACAAGTTCCCAATTACATTGCAACACAAATTAAATGACAAAGGATTCGTTGAATCAAAACTAACCTCCAAAGGCATTCACACCAACATGGAACCATCCAAAAACAATCCTTCAACAACAGAGGTAAAAGCATTCAACCAGGCATCCAAGGCACCAAATTTAAGAACACCTTAAATACTCAACCACTCACAACTCCACAAAAAAACACTTACATAATAAACAACAACCAAAAATTCAATCGAGAACAATATTTATTAACCAATCAATTAACGACCAGAGCTAAATAACTTTACAACTTTTCCATCTAAATTACTCAATTAACTAAAACAATTTATGATAACCATCACAAGTATTCTAAAAGACTTATCCATAAAGAGAACTTACAAATCAACCATTAAATGAATATAAAGGAAGTCAATTTTCAAAAGATTACAATCCCATTTCACCAATAAACTATCCAATTCAAGAATACCCTAATCAATTCTCTAACCATGCCCATACAATTGAATTTTACCTTTCTTTTACCAACATAATTGAAAACTACTTAATAGTTGGGTAGTTAACTCATTATCATTTCATAACTACTTATGTTCAAAACATTATTACCACTCTCCTTTCATCATATTAAATTAATTGTGAAAACCACTTAAGATCAATTATTTATATTTTAAAATGACAATAATAACAATACTCTAAATACTTAAACTACATATTAGAACTTACCACCTTAAAATCTTAAATCTTAAAACCACTACATAATTATATATTTTAATTCTTTTTTTGAGGAGGGAATGTAAAAAGAGAATAGATCTTTTCTAAGAAACCAACAAGTCTACAAGACTCAACCTCACGAAACAAGAATAAAAAGACAACTTATTCAATTCCTATATTAAATTCCATTTCTACATACATACATTAAAATAAATAATTTAATCATCAATGCTGACATATATATATATATATTCATAATCTGCCTTTTTACTATATCATCCCATCACGTTTATAGTTTAACAAATTAATAGAAATTTCTTTCTAATTTCATGTTCACACTATAATACAATTATGTTTTAATCATGTCAGAAACAAAAGAATTCTGTTTACAAATAGAAATAATTAACTTAACAGTGCACTTAAAAATTACAGAAACATATACAATTTAATAAATATTTAAAAAATATATATATAAATATATATATATCTATACATATATATATACATATATATATATTTAAATACTTATCAACCAAAGTAACTTAAAGAAAAGACTTTTCGCATATCGAAACCCATTTAAAATAATTAAAAAAAAATTTCAAACGAAATTTAAAAGCCATCCGGCCCGGACAGTCCATGGATTGTCACAGCAGTCCGACAGACTGCCGTGGACAGTCTACGGACTGTACGCAGCAGCCCGAAGGACTGCCGTGGATAGTCCTTAGACTGCTGCGCGAGCCCCGGACGACCGAATGGTGGGTACGGCCGAGGCTGAACCACCATTCGGTCGGCCCAATATAAAACAAAATTTAAAATGTTTATTGGAGCCGTGGGAACACGACCGAACACAAAGTAATTGAAATTTCATAAATACATATATGCAGACATATAATTACATTTATATATGTATATAATATATATATATATTCATCTATATATATATATTTATACATATATATGTATTTATATATTTCAAATACAAATCCTGATAACATAATGGATATATATATAAACAGGGCAAAAATATACAGATACAAAATTTATTTTTAAGAAAATTATTTCCTTTCCTAGTAAAAAGATTATTCTTAAGTTGATTAATTATATTTTCCAGACAAAACTACAATACTACTGGTTCTTTTCCAGAATTCCCATCTTGGTTATGTTATAATAAACAACAGTACAAATCCAACAATTAATTTCATTTAAATAAACAACAGTCCCGAACTCCCAGAAAATTTCAATTTAATAATTGACAGTCCAGAACGCAACTAAATTCCATTTTCACAACAGAAATCCCAATCCCCAGATGAAAATTTCATGCACAGCGAAACAAATCCAATCAATTGCTATTTTATTTAATGCTACAGCAAATAAATAAGAAAGGAACCTAGCGTCCTGAGTTTGAAGAAGATCTGTAGAAGCTCTATCCCTTTTGCCGATCCAATCCTCTGCCAACGAATGTTTCTAGCAATAGCTCCAAGATCTTCCCCTCAACTCCAATCTTATTCCTCAACGAATTCCCAGAATAATAAAAGAATGCAATACTATAACAGAAAATTGACTGCCAAATTTCTCCCAAAATCTGTTGGAAAGAGAATGCAACCCCCCTTCCAACACAAAAATCCTCTAAATAAAATCTTACACAAAAGTCTCTTCCATTTCCTCTTCCAGCGAATACCAAAAGTCACATCTCAAGAAATAACTCAAAATAATTATTAATCCTCTAATTCCTTTTGTTGCCTTTTTCATGCATATGATTAAAATTAAATAAATTTAAATCCTCAAAATTGAACTTTTATTTGAATATATATTCATTATCACCACAATACATAATTAATTACTTCCACATTAAAATAATTAAAATCAACCATTTGCAAAATTTTCTTCAAAACATATTTAATATTTTCGCAAACTACTACAACATTTATTTATTTATTTTTCATATTCTCTAGTTCTCTTCAAGATTATTTTATTCATGATTATTATTAACTTCAACAATTTAAATCAATTTATCTAACAATATCACTTTTACTTTTAACGAATTAGCTTAATTTGATCATTTGTTCTAACTCATTTGATTTAATTTAATTGATTATTATTTTAATTTCTAATCATATTTTAAATAACCTTGCAAATCACTTATGATTTAATTAATTATTTAAACATGACTACTAACATATGATATTTTTCACACAATCAAATAACGAAGCACACACAAATACTCATGCACAAGTCCAAAACAACCGACACGGAGGGGCCTTACAAAAAGAGTTTATAATATACATTTTTGGGTGGGAATGAACTTTTGGACAGAAGATTTAAAGGTCTGAAGGCAAATCTTTAGTATTACCCTCCCACATCATTATATATATCTCTATTCAAGCAAACAAATTAATGGTTGGGGTATTTTTTAGAGTTTAGATGTAGGAATGGCATTTTCGTTTTTAAAGTTCACTACATTTCATAAGCATGCAATATATTGATGTTGATTTTATTTTAGTTAAAATGGGTAAAAAAGAAAAAGTAGATCTTTAATTAAATAAATATCATTATTATTATATAAATTTTTGGTAATTATTGGACACACATCATACAACCCACTATAAATATAAATAAATTGACATTTAAATCATTCTTACTTCTCAGCCATTAAAATGCAAAACTGAATCTAACCAGTGAAGAATACCATTACTTGAATATAAGTTGTTTAGTTTTTTTAATGTATTTTATTATTTAGAAACTATATATACTTCAACATTTTTGGATGCAGGTCTACTAAGACAATTGCAACTAAATTAGACAAAATCATGATGCATGTGGGTTGAAAACAAGATTGTTGAGAGCATGGGAGAAGGTGTGAAAGATCTCAAGGAGGGAGATCATGTGTTGCCATTATTTACAGGTGAGTGTGGAGAATGTATATACTGCAAATCACCAAAGACTAATATGTGAAAAAAATTTAGAATCGATCCCACCAGGGCGGTCATGCTTATCTATCAAAACATCAAATACTTTCTTTTCCATTTTGACCCTGCCATGTTGTCCTCCTAAATATTTTAAAATTGCAATGGTCAATTAAATAACTAATAAATCTTGAAGATTATAGTTATCCACTTAATAATGGATAAATGTTCTTGATTATAATGGTTTGGTAGAATAAGGCAAGATTTTATACCTTTTTCCTTAATATGGCTCCTACTTTTAGTGCTACGGTGGCTCCATGAAAACCTTTTTTATTAAATTTAAATAATAGCTTATGAAATGTGATACAAAAATATTGATTGAAAATTAATTAACAATTATATATAAGTTCTTATTTTTATTTTTGATGAATTTTTATAAAATTATGTCAAAATTATTTACTATTTTTTAAAATCATTTTGAATTGTAATCAGTTTTTTTATAATTATAGAATTTGGGAAAAATAAGCACCTCGAGAAGGATAACTCTGTATTTTATATATATATATATATATAATATATGTATGGTAGTTTAATTAAAACAAAATGTTAATTCCCTAAAAGGCGTTTCTTCGGTCCAAAACAAATGGGATTAAAACACACTAAACCGCTGAAAACCCTAATTTAGTCCCAAAGTCCACAAAACCCTAAACCCTAAATCCTCAAAACTAAACCCCCAAAAAACTGAACGAAGAAAATAAACCCTGATGACTCTCATGTTATAATCGGTACAGGATTCAACTGAGCCAGGCTCTGTATACCTTAGTTCTGTAACAGACTGTTCTTTTGTATATTCGTGCAAGGAAGAAGTTGCAGAGCATTCTTTTCTGTTCCATAGAGAAGCAAAAATGAGACCACCAAGGGGTGGCGGGGGTTTCAGGGGAGGAGGCAGAGGAGGAGGTGGCGGTCGCTTTGGTGGTGGACGTGGTGGAGGTGGAGGCGGAAGAGGTGGTTTTGGAGGATACCGTGACGAAGGCCCTCCTTCTGAAGTTGTTGGTAAGTAATACACACGCTTTTCCTTATTTAACCAAAAATCCTTCTTTGGCATCCTACTTCTATACAATTTTCTATGGTAGTTTCGTGCAATCAGATTTTTCTTGTTCTCGATGGTGTTTTTCAAAAACAATGCCAATAATTTACGCATGAGATCTCTCGTTTAGCGTTGAGGGACTTGTATACCCAAAGTGAGTGTAATCATTCATGTCCAGCACATAACTTGAAGCCAAAGTACTACGAGCAGCGCTGAACAATGCCAAAACTGTACACACCATACTTGCCTACCCAAGGTGAGTGTAATCATTCATGTCCAAGACATAACTTGAAGTATGTGTTAGTGCTAAAGTATGCCAAGCAATGCGAAACCTGTACACACTATATTTTTCAGTTAGACGTGAGGTCCTTGAATGCTCAGGATAAGTATAACAAATCTATGCCCACGACATAACTTGAAGTGAGTGTGTTTTGCAATGTATATGAGCTCTAAAGACCTTTCAAAAGGATGGTAGATGTTCTTCGCAGCTTAGTATATAATACAAGCTTTTGACGTAAAGCAGTAATGATGAAAATAAACCAGCTTTTGTGCAGTTCAAATAATATCTTTGAGATTTTTCAGCTCAAATTACATCATTGAGTTTTATGTCCCAGTCGTAGAAACATGGGTATGCTAGTTGTGGTAAGGTTTGGTTGAAACCTGAAATATATCTGTAATCTGAACATGTACCGGCCGAAGCTTGGAACTGATCTTTAATTTATAATGTATTTTAATATATTAAATATAACTATGTATTTGCAGATATATAGATTACTGTTACTTATTTTTATCTGTAAGTTGAGGGTGAACAATGTACCCTTAATCTCAAACGTAGGCATTAACCAGGTCCAGCCAGTGGAACCTCAAATTGGGTCCCCATTCCCTAACAACCAACAAACCATGCCCTCATCAGCTAGACTATGGTTAATGTTATTCCAAAAATCATAACAAACTCGAATTTTCAAGATGTTATGAAATATTGTCAAATTACCCATGCACAAAATCTCAGTTTATCCCTTTTTAGTCTCTATGTTGTCGATTATATTTTGTGATTATTATTATTATGAACTTTAAACTTACATACTTTTTTGTATCTTTCTAGTTTTCTTATCACACTTCTTTAAAATTCCCAAACTCTTGACCTCTTCACCGTGTCTCCATGGTAGTTATGGACCCTATCCAGCTTTACCTTAATTAAGTTGCCATTTAATAGATGCCATAGATTTTTCTTCCGTGCTATAGGAAATAATATTTGATGTGGAGGTAAGGAGTAGACATACAAGCCAACAAGATTGTCATGGTTAATTTTTTGTATAGCCCCAGTTCTCCTCAAGAAGGATATGTTGATTGTGGATCAACAGTCTTATGATGGTAGATTTATTTGAAGATTGCTGTGTCTAGTTTTTGGTTGCTGCTGCAACAAGTTGGTAGATTTTTGTTATTGTAAAATTGGTTGCTATACAATTCTCAAGAAAATTAGATACATTTGGGGCTTTGAGCAGATAAAATAAAAAAATGTCTTTGAACTGTTAAATTACAAACTGTCTATAAACTTAGAAAATATATACAGGAAATTTTGTCCAATTAGATAGACATGAGTATTTTCTGCTTCTTATTTTATCTGGGTAACTTGAACAATCTCTAAGATGATCATAATCTACTCACTTCAAAATATGTTTTGGTTTTATAATTTGAGTAACATGGCGAAAGCTAATTGATTAGAGCTTTTCTTGAATTTGGAAGGGATACAAAAGAATGAAAGCACTAAATTCTATTTCCTGTTAGAAATATTCATACAGCTCTGTTGCCTATGAAAAGTGTGAAATTATTGGTTTCCCACTGATGACTTACTCTGAAACATACATTCAAAACGTGTTTTGAGAAATTGGTCTACTCATTGTTTCACTCAAGTGTAGATTTATGGCAAGAAAAGGATATATCAATTACCTCAGAAGCCGATTATGACTTCAGCTATGCATTGTCAAAGCTTGTAAACTGTAATCATTAAATGGGGTGTAGAAATAAAATTTGATAGACTCTTGTCAAAGCATTTGATCAGGTTATTTCCATTGGAGATGGCTCTTTTAGCTTATATTAAGCCTGCATTATTTAAAATTATGTACATCTCTCTGCAAGAATATCATTTAGGAAAAGATGGCCTGCAAGATTAAGTAGCACTACAAATCCTGGTTGGTTAATCTAAGATGTATTAACTGCAAGATCAAAATGGAGTCTCCTTATCAGTTATCAGAAAAGCTTCCAACATGAGAAATGGTTGTTTTAAAAGTTGAAATCTTAATTAATGGAGATCTTAATAGTTGCATAACCCAACAATATGATGCAAAATTTTTAGCTAAGCATATGGTTTGCACAATTTTCATTTGAGACTTGAATAAACTTCATCATGAAGTTTCAGAAAATTTGACATCTGAGCATGGGTTTTGCACAAGTTCCTCATTTAGAATGTATGGGTTCTACTTGAACATTTCCTTGAAATTGTATTGTAGATCACAAGTATCATGCAGCATAGATGTTTGAATATCTCTATGTGATTGAAATGCCTTAAAATTTTGAAAACAAGAAGTTTTTGTCCCTTTTTTTTGACATTTTTTACGTTCTTTTAAAGATGATTTTCCCTTCATTTTTTCTGTTTAAATCCTGATTTTTGGAAAAATTCTTATATTTTTGGTTTGCTGATTTTTTCCCTGAGATTTTTGCTGCTATGTAAAAAACAATATATGCATCCAGAGATAAGGAGCAGCTTCAGCATTACAAGATTTTTATCCTTAGTTTTTCATATGGCCATAAAATTCTGTCATGCAGATCATGTTTGCGTGAATAGACAGTCTGATGATTGATACACGGTGTTCTTCAAAATCTTAACAAGGTGTTATGCTGGCATCAGGTCCAATGATGTTTTTTGATGGGGTTCTCTGAAAGGCATGTTATGTTATCAAATTTATGAATGGCCATGTCTATGTGCATGATAACTGAACTTGGGACTCAAAACATTTCTGTTTAAACTTTAATCCTACTGTTAAGTTGATGGGCTGTTTTGATCAATAAATAGCTACAGTGTTCATACACGGGCAATGTCATCAAACCAAGTTTTCATATGGACAATAACTTCTTTTGATATGGCACATTTTTGTTGTTCTACTGTTTCTATCTTTGAACATATACCATAGAGCTCTGTTTTAATTACCGAATAATTCAGGATTTAATGAAAATTTTCCTGATGATGTAAGCTCATTAAAACTGCATTTGACAAACAGCCTTTTGATTGTTAGAATATAAACCACAATGTTCTCTAATTTAGTTACTGTATAATTGAGGATTTTTCAAAATGCATTTTGGAGGGTAAAAGTTATTTCTATTGGGTACATTACTAGACTGCTATTCTGAAAAAAGTACGGTCTTGTAAAAGCCTGAAATAGTTGGGCGACTGTTGCAGTATTTCACTTGATGCAATATCACTGGGGCTATGTATTGCAGATCTCTGTGCTCTCTGGTTCTTGAAAGGCCAATTTGTATAATAATTCTTAAGTTTCCAGGTTGAACAGATAGAATTCCATTCAGTAGATGTTCAGGGACACTGATAGGTGCTGGAATAGCATTATAGAAGTCATTATTGGAGAGTTTTAAAGCATTCAAAATGATTTTGTGCACTGGTGAAAAACAATAGATTTGGAATAATTTGGGCTTTCAAGTTTTCGCAAATTGAGAGTAATTAGTATTATAATCACACAAGCAATATTTGCATACTGATAAAACCTTCAGGATTGTCATGTGGATCAGGCAAAATTAACTGCAAATAACTAAATGCATCACATTACTCTCATGTCAGGTACAAAATATTAAGGTTGTTGCTGTACCAATGTACAGTATAAAGTCATATTGTAACATCAAATGGCTCTACATAGGAGGAACTTTAACACATTACTTAACTGATTGGCACACAGACAACATATTTGAAAATACTTTCGGTCACTTTTTTCCTTGCAATGACAGGGTAACCACTTGCAGGAAACTTATTTCAGAGGGATTCTTTCCCATATGTTTTTGGTATGATAGAGTCAAATGTCAATACATGTAAGGTTACCTATGTTATTCAGGATAATTCCAAACAAATTGCTTTTCATCCAGTCAAGACACCGCAATCCTGGTACATGTAAGGCAAGAGTGAATGTGATCAAACTGTGTAATACTACTTTTTGGATTTCGTTTCACAGGGAATATTCTCTTTATTTTTCAAAGATCTAATGACTTCCAGCATAGCCTTAAGTTCAATGTTACCATACTCTCTCACATGTACCAACATTTCCATACTCTCCCACTAAATATCAAGTATTTTTTGATAACATTATCGGACATGATTGCCTGAAAGTTATCTTCATTGTATGGTAGTCACTTTCTGGACATTAACTATTATTTCTCATTTTGAGCCATTCGGTAGTGTTCAATAATTCTTTTTACAGCTTTAAGTTTTTAACTTTATAAGGCATTTGTTTCTGGTATTTATTTGTGCAGAGGTTGCATCATTTGTCCATGCTTGTGAAGGAGATGCAATAACCAAGCTCACTAACGAGAAAGTTCCTTACTTCAATGCTCCCATTTTCCTGCAGAATAAAACTCAAGTAGGAAAAGTTGATGAAATTTTTGGTCCCATCAATGAAGCTGTAAGACAAGACCTGAGTTTTGTTTAATTTGTTCTAGAACCTTATTACATGTATTGCTTGATTAGTAATTGTATGATCTCCTTTTTCACCTATATAGAAACTCTTAATGAGGTCATGTCACTTGTGTTGTGCCTGCAGTATTTTTCTGTAAAGATGATGGAAGGCATAATTGCTACCTCATATACTCCTGGAGATAAGTTTTTTATTGATCCAGCAAAGCTGTTACCTTTGCAGAGATTTCTTCCTCAACCAAAGTAAGCATATTTTCTTGTATACATTGGAAGTACGCTGTGAATTTTTAGTTATTAACTCATTCTGTTGATCAATGTTTAGTCTATGTATCAAACTTTTGAATGGTAGGGAATACTTTTGACATACTTTTTTCGTCCAATATTGTGAGCTGGAAAATATAACTATCTAGTTGCTTCATTCTTGTCTATATGTGTTTTGTTCTCTAATGAATATAACTTGCAGTTGCTGCCAAACATAGAGAAATGGTTGCAACTAAATTGGGATTTTAAAGGGAAAAACAACCTTTGAAGCATTTTTAGCTCTCTTGTTCATCTAAGGTATAAAATTATGGTATTCATTTGGGTTATGCTCTGGCAGGGAGAAGTCACAGAATGGAGGCAGGGGTGGTGGCCGTGGAGGTGGACGTGGAGGTATGCAAGTGTGGAGGATTTTTTTCTTGTTGGCATTCTTGTTGTATGCTTTCCTAATTTTGTAATGGAAAAGTCATATTTTCTATCCAACAGATAGGTTGCATTGATATCCTTTATGTTTATGGATTATAAGCATGGTATCCAAAATTCATGGTGCATCAATTTGAGAATGAATGGACACAAAGGATGTTATGCTTTGTTTTCTCAATGATTTGCTTTCTATATGACTATTTGTTTTGTGCTAAACCAGGAAGAGGTGGCCCACGAGGCGGTGGTCGTGGTGGTGGGTTTCGTGGAAGAGGTGGACCTGGTGGAGGAAGAGGTGGTCCACGAGGTGGTGGTCGTGGTGGGGGTGGATTTAGGGGCAGAGGAAGATATTGATGATCTTATTTTTGTCTATGATATTGTTGGCTATTTCTGTATGCAGTGGTTGATTTCTTGTGCCAGCATTGTAATCTTATTGATGCTTTTCTTTGAAAATCTAATTGCTGCTGTAATTTGCCTTTACTTTAACCATGGCAAAGGCACCCTTGATGGTAGAAGAATAGTTTCATTACTTGACCATTCTGATCCTTTAATTTTACGGGTATGTGTTTACCTGTGATATAGACATTTACATATTAATGCAGATTGCAAATCTGTTTGAGATGCATCAATGCAAACAGTAATGGAATTTTATGGTACAGATTTGTTATTTGTGTTTAATCTACCAAAAAAGACGATATCAGTATCCTTTCCATTCACAAAAGTTGTTAACAATGTAAATAGTCAAAACTTGGTTTCAAGTGGCAGTCAGATTGTCAAGTAATTCATGCATCTAGGATCAAATATATCAAGATAGCTAATGTCATTTGATGCATAAACTATTTACTATTTAATGAGAAATTAAAAATTGTGAATTGATAAATGTGAAGATGATTTTTTCTGTCAAGCATTGTAGTCAATCTATATCATGATTGATAGATAATAAATACAATAAACTGTAATATTTGAAGTCTGTTATTATATTTGCATTTTATGGCTACCTAAAGCACTAACAGAAAAAAAACTAGTTCATATTGACCTGTTTAAATTCAATGTTTGGCCAATAATTTCTATTTGGCTTCTCGATTCATCATGCAGACTCACAAACTAAGAATTGATGCAATGTGCTTGGCAATATATCTGAATGAAGTGGTGCACCATGGAGTTGTGTGTTTAATGCAATGCGTGAGCCATTTTAGGAGTCTCTAGTTTTTCAAAACAGAAATGTCAGGCATGCTGCAGATAAATAATTTTTTTCTTTTGAAGGCATGAATTATCTGCTTTATGTTGGAAGATGTCAAGGTATGCTGTACTTATATCTGAGGGAGATTCCAGCCACATGCTTATGTTGGAAAATTCTATTATATCTGTTTTAGTAACTTTGATAAGACTTACACCTCACAGTAAGTATTGGAGAGCAAATAACAATGTTATGGCGTAGAGTGATTTCAATGTATCTAAAAGGCAGGTTCGTCAATGAAACATTTTTTTATCATTTTCCAATTTTTTTGGCAGATTTGATTTACCAAAATGGATTTATCATTGTTAGTGTTCTGCTTGCTTTTTGCAGATATACCATCTCTTAAATAGAGGATCATGTTCCACAATATATATGCCAAGTGGTGCCATGTAGAGGAGACAAGGCAATTAGTTGACAAAAACCAGCTATATGGATTGCTATGAATGCATGTCATATGGACAATTTTTTAATGCTCGAGAGGACTTCAAAAGTGTTACGTACTATTTTATTGGCAAGTTTTGAATCTTATGGATGTTTTGCAGTTTTAATTGTTCATTTGGACCGTGCATTTTATCTATTATTCTTACAGAGGTGCGACTTAAATTTTGCTGAGGGTTCTTTCTGAACGTATCCAATTTATAAGTATTATAGAGGGCATAATTACATAGTTAGACTCCGTTTCATTAGGGTTTAAGTGGTACTGTTAAAAAAAAGTAGCAATCCAAACATGTTTATTCAAGTCATGAGAGGACTGATGCCGCATGGTGAAAACATTTCACAAAATTTTTTGAGAACACTTTGTCTCATAGAGTACAATAGTATATTAGGTCAAGTGAGACTACAATTCATACATTCAATTTGTATAAATGCCATTACACTGCTGATAACTTACAAGGCTTTCTGTACTCTGTTTGCTTGATATTTTGGATTTGCTGTGACGAGTTGATTGTCATTGGCCATTACTACAAGTTGAATGTGCGAATTGTAGTCCTACTTGATCTAATATACCTTTGTATTTAGAAATGTTAATATGGGAAGAGAATCAAAATTTAGCTATCCGTTGTCAAACTCTGAACATTTCTCAGAAAAGCTTGAAAACCACCAGGCGAGAGGAGATAATATGCTTACAGATGTTTAACTTAATTTTTGCGGAATGTTCTTTTGGAATGTATCCAATTTACAAGTATCCCACATAGCAGAATCACATAATTGAACTCTGTCTCATAAGAGGATTTAAATCGCGCTTTTGAAAAAGTGGCGATCCCAATAATGTTTATGCAAATCATGAGAGCGTTGATACCGT
Source organism: Sequoia sempervirens (assembly GCA_007258455.2). Taxonomy (NCBI): domain Eukaryota; kingdom Viridiplantae; phylum Streptophyta; class Pinopsida; order Cupressales; family Cupressaceae; genus Sequoia; species Sequoia sempervirens. The sequence goes on along the minus strand of VDFB02000013.1, from coordinate 249,000,475 downwards.
ATATAGTGAGTTATTTGTACAATGGTTTCAGAAGACACGTAAAGTCTCATAGAACACGATGGTAAGTTTGGTCAAGTTGGAGAATAACACACGCAATGTTCCAATTGGACGACACCATTATATTGTTAATACCTTACAAGGCCTTGTGTATTGTGTTTATGAATAAGCACTTGGATTTGCTACCGTGAATTGACTGTCATAGGCCATTAGAGCTAATTGGATATGCAATAGTATTGTTATAATTTTTTAAATTTTTACAAGATCTAGGAAATTACTTTTTTGGAATGTAAATATCAAGGATAAAAGGGAATGCATCCCTTACCCTTTTGCAGGTGTCCATGTACCAAGGACATTTTGGCCCGAGGATGCCTAGAAAATGCTCCCGTCGACCCCTAACCCCTGATTTTGCTAGGAAACATCTTAGAAATGCATGAAAAATGACATGGAAACATAGGTGATGTTTTGTCCTTGGGTTGGCTATGGATGTCAATGCTGTCCCTCGATTGTATTGGAGATAGCTAGTCATCGACTTGCATAAAAATGATTTTTTGGTCTCTTGTTTATTTTGTATGTTTTTGGAGTTTTTAGGGAATATTTTGGTTTTAAATTTGTATACTATTTAAATTGGTGTACTATTTAAATTTTCAAATAGAGGCATAAAGAGGGTCTTTTATTATAACCTTGCTAGCCCTTTCGATGCAAACATTTGTGATGATTATGTTGGCACCCCATTTTGTTATGTCCTAGTTTTGCTCTCTTCTACTCTAATGGTTTGCATTTTTTCCTTTGATTGCCCATTATTGATAATGGATTGGAGATACCTTAATTGGTCATTGTGTTCTTAGTACTTTTTGGGGTCCTCTTTCCTTCCACTTTGGTTGGTCACCAAAATCAAAATCCAAAAATTTGCCAAGTCAAGAAGGTGGTCGTAGGTTCCATAGGAACTTAGAATCTTTGATAGTTTCCTACTCCCTTCATGAGCTTTGATGATGAAAGCAAAGAAGAAAAGGTGTGAACACAAGCAAAGGCGAGTGGGGAAAAGGAAGGAAGAGGGCAGCTAGCAGGCTCAAAGCTTGGCTCTTGACGGTGTTATGTGGCGGGGCTATAATAATTTTAATGCTCTTTTCTCAAGTGCAAAATAGGCCTAAGGCTTGATCCCTAATATAATGCAACAAGTGGCTAATTTTGCGAAGGAAAAGTTTGATGCCATGTGGGAAAGCACATTGAAAACCCTAAATGCAATTGTTCATCCACCAATTTTCCTCTCCTTTCCTGGTGCCATTAATGGCCAAAATTGATGTGTTTGTAGATGGGAGATGGATGCCTATACTCCACAAGTATTGCTAGGATGTGATTTGGCATGTTTTTAGACACACAAATGATTGTAAACTCTGATAGAGGGCACGGTTGGTACTTGCAGTTGCAAGAAATCATGGATTTTTAGGGGGGCTCAAGCATCCTTGCATCTTTCCCATTCTAAGTGACTTGCAAAAGGTTATATGCAAATTTTGTTTCATTTTGAAGAGAACATTTTTGGAGAGAGAAGCATATCAGAGAGAAGAGCTCACACAACAAAACTAGAGGGTTCATAGTTCTAGTTCTAGGTAAAGATATTTTTGTGTTGTAGTGATTTGGGTTTGACCCCAAATTTTTAATAACACTTGTAACTATTGTAGATTGAGTGATTAAAGCTAGATTCAACCTTGATTGCGTGTCTCCATGTGCATGGTGTCCATTTCGTGGTGTTTGATTAGGTAGCCAACTAGGTGATTGTAACATTCTAATAAAGCTTTTGCAAGATATATTCTTAGAACAATAATGGAAGTGTATGGGCATGCTCATGGATTACTAAGTAAACTCATTTAATATTCTGCAAGTATTTGTGGTTCTTCTGAATGTATGCGTAGAGCCCAACTTGTGCATAATGAAAATCCTAGTCTTTTGTGGTGCGTTGATTAATGTATCACCTTGGTTTCAGTTATTACATTTTTTATGTGAATTCAGGGACTTTGTTGTCCAATTGGACAAAGACACTAGTATGTTATGGCTTTCTCTTTCCATCATCCTCAACATACTCATAATATATAAAATTAATCATCTTTTAGTTTCATTAGTTTAGTATGTTCCAATTGACATGTGTGAATGTGCATACCATCATAAGAGGTTATCATAAAACACATTCGCAAATTATTTATATGAGAAATTATCTATTTAACAAGGTACTAAACCTTTCGTCTCCAAACTAGTACATAGGTATATTGTGACACCAGTATTGGGATACATGTGTGCTAGGTATAGTTTGTTGTAAGGGTGTGTTCAGTATTTTAGTAATCATCCAAAACCTCAGGGAAACCCCCCTTGGTCTTGCAAAGCCAAAAGTGAAGGATGTTTCACCCACCTCAACCATTAGTCCTTAACTACCTAATATGAAGATAGGTTTGTGGTAATCTTTCCAAGTTTGACACCCTTGGCACTTGGGAGATTATCAGACCTTAAGGATTTGGGGTCTACAACTCAGATCACCAACAAATTGGTGGCTTGTTGGCATAAGTTTGCCGGTTGCCAAATCAAGAAGATGACTAATGGGTTGATATTACTTTGAAGATTCTACTAGTAAGAGGATTAATAATTTTTTGCCTTGGTGGTTTAGTTTGCTCCAAGTATCTCCTCATTTTATGAGGTGGCGACTTTGCTATCACCAATACAATGTTTTACTATCGATCTATGCTTATTGGTGGTGAAACAAAATTTCTTTTATTTTGATGCAACAACTAGTCAAGGTACACAAGGGTTTCTTCCCTTTCTCTCTTGGAATGAACTTATTATTATATGAAGGCATTTTCTAAATGGAAGGAATGTAGTCTTGTTTCTATATATCTAGTGCATAGTTGATCACTTTGATCACTTTGCCTATGTCTCATTAAGTGCACATGTGGTTGTGTAAGTAAAGTTCAAGGACTATTGCTCATTCATTTGACCATTTCGATCTAGAGCTTGAAGATTTAGTTGGGCATGTTTGCATGCTTCTTGACAATGGTGAGGGGTCCAATGATCAACTTACATCTGCAAAGGCCCAACTCATTACCATAGTGATGGCCAATGATGAACATGTTAATTTCATTGTAGATTTTGGATTCACATGACCCCACCCCTTCTTACTGAAGTTTGGAGTTTCTTAGAAGACATGATGGAAAATTGATTCATGATTTCTACAATAGGTTTGTTGCTAAACAATTAATAGTCTCCCATGTGAGTGCGAGCCTAATGATATTGAGAGCACATACATGTATTGTGAGGCCTTCTATCTTGGTGGAAGTTCACTTCTGCTTGGGTATAAGCCATGTTGTTTACTTGGGCTTGTTGTGTTCAATTAACTTTTGATAATTTTCTTCCCATTACTATTGGTGATGTGGTTGCTTTTGATGGTCTTGTTGATGGGTCAGCTCCAATGTGCAATAGTGACATTATAATTGAGGATATGAGTTAGGAAGTTGAGGTGCACCAATTATGTTTTTCATTTGATTCCCTTCCTTGTTTCATTGATCTTGATGGTGACGAGGCATGCACACTCATTTTAAATGAGGAAAAGGATTGCGGGTGTGTGTGATTTGGTTGCTTCCAACCATGATGACTTTGACATGATTTTTTTTTAGAGCTTGGCTTGGAACAATTGTCTTTTGCTGAAGTGAACTACATTAAGGAAATTTTTTTGAGTTCATTGGCTGAGCATATAAATGCTGATGTTGTGTGTCCTCAAGAGATCAAATTGTTGGTCCACGAGATGAGGTTGAAGAATAAATTATTGATTATTTTCTTAACATTGTTTTTGCAATAGATTGTAGTTAAGGATATGAAATAGAGGGATAGTTTGAAGATGATAAGTCTTCATAGGAAGTGCCTCAAAGTTCTAAATTGCATGCTAATGATATAAAGTTGGATTTGAGTCAAGTTTTGATTGAATTATGGAAAAGTACATTGGTGTTTGTGGTACATGTGGATTGCATGAATTTGATCAATCATTTGTCATGGATCAGGTTGAGGTTTTCATTGAGGAGGGCACACTTGAGATTGGTGCCCAAGAAAGTCATTCTCTTCATGTAGATTCATGTGGTAATATGAGCATACATCATGCTCCCAAGGAGTTTAAGGTTGAATACTGCCATAAGGGTGAGGATGAGGATGACTTATTATTTGTGGTTGCCTTGCTAAGATGATTGCCACCTCCACTACTAGAAGGACAACTAAAGCATTAACAATTTACATGTGCTTGTACGTAGGAACCAATTCCTCTTGCAAATTATGGAAAGAGATAATATTGGTTGAGGGAGATCAACTCCTTCAGTGGGCTTATCTTTGATAGAGGTAGGCGAATGCATCAATTTGTTCATGGCCATGTGCCAAGGGTATATTGTAGGGTTTGACCTACAATAGAGAGGTAAATTTTGTGTAGCCATATATTTAGAGTTTTGTTCCTTCATGTCATTGGCTGTATGTTGTTTTTCTCCTTTTAAATATTGTCTTGTCTTGTATATATGTTGTTTGTCCTCTGTGAGTTAGTTTTGACCTTTGTTGTTCCCAATTTTGGTCTACCTAGAGATTTGGATTCTCACTGTGCTTACAAGAGACACATCCCCAACTAGAGCCATTCTTGGCACCCCATTTTGTTGTGTCTCCTTTTTTCCCTCTTCTACTCTAATGGTCTACATTTTTGCCTTTGATTTCCCATTATTGATAACTGATCGGAGATAACTTAATTGGTCATTGTGTTTTTAATATTTCTTTTTGGAGTCCTCTTTCCTTCCACTTTAGTTGGTCACCAAAGTCAAAATCCAAAAAATGGCTAAGTCAAGAAGGTGGTTGGAGGTTCCATAGGAACCTAGAGCCTTTGACAGGTTCCTACTCCCATCATGAGCTTTAATGATAAAAGTAAAGAAGGCAAGACATGAACAAAAGCAAAGGCAACCTGGGGAAAGGAAGGTAGAGGGCATGCAATAGGTTTGAAGCCCAACCCTTGACAATGTAATGTGGTGGGGCTGTAATAATTTTAATGCTCTTTTCTTAGGTGCATGATAGGCTTAAGGCCTAATCCTTGATAGAATGCAACAAGTGGTTTAAGTTTGAGAAGGAAAAGCTTGATGCTATGTAGAAAACACATTGAAAACCCTAAACACAAATTTTCATCCACCAACTCGCCTCTCCTTTCTTGGTGCCATGAATGACCAAAAGTGACATTTGCAGATGGGAGATGAATGCCTATACTCTACAGGTATTTCTAGGATGTGATTTGGCATGTTCTTAGACACATAAATGATTGAAACTCTGATAGTGGGATGATCACTGCTTGCAATTGCAAGAAATTGTGGATTTTCAAGGGGGGTCATACAAGCCTACATGTTTCCCATTCTAGGCAACTTGCAAAAGGTTATATTAGATTTTGTTTCATTTTGAAAAGGAGGAGAACATTTTTGGAGAGAGGAGCATAATAGAGAGAAGAGCTTGGGCAACATAACTAGAGGGTTCATAGTTCTAGTTCTAGGTAAAAATATTTTTGTGTTGTAATGATCAATTTCCAACCCCTAAATTTGTAATAACACTTGTAACTATTGTAGATTGGGTGATTAAAGGAAGATTTGACCTTGATTGAGTGTCTCCATGTGCATGGTGTCCATTCCATGATGTGTTTTTGACTAGTTAGCCAACCATATGACTGTAAAGTCCTTGTAAAGATTTTGCAAGTTATCTTCTCAAAGCAATAATGAAAGTGTATGGGTATGTTCAAGGATTACTACGTAAACTCATTTAATATCCTACAATTATTTGTGGTTCTTTTGAATGTATGTGTAGAGCCCAGCTTGCTTATGCATTTTAGAAAACCTAGTCTTTTGTGGTGTGTTGATTAATGTATCACTTTGGTTTTAGTTATTACATCTTTTGTATGAATTCAAAGACTTTGCTACCCAAGTGGACAAAGACACCAATTTTTTATTGGATTTATCTCTCCATCATCCTCAACACACTAATAATATATTAACTTAAACATATTTGTTTCATTAGTTTAGTGTGTTCCAACTGTCATGTTTGGATGCACATAACATCATAAGGAGTTATCATAAAACACATTCTTAGATTGCTTATATGACAAATTATTTGTTTAACAAGGTGTTAAGCCTTGCATCCTAAACTAGCACATAGGTATATTATGGCACAAGTATTAGGATGCACTATGCATAGGGTATAGTTCATTGTAAGGGAGTATTTAGTCTTTTATTATTATCCAACACCTTAGGGAAAGCCCCCTTGGTCTTCTGTAATGTCCCTCCCTTAGGCATTGAGATCTAAAGCAGAGGTTGACCTATTACAAAGGTTCCCGTAGGTCAGCAGTATGGATAGGGGACCCATTTTGAGGTTGTGGAACCTTATCGGGAGCTATTCGAGCCTTTCAGAGTCGAGTTCAGTTGATTAAGCCAGAGATAAATTGGAAATAATAAAGTTGGCTTAATATAATAGTGAAAGGTGAATAGTAACATCAAATTAGAAAGTGAATAGTGAAAAGTGCACCCCCATCCTAGAACTTAAGTTGTTTTTAAAAAGGGGCCAAGTTCACAATGTAAAATTAGACCCTCAATGTTATTTTATGAATTTTAGGGCCAAATAGTAACTTGGAGAAGACAAAAAGGAATTTTTGTTTATTGGATTCATTCTTATGACTTCAATTTGAGAGCAGCAACAAACTTGAGGGTTTGAAGAGCTTGGAGCTTCTAGGAATGCAAACTTCTGGGAGAATTTGGAGATTTGGACGAAAACCCATTTCTCCTGGTGTTAGGATTCAACATTATCCAACTTCAGTTTGGAGTTGGCAACATTATTTGGGGTTATAATTGCAGATCAGTCCATTTTGAGGACAAAAATTTCACATCAGATTGCAGATTAGTCCTTTTAGAGGACATTTCTACCATCTTTTAGTAGTTGCATAGGCAGCCACACCTTTGTTTGGCATTTGGGCTTCAAATCCTAAGTGTTAAGTGAAGATTTTGAAGTTTTGAAGCTGAGAATTTACATACAGCAGTGGCCCAGCTCCTCTCATACTTGGAAATGAATTGGGTAGTCATTATTTGAGCTGGGTGAGTTCAAAATTGCTGTTATTGGGTTATATCAGACCTGAGATTTCTTTTGTAGCCTTGTAAAAAGTCATTTCATGGCCTTTGGATGAATGGGTATGTTGCAGTTGGACCTTATCTATGTAATTTCAGTCTTTTAGTTAATAGAATCATTGTATGTTGTGTTATCTTGCCTTTATTAGCATTGTACATGTTTTATAATTTGCATAAGACTCAGAAAATGCAAAAAAAAAAGAAAAAACACAAAACACAAACAAAACCAAACTCATTATATACGCTGGTCAAAGACTTCAAGAAAAACCAAAATAAGAAAATTTAGATCAGATTTAGGAAGGAATCTTTCAGTCTTGTAGAATTAGAACTGAAGGAGGCCTTACCCACGTCAACCATTGGTCCTTAGCTATCCAACCTGAAGACAAGTTTGTGATAATCTTCCTAGGTTTGACACTCCTATCACTTGAGAGATTAATAGGCCTTATGGATTTGGGGTCTACAACTCAGATCACCAATAGACTATAAGGGTTAAAACAAGTAATTATTATGCAAATGTCTAAGAGTACAAAAGAAAATAAAAACAATAGAGATGATTCTATAGGAACTACACATAGGTGCAACTTGTAGCTCGAAAGTATTGTAGATATAAACGCCAAAAGGAGTAACATGTAAGGAGGATAATCTTGACCTTACAGACTTATAATAATATTTTGGCCAAAATCTAAAAATTGAATACCAACTCTAGATTTTGTAGAAAAATAAAATGAAGAGGCCAAAAAACTTAGTAGATTTTTGCCATTGCTTTTCAAAATATTACTATAATATATTTTTTGGACTTTATTTTTAAATTAATTAATAAATCTTATTTAAAATTTTAATTGATTAAAAAATAATTATACAATATTAAAAAAGAAAGATGAGTGATAGAAAGGTACACCCTCAAAGTCTACATGGGATGACATCCAAACAAGACAAAAACTCAAAAAGGGTCAAAGTTTGAGGATAAAATATTAAGCATTTTAATGCAACATCAATAGGAGGATCCTTATCATGAGGTTTTCCCAAAACATCACCTGGGATAGAATAATCATTTCTAAGATTTTGTTTTATTTTTTGTTTAAAGCTTTTTTTTAAGTGGATTTTTAAAATTTAATATTTAGTTATTTATATTATTAATTTATATTATTATTTTATTTATTAAACCAAATTTATTAAGTAATACTATAAATTTATTAATTAAATATTATTTATATTATATTATATTATCTATTATTAATTTTTAAAATATATGTTTAATATTATTTTAATATTAAATGATATTCTTAATTTTATGTTGACATATGCCAATTCTTAATTTAGCTCTAATGTTTCATAATGTGGCTTATTTTGTATATTTTTAAAATCTCCCACTTTTTAAATTGTTGTTCTTTGTTTTCTTTGAAAAATGGCCTCTCACTTAGACAAGTGCCCCTCACTTAGACAAGTGTCCCTTGTTTCCTACCAAAAACTTGGAACATAGTTAAACACAAGAAAAAATAATATAAAATGAACCCTAATATACTTGTAGATGTTCAACTTAATTTTTATTTATTATTGTTTATGAATGTATCCAATTCAAAAATATTGTACATGGTAAAATTACATGATTAGATTCTATGTTATAAGGATATAAGTTGCATTTTTGTTAGCAAGTAAATTGGTCATTGCGATATTTTTCCAACTCACCAATGGGTAGTGAGAAGAAATTGTAATAAAAATATTAATCATCATGTGATGGATGATTTTCCATTGCATTTAAAAAATGTGGTTCTCTTTTATGATAAAGTTTTTCAAGTTTTTGGCACTTCTAATTTAAAAGTATAGAAAGGAAAAAAAAGAAGAACAAAGAGGAAAAGAAAAACAAAGAAAATATTAAAGAGTAAAATTAGAGGACCATCAAAGCTAATTAAAAATGTGGGAAAAATAGAGGGTACATGTAGAATTAAAAAGAAAATTAGAGTTTGACTCCATCACATACATCAACATGTGTAGAATGATTTTATAGTTTTAACTTTACACAAATGTAAATAACAATTGAAGAATAAATCTTGCATTAGACTTAAGAATGATATCAAATCATGAGGAAGAAGTGACTATACTTTGCTCCAATTCTCCTATTTTGACTACGAGCAAGGAATATGTTGACAAAAGTGTTACAATCTAGTTTTACTTCCGTTCACTACATTTGCTATAATTTTTTTAAAACCTTTCAACAAATTCATCATGCACATCTCATGAGGCAATATTTTTGAATTTTGTTGAAAGTGGATTCTTCATATGGTAGATTTTTGAATTGCATTTGTAGTTCAAGCAAGGTTTCATGTTGGGGATGTAGCTTTGTAATGTAGTTATAAAATTATGAGCAAACTTTGAAACTCTTTGCTTCTTCAATATTTTGGGATTTCAGGATGGGGATATAGTTTTGTAACACACTTATGAAATTGTGAGCAAAGGTTGAAATTCCCTTCCTCTTAAATGTTTTGAGATTTTGGGATGGAGATGGATTTAAATGTAATGTAGTCATGAAATTGTGAGAAAAATGCAAAACTTCTTGCCTCTTCAATATTTCATAATTTTGGGATGAGGATGTAATTCTATAATGTAGTTACAAAACTATGAGGAAAGTTTGAAACTACCCACGTCTTCAATATTTTGAGATTTCAAGATGGGATGTCATCCTATAATATAGTTATGAAACTATGAGCAAAGCATGAAATTATTTGTGTCTTTAATATTTCAAGATTTTGGGATGAGGATGTAGTTCCACATCATGGTTAAAAAATTGTGAATAAAGTTCAAAACATTCCCACCCCTTTAATATTTTAAGATTTTGTGAATCTTCTTGTAGCTTTTTTTGAATTAGTAACTATGGTAATGAATTTATAACTCAACTCACGAGCAATTATATGACACATTGAGACAACTAGATTTTACTCCAAATGACCTATGCCCAAGATTGATCTAGTTAATGATCTTCAACTTGATCATAACTGAACAAAACAAAACCTTTGTAAATGAACCAAAATGCTAACTTGACCTTCAAGGGGATGAGGTGATCAATAGACTACAACATGATGAAATCATAGTTTAAATTGTTGTATTTAAAATTTGAGGACAATTAACTTGAAGATGTTGAATTAAATCTAGAGTCTTAAGCTTCAAATGAGGTCTTATCCATTGGGCTAATTCCAATACAATTTTACATAGCACAAAAAAAGATAAGAAGAGACTTTGACACAATAAAATTTTAGTAAACAAAAATGAAACATGACAAAAAAATTAAACACAACAAAAAATAAACTACCTATATACATAGTAGGTGGAAACCTACCTCCATGGCTTGAGAGCCCTCAAAAAATCCCATTAATAGGATTGGAGAAGTAGATACCCTTGTAGAACAAGTTGAATCCATTAAATTATTGCAAACCGAACCACCATTTTGTGTCCTTTGTGGAAGGTTCATAATATTCAAAACATGAAAACATTCTCTCCATTCCTCACTATGCAATTCAAAGCTCTATCGAATCTATTTGATACTACTTTGTATCCATTCTATGATACACCTACTTGCATCATGTCAAATTTCTTACCTCCTAACATTTTAACATGTTCGATATCACACAAACTTAAGAGGAGGGAGTCTTGGAGGTAATCCATTTTATATAATAATTGATATGAGCACATTTTCATTTTCTTTTTTTACATGTTCACCTCCTAAAAAACAAGTTCCATGATCATATCACCATCATATTTATGCTACTTCTTCATTGTTCTTTATTACATTTATTCTAAAGAACCCTTTGAAGGATTGTGAAGGAGAAGAAAATGACGTGTCTACCTTCTTGAATTCATTACTAGATAGGACACTTTTAATGGTAAGTAGAGAGAGAAGTAACACTTTATTTAAAAGGAAATCATTAAGAAATACTTCTAGAAAATGTCTTAGAATAAATACTTAATGTTGCAAAAAGTATTTAGGAACTTCTTTTCAATTACCATTTTCTCCTCATCCTTTTAAACCTTTTGGCTTCTAAAATTTCTTTTGCATAGCTTAAATAAGGAATACCAGTTCACTATTGAGATTTGGATTAAAAAGACCACCAAACACTAGCTACAACTTCAATACAGTCTCCATCTATAAGGCTGCCATTTCTTCATCTCTACATGTCATAAAATTTTCAATTGGGAGACATAAAAGACATAGTTTCTAACCTTTTATCAACCTAAGAATTTTCGACAACCTCTTCCATTTCTTGAAATTCTTTATCATTGAATTCATAATGTATATAATGAATTAAGCATCATTCTTCATTTTTTAAAACAATTTGTCTCTTTGACAACTCATTTTCTTCTAACACTATGAAATTAAAATAATTATGTGGGTTGGGTAGAATATTCTCCCTTTCTTTATTGAGATTTTAGTATATTTGATTAGCTACTTATCTTCCATTTTTTTACTAAACATTTAACCTTTCAAATAGAACATTTATTTATTTATAATAATTTTGTTGCTTCTTTAGTACTTAAGACATTCAAAGCATGTTCTGCAACTTCCATTTGTAGCATTCTAGATAGAATCATCTTATCTTCAATTTCAAGGTCTTTTTCTATGCGAATTTTAAGCTAGATGTTAAATTATTCCTCATCAACATAAATCTAATCTTAGGTTGTAGTGCAACAATAAAAATGTAGAGTTAGTTATTTGGATTTGACTGATTAGCACAAGGAAGCAATCTTAATACCTTATTGAAATGGGCCATGAACTCCCTCATATTTTTATCTTTTTTTTTTGTATTTGTAGAAAATGGAGCAACAATGTATACACATATATGACAAGCTTGAATTTTTCTATTGTTTTATCATGTACTTCCAACCTATGTTGCATTCATATTCATGGTGATAAAACCAATCAATAGTAGGCCCAATGAGGGTTTCCAAAAAAACTTTGCAAAAACATTTCTTCCTTGATCTCTAGATTGCTACACTCCACATTGAAAGCTCGAACATGATTATCTTGTGAATTTTCTCTAGAAAATTTTAGAGAGTTCTTCATTTAACCCAAAAGAAGGTCACTCTATCTAGTTAATGCTAGAGGCTTGAAATGGCTTTCCGATGGGATAAATTTTTTTAATACCATAATGTAATTTAGAAAAATAAGTAAATCAAGTATCTTATTTCAATATAGCTTCCAATCTCCATTCCAAGATAGGTTTCTTGATTTTTTTGGAGACCAAAATGTATTGACACTTCAATCCCTAGCAAAGTCACCAAAAAAATGTTAGCATGCAAATTAGTTGTTGTGATATATCTCTAACTTCTCTAATGAGCAGTGATGCGGCCTTACAACAAGATAAATTATAATGAGAACTTGCAACAACAAGAGAAATGCATAGTGATTTCTTTTGTTGTTGCAAGTTCTCATCATTGCTTATTGGGAAAGTCAGAGAAATATTGTAATGGTTTTTTTTCTTGCTAATAGTTTTTAAATGACTCATGATCATAGTTTTTAAATTGTTTTATAAAAAAATCATTGTTTCTTATTGGTTACTAACTTAGAGTTCTTTTTATTGTGACTAGAAACAATTAACATTTAGAGGTTTGATCCCATCTAACTTGAGAGCATTTTTTCCATTATTGCATGAAGCGACTCAAATTTAATGACTAAAATATTGAATGCGTTAGCTTATACTATATGGGATACACTCAAAGACCCTTACAACGATTATGCACTTTTACACGTCTAGAAGTCTATTTATCTAGAATTTCATAAGTGTATGAATAAATATGACCAATCACAAATACACCATCCTATACAAATTTGAACCATTTTATAAAATTCTTGCACAACCTCCAAATTCAAATTTCAAAATTAATTTCTTAACACAAATTAATAATAGTAAATAGAACCACATATTATTTAATAATAACTATTTATTTATACATATCAATACTAAATTTTGATTAATGTATAAGTTATTCTATCCCACTACAACAAGATAACTATTTATCAATTAATTGTGCTCATCCTTCTAATTGTTATAAAATATACTTAAATGTCAATTTCTATCCAAACTAGTGGATGCTTTTTTATTAATTATTATTTTAATAAAAAATATATAGTCTCACCAAATGTTCAAAAGGGTACACAAATTAATGATAATTAAAAAAATATTATATATATATTTGGTGTCGCATTAATCACGTTGTTGTTTTTTTAATTAATAGCAAGGATGGAAAGGCCAAATTCCAAAAAAGCAGTCATTTTCATTTTAACTTAAACGTCACGTTTTAATTGTTAAATGGGGACAGAAAATAAATGGGTTGTAGCGTCAACTAGATTTTCTGTTGAAATCATCTACCTTTCACTATCATACTTAAATTATGCACATTTTTATATTTCCTTTTTCTATGTGAATATGAACAAAGTCTCTTTTAAGATAAATAATCGGTATCAAAATTATATGGAGCAATGAGAAATAAATGTGGAGGTTAGGTTTATATATATATAAAGTTAAAAATTTAATATAAATATGATGTGAGATATTTGAGAGTGGTTTGTTAATATATAAAGTAAAAATGGTAAAATGAATATATTAGAATATGGAAATTTATTTTCTGTTTGTTTATGTTATTTATGTGATTTTAGAAGTGAATTGTGTGATTGTGAATTTGACTAGATTTGAATATTGATTTATGGATTCAATCTTTATTGTAGTCTAATATTTGCTTTTCAATTTGTTTTGATGTCTCTGACTTGCATTATTTGATTTTTTTTTTGTATTGAATAAAGCATAAGGAATTACAATGAATAATAAATGCAGTCCCAAAAGAAGACTACTAAGAGAGAAAACAACAACACTAAAAGTTTTACAATGTCTCAATAGTACACCCAGTAAGCATCAAGCTTATGACACCATTGAAAAAAACTAGCAGTACTAAAGATTTTACACTAACACAAATCAACAACTAGGATGCAACGATCTTATGCCACCATTACACTCCGAATTTGAACATGATTTGCAATTGATGAGCACAACAAAGCTCCCCTTCATGGAGCTGCAAAAATTGGTGTTTGATCTCTTCCAAACACTTGCTGAAATTTGAATCTTCTGTGAGCCCCCTCTTTGGCTAAGAACAAAGAAAAGTGAATTGAAACATGATGTCATAGTAAAACTTTAGAATATCTATTTCTTGATGCAAAATTTGTTTAGAAAATAGTGCTAAACATCTACTTTTCCATAAACGCAATAAAATACACTGCCTCATAGAATTAACAATTATGTTTTTATGCAACCCAATACCAAAAATAGCTTCTTTCCAGTGTAAAACATGACAAAAAATAGCAGGGAAATGATAAAAAATGCTATTCCATTTTCTTTTTGTATGAGGGCAGTCCCAAAAGATATGTTTTAAGTTTTCATCGTGCTAATAGAAAGGACACTTGGTTGCTTGTAATCTTAAATATTTTATTCTATCTCCAATTGGCAGTTTATGGTGCAAAATTTTCTAGGCCAACATTTGAGCATTAGCCTCCGTCTTGGACTTCCAAATATGTGCACTTAACATTCTCCATTTTCTATCATTGAACTTACAATTCCATTTCTTGTTAAGTCTCAGATTCAATTTCATACCTGCAAGAAGCTTCAAATGTAACTTCTTCAAAGGAATCCACACACATTTATGTGAGGGATCCTCCCCTTTATCAATTACAAACCTATTAATCCATGAAGCAAGACCAATCACTGCCCCCCTACCATCTCTATGCAATGTGTGGAAAAAAGTTGCATTCTTCCATACATTGGCTAGAGAAGAGGAGAGACGAGAGCCATTAATCTTGACTTCCTACAAAAAAACAATATCTGGTTTCCATTTGACAATAACATCCTTAACCTCAAACTTATGGTGCGAGAGGGATAACCCTCTAACATTCCAAGAAAGAGTTTTAAAATTTATGATTAGGTAGAGTTAGAGAGGTCTTCTACTTGTGGCAAGACCTCAAGTCGATTAGAAAGTATAATAGACTAGTCAGAGTTCCTAGGTTCCTTTGTAGTTGAATATAGGAGACCTAGATCTTTGTCTTGCAGGTGGAGAAACAAAGACATGTCTCCTAAGAGGGGATTGAGGCCTTTGTCTACTAGAAGAAGTTGACGAAGCTCTCTCTGATAACCTTTCATTAGACTTGACAAGGGAGCTGTTATAATTTGGAGATAATGGCTATCCATTTTGAGGTACAATAGACCTTGGGGGTTCCTTCCTTTTCCAAATCATCCTTGAGCCATCAATTATGATGGCATCTTTAAAGGTGTGGGGTTTATCATTATTACCCTTATCCTCTGAAATGACATTATCTTGAGCTGTTTTAGATGTGCTGAACTAGGCATAACAGAAGGTTGACTATGTTGATTCAATAGTTGGGTGTTTGGTGAGGCTACTATGTTGGCTTGAGTGAATATGTTTTTCCTGAGAGGACAATCCTTGAATAAATGCCCATCTTGTTGGCAATAAAAGCAAGCATTAGGTTTATTAAGGTAGACAATAGGCTGTAAAAACTCACACCCTGGCCCAATCAATTTGATATGTTCAGGTAGTTGATTATTTAAGTCCATTTCCACACATGCTCGTGGATGTACCCTTAGGTTGGAGAATTTGTCTGTGCTATTTTTGCACCAGAGGACTCTCCCTAGCTGAGAAACAATGTCTCTTAAAAATGGTCCAAGGGCAAGATGAAGGAAAGGTAACTCAATCCACATTGGATACCTAGATTTGGATGGGCCTTCAGGGTGAAAGTCTAGGTTCTAAGCTTGTAGATAACATATCTACCCGCAGATGACCCATGTGCCATACTAGAGGACAACTTGAGCATGGTCAACTGATTTAAATTTGCATGAGACATACCCTTTACCAAGCCCCCTCAAAGCCTCAATTTACCATCCCTTATTCTCCTAGTTCAATTTAGCCCATTTGTAAAAATCAATTTTAGAGGGAATGCCTCTCAGAAAAAATAGAATTACAAATTTATGTTGGCATTTAGCAATACTATCTACCACATCATCGGTAAGCATAAATTATAAAGTATTACCAGTATCATCATTGTCTTGGTCTTTCATCTCCTTCTCGCCACCAATTTCTACTCTAGCTTTAGAGGATTTCGTTCCTTTGTCTCCCACGAAGTCCCCCTCTTTTTTGTTTTGGCCACATTTTGGGGAGTCATCGTTTGCCATGGACAAGGAATTTGGTTGTAAAAAATCGCCTCGCTATTCATCCAGATCCCCCTACCAAATTTTTGCACCTCTATCTTTAGCCTCATAGGGTTTAATTCTATGCATTGAAGGAGAAGGACCTCTAAAAAAAGCTCCCATATCCAAGAGCTAGCTTGCCAAAGAAACCGGTCTTTTCCAAAAAAATAGACCAGGCTTGCCCGACCCCAAACAAGGTGCCTAGGAACGCCAAGTTTGCAACAGGAGGAAACAAAAATTAGCAATGAAAAGGGAAAAAAACTCAATGCTTAAGGTTTGGAGCAAATACTACATCTAGATCACTTGACCTCTTGGTTCAAATCACCTCTTTGTGCTTAGGGTTTGTAGATGCCACATTTCCAGACTATTTTCTATTCCCCAAGAGTCCACTTGCATTATTTGATTGGTAGTGTTTAGGAACACTTTTAGGGATTTTTCTAAGCAAGGTGTTTTTACCTATGGTCAAATCAATAGGATATTGATTTGATGACTATGAAAAGGTCAAAGATAAAAGACAATCATACAAGGTGCCTTAGATGTTTTTGATAATATAAGTAGCAATTCAAGGTGTTGAACCCTTTACACTAAAATCCCCAGGGCAATAAAAACCAACAACAAAGACAAAAAGAATGCAAGGCCATAAGCTAGAGACAACACTATAACAATAAAGAAACAACAAATTCAAAGTTTTAAAACATAAAATAAAAATAATTCGAAGAAAGTACTATATTAATCAAACATTTTCTCCTAATCCTCCTTAAGGAATTTAGATTGATCCCAATATTAGAATTGGTGCTTGCTCCTTTGTTTCTTTCATAATTTTTAAATTCATCTTTCAACATAGAACCTAGAGTGTCTGCGGAATGGTGTGTGAATTTCAAGGTAAGATAAGAAATACCTCTCAACTTCCACTTAAGTTCATCAATACAAGTCTTTATTTAAGCAATGTAACATCCTCCACAGTTCGCATGCACTTTGGGTATGTGTCCTGGTTAGGTTGCATGATAGGGGTGGTGTCCAAGTCCTCAAAGTCTGACAACATTGCATTCAACACAAGGAATAGGTTTGGGCCTTCATTATCTACATTCGCCTCCTCCTCTTCCTCGTCCTTATTATTGTTTTCTTCACTATTTTCCTCTCTCCTTGTTGAGTCAATAGAAATTTCATCCACAATAAGGTTAGGGGTCGAGTGGTTGGTCAGCCTATGAGACTGCCTAACACTTAGATTAGGGCTATTTGTCTCCTTTAAAATTTTAGGCACTTTTTTAACCTCTTACCTTTCAGTAGCATTGGTATTCTTAGCCTCATCCTCATCAAAATCAACTTCCTCAACAATTTTTTTACTGATGTTTTCTTTTTCATTTTGTATATGGGGTTATTTCCCCCAATGTTGCCCCTTTCACCCAAGCTCTTGATGGGGTTGTTCTTTAGGTCACATAAAATCAACACATCAATCTTCTAATTGGAGGTACGGGGGGTTTAGTGGACTTGGACTAAGGAGTGGAAGATTTAGACTTATGCAAGGGGGTGATATTTTGAGGAGTGTTGTAACCTTCTTCTTCCCTTTACTAGGCGGTGTCTCAAATTTCTCAGTAGGAGAGTCAACAAGGTGCACAATAGGAAAGCTATCCAACATGGATTCATTTATTAGACAAGCCCTAATAGGTTTAGGAGGACACAAAGCTAGATGGAAGTGGTAGAGCCTAAATAAGAGCCCTTGATGGAGTAGGATGAAATACTTTTTAGGGTTTTTTTCCAACACACTCAAGGCTTCCTCAACCAAATATTTAATTAAGGATAACGAGTAAAAAGGAAAGATTACAAGAACCTTATTCCTAAAATGGTCAAGCAAAAGAAGATGATAGAAATAAAAGCTTTTGAATTGTCCTTCAAGCATTATATACTTCATAATAGGGATGCATACTTTTTCCCACAATTGTGGGAGCTTAGCTCTATAATACCCTGCATGTAGCTTCACTAGAGACTCTTCCTTTTTGAAAAATAGGTTCATGCTTTCCATGTTAGGTGTACCTTACTATGCTTTTTGAGTTTTTGGATTTTACAAGACAATCCAGTAGCTTGGGCTATAATTTCCTCATTGGTCCTTCAAAGGAAATTCCCCCCATTTTAACTTGACATTTGTTCTAGGTGCTTGAAAGTTTAATGGAAAAAATATCGTCATGCTCATTTTAAGATATTCAAGAAACAAAGCAACCCCACCTTCCACACAAATATATGACAGTGAAGGGTCATTTTTAAATTCCTTGTAGCAACTTGACTCCATTCTCAGTATTTCTCTACCCATAGTGAAAATCCTTTGGTGTCCATATTGTAGAAAACAATTATAGAAGAAGCCATGAAATCCAAAAGAAAGGAAAAGAAAAAAGCTAGTCAGGTTTCTCAAATTGATTTGGAAATTTCTAGATTTGGATACAATTGTCATCATTAAAAATAATTGAATATGAGTGATGTATATTAAATGATGATACAAACCCAAGATAATGAGCATCCTTGAGATTATGGAATACATCAACTTGTTCGAAAGCATAGTCCTTCTCAAGTCTTTCTCATATGAAATTATTATATCTAACCTGTGCCATCAATTCTATCCAAGGGCTCAAATTGAATTCTTTGAAAGAGAGCCTTAGGCATATAATTATTATTTAGGACAATAGGAAGATCCCTACAATGGGGAATTCCTTCCTCACATATCAAGCACCAATCAATCAAAACTCTTCCTGTGACACTCAACCTAGTCATCACCACCTCACCATATATGTTGTCTACATCATCGCCAAAACCAATTGAGGATAATGAAATAATATCAATAGTCTTATTACCAAATAAAAACCATTAACCTTTATCCATACTAACTACATATTTACCAAATCTAACTTCTTATTGCATAAACCCCACAAACCGAAAGGATGGGGATTTAACCAAGAGTTATAAAAAATAATATATCTAAAATTATATATTCAATGACCCATAATTTTCTAATGGCCGTCATCATTAGGAAGGGTGATATTTTATTGATCCTTCAAAAGAAGGATTCTTAAATATTCTCCAAGAGATTCACTTTATTTCTCCAACATGTTAGATAATTGAAATTAATTCCCAAATTAGCCAAAGCATCAACAACATTGTTTCCTCTGAGTTGTAAATATGAGAAAGAACATAATTGTCAAAGCCTAAAATAATATTTTGGACACCATGGATATATTAATCTACGTTGACTTTACCCTCCACAAAGCCTATTATGAGTTTGGAATCACCTTCAATCTATAATTTTTTTTATCTTCAATGAGGGAAATTTTAACCCCCCATAGCATAGCCATCACTTCAACCACATTGCTAGTTTGCACCATCAATCCCCATGAAAAACCCAAAATGAATTCACCACTATGATACTTGAGGTTACCACCACCACTTGCCATAACTTGGTTGCCTTTGGCAACCCCATCAAAATTTAACTTTCCCTAGTCCATTGGGGGAGATTTCCATTTAGTTTTTTGATGAGCTATAATTCTAGAGTTGTTAAATCTAGAGGGGTCCAAGGGTAGTCCCCACCTATTGTACCAATAAGAAATTCCATAGGTTTTGGAGGGAAACTCAAATTTTTCCAATTTCTAACAAATAATTTTTCCACAAGCAACTTAAAGAAAGCCCTAAACGCCTCCTTAGCATTCTTTTTATAATTTTGAAAAATTCTATTATTCCTTTCTTTCCAAATTTCACAACATATATGGGGTGGAATTGTAAGGAAGCTAGGTAGCGAAACAACTTCCTACACTAATCTTGAGAGGAAGATTTAATGCAAAAATTCATAGATCTTTTCAATAGTTATAGAAACTTAAACATAAATATCATGCATACTGAAACACAATGATTTATGTGGGGAAAATCCTTTTGGGAAAAAAACCACACACTCCAAAAGCTTCCCAATATATTATTCAGATATCACAAAGATTATAATATACTTCTAGAGAAAGCTTCGCATATAGGAGTATCACCAACTAGAGATCCAGAAGCAACGTGACCATTATAAAAATCTCAAAATACATCACAATTCACAACCATAATACAACAACCTCATAAAATAGGGTTTCCTTCTAAGGAAAGTCAAGCTAACAAAATATCGACTATAAGATCTGAGACCTAATGATGAATGGTTCAAATTTACAATAATAAAATATACATAAAATATGCAAACTCTCTTTCTATGTTGTAGATATATCCATTCCAAATTGTACATTTGTTCTTAGAGTTTTATATTCAAATTCAATGTGAAGGACAACCTTCTTTCCATATACCAATTCATGTACTATGAAGCTTGTAGTTTTCCAGGTTGGACATCATGTAAGCCCAAACTGCTTCAGGTAACCTTGCTGCTCAATCCTTCTTGTGGAGTTGTACTATTTTTGTAAGAATATTCTCTATTTCCCTATTGGTAACTTCCACTTGACCATTACCCTGAGGGTGGTAAGGTGTAGATTTCTTGTGTCTGATATCATATTATTGTACTAATTTGTTGATTAAATATGAAGTAAATTGAGGCCCTTGGTCTATTACTATTTCCCTAGGAACACCATATCTTGTAAAGATATATTCATAGATAAACTTATCAACATTTCCATCTCTTGCAAATCTTAAAGCGTTGACCTCAACTCATTTTGTAATGTAATCTACGTACAGACCAAGATATACTCCCTTTTATTTGATGTTGGGACTATGGAACCAATAAAATTATAGTCCCCACTTGTCAAATGGTGTAATGAATAGTTGGGGCCGAAGAGGCATTTCATCAATCTTAGTATGTCATCCCATCCTTTGGAAATTATCACACATTCTTGTGTACTTAACTGCATCCTTGTAAAGTGTAGGCCAATAGAAACGAATCTTCAAGATTTTTCAAGAGCTATCTTTTTTGTTGCAAAATGTCCTCCACAAGCTTCATCATGACATGCCATCAAAATTTCATATACTTCATCCTCCTTGATGCACCTCCTCATTATATTAGTGGGCCCTACATATAAAATAGATATCCAACTACCCATGAATAAGGAAAACTTCTCTTAACTAGATGTATCTTTTCCCTTGGTGAGAGATGTGGTGGTGTTTTCTCTACAACTAGATAGTTGGCTACGTCTACATACCAAGGTGTCTACATAGAGAGGGAAAATAAGTGCTCATGTCAGGAAATGAATCATCCAAAATATCCTCTATTCATTTTGTTGATAGTCTTGAGAGAAAGTATGCTACTACATTAGGCCTTTTTGGTTTGTCCATAATTGTGATATCAAACTCTTGGAGTACAACAATAACCATCTTACAAGTCTGCCTCCTACCACTGGTTTAATCATTAGATACTCTTTTGGAAAATATTAATACTTAAGGATCTAATCTTGATACTTTTTAGGATGTGTAAAATGGTCACTTGAACCTTCAATTTCTTTCACTAACTGAGGTTCTAAAGGCATTTTTTTAATTCCTTTTTCATTGCATGATACTTCTATAGAGTTTATTATTGCCTCTTGAGAGCAAGTTCATATCAATCTTCTTGATCCAACTCATTGGGACATCTATCTATCATACATATCACATATGTTTTTAGAGTTCCATATTTGGGATCTTGAGAACACCATTAAGGACTTAGTTCTCTTCTTCAATGATATTTCTATAGTATCATCTCCATCATGTTGGTTATTGTTCTTCAAATAGTGCTTCGAGTTGTCATCATCATTAGTTTAGGCTAGAGACACTTGATATTATATTGAAACATTTCAAGATTGACTTAATGATAGTTGAATACTTTTAGAGATCTATCATCATCTATTTTATTTCTAGAAAGGGAAGATCTTATGCATTCACCATTGAATTTATTTATTCTTGAGGGTCTAGACATATTATTTGGCAAGCATGAATCAAATCCTCAACATTAAATATCAAGCATCCACCATGAATGCAAGATACATAATATTTAGGGGGATATCTAATCACTCTCTTCATCCATCATTGGGTGGCATATCATTGTACATTAGTATCATATGGATTTTTTTGTTTGAACCAATTTCTTATTTAATTTATCACTGCATCCTAAGTTGTACTAATGGAAGGTTTATGTTAGTGTAATATTTATTTTACATTAGATATATCTATATGCTAAGTGTGATATTGTACATATTAAATAAGTTCTTATAATATTATTAATAATCATAACACATGTTCACCTTGACTTGGGTGCACGAGTGCAATTATTACCTCATCAAATACTGATTGATGGTAGTTAGATGCCACCCTTATTTAGTTAAAGCCACCTTTATCTTTGTTATATTGATAGATGAAATTGACTCACCTATTAATAGGGAGTGATTGAGAGTTAAACTCATGAATTCTAGACACGATATATATATATATATCTTTTGCAATTAATCAATATTTTTTTATTTTCTCAATATTAGATACTAGTTTATATTTTATTTTCAAGATCATTTGTTGTTTGCATGGAGTTTAATTAAATACTCTACAATCAGTTAGATCTAGGCTCATGTTTGGATTCCCATGAATCCTACATTTAGGTTAAAATCTCTTATTAAAATCATCAAATTGTCTAAATTTATATTATATATTGTGTTATCTAAATTAACAATTATGTTGTTGAGTACATTGCAATCAATGGGATGCACATGTTCATATTTATGATTTGTAATTGTTGTATACATATTTTTGTTATTATAACTTTTTTTGTTTGTTCTTTGAAATTAATAATATTGTACAAAATTATAATTTATTTTTTAATGCATGTGTATTTCGTGCACATTACAATTGGTCATGTAGTAGAAGACTTGTAACTTATTTCATAAATCTAATTAGATGCATATTACTTGTGCAAATATAATAATTCGCTTATATTGGATTATTGTTATTCAAAATATTTTTGATATGTGCTTCTAGTCTATACATATAGGGATATGATTGAACTGCAATAGGCCAAGTTTTCTAAGTGATATTTGCTATTCAAATTCCATTTGGATTTAATATGTAAATGATAAATTTTGTATCATGAATTGAATAGGAACTAAGAATCCATGCTTCTTACATATGTTGAGGCTATGAGGGAAAATTTATATCTTTGTATTTTGTTTGGACAAAAGAATGTCATATAAAGTCAATCCTCATGATTTTTGAATTGTAAGTGTATATATTAATTGAATTAGGAATACTTTGTAAGTTCTTGTGTATTTTGTTTCTTCATTAATTACTATGAATTTTATTATTCACAATATAAGGGTGCAATCTTGTGATGTGTTAAATACATATTAATATGTACTTGAAGACATTTCATATACAACATCATGGAATTTGATCTATTATGCGTCAATATTCTAGCTAATAACATGAATTGACCATTTTAACTAGACAATATTTATAAAGAATAAAAGAATAAGAGATTTGCCATTATTTATCATGCACAACAAACATAAATAAAATCATAAAGATATTGAAACTTTAATAAAGAGAAAGTAAATTGATATCATTGATCTTTTAATTAATTTATTTTATATTCTGCAAAACAAATTACAAAGAACAAGAGCTACCAAGAGGTAACTAGATCATAATCAAATATAATTAAAAAACAAACTAATTGCATGATAAAACCAAAATATGATTCTAATCAAAATAGTCCAATCAGAAATTTAAAAATAATTTATAAAAGTTTTAAAAAATTTAAAGTTAGTACAAACACTATTAATATGAGCACGGACATTTAGAAAATGAAAATTTTATTTGGATTTATTGACTGGGACAGAAACCGGCCAACGAAGGTCCAATTAAAAAATGGTAAAGTGATGTGGCAAATGATTGTTTATTATTTTAGTAACAGACAAATAACCCATGCATCTTGACAATGGCGCCACAATTTATTGAGCGACCAACAATCTGTGGCCACAAAATATATTTTAACATGTGATTTAATCTTAAATAGTTTGTTCTCTCTTCTTCAATAATTTGGTTCTCTCTCTGGTCTATATTCTTTCTTTTTTTTTTGTTGAAAAAAATTGGTTCTTTCTCTGGTTTATATTCTTGACCGGTGGATGAGAGAAGGTACAACGAACTAAAGGTTTGTTCTGTGGAGACGTTAGCAAGGACGACAATGGCGATCGATCTATATTCTGTGCTTGGCATTTTCGGTTGTGAACTGCCCCCCCCTTTTTTTTTATCTTTCAAATGAAATAACATATTAATGAAGTTTCCTCTAATCAAGTACATTTTCTCTGTGGTTATTTCAGGAAATTTTTTTGGAATCGCGCTATTTGCAGTCCCTTCGTAAGCCTCTTTCTTATATGATTTCTTGGCAATGGTTATCTGGATCTTTATTTGGAGATGTTTTCTTTAGTGGGTTTTTTTTTCTGGATCGTTTCAATGGTGTGTTATTGAGATGAAGAGGTGGTCTGTGCAGGATTACATTCATCTCTGTGGTGCAAAGGGGATCAACAGAGGAATACTCAGGCATTCCATATGTGACTGCTCTGTTCAACTGTCTTGTTTACACATGGTATGGCCTTCCATTGGTCACCTCTGATAACCTTTTCGTCTCATCTGTTAATGGATGTGGCGTTGTTTTGGAGACTCTTTATGTCTGTCTGTATTTGGTGTATGCTCCTTCAAAATATCGGGTAAGATGAATCATCTAAATAAGTCAAAGCTTAGAGTGTGTTGTTTAATCCAAAATACTTTTGTGTGAAGAAAAAGTGAACAGAATGAATGAACTTGTTTGTGTTTGGATATGACAGATGAAAATTTTGGGACTGTTCATTGGAGTTCTGGCTTTATTTGCTGCAGTTGTTGCAGTGTCTGTCTTGGCTTTTCATGGTACAGGACGGGAATTGTTTGTTGGGATCATCGGGGTGGCTGTCTCGGTCGCCATGTTCGCTGCTCCCTTATCTATAATGGTGAGTAATAGATATGATATTTCTACAATCTATAAAATTAATTTGAGATTTTTATTTCTTCTTTCTAAAAGTCCAGGCCATTAACACACGAGAAACCTCACTGAACAGAAAGTAACAGAAAAGACATATTCTTGCACTTTAATCTAATTGATAAGCACCATTAAAGTAGAAGTTTCATGTCTTGTTAATGTGGTGACATGAAAGCCAATCAGTCGGTGACCTTGTTTGCTTGCAAAAGGTGGTCCAGTACGGATCGAAACTGGACAACATCTTTTGGCCTGGCAGTCAAAGTTATGGTCCACCACTTTATTGATGATCACTTAAATATCATTTCAATAATGCTCTGTTATGAATGTCAAGGGGCCATTGAAATTAGCTTAAAATGAAGTCAATGGAATATTTATTATTATACCTGCAAATTTATTCCATAAACCTCACAAAACATATCCATAAAGCTCTGCAACAAACCACATAGTTACTGCTCATTAAGTAAATTTCTGGGGAACTAATTATAGTAAAGGAGATTGCAATAAAATCTTATTATAGATTTCTGGATTTGACCGTTTGATTCAGACAGTAAATCCAAAAAAACTCTGATAAATTGTTTATGCTTTTATTTTCATATCATAATGACGTCCAACAAAATCTTTCCTAACATTTACATTTTCTATGTGCTTCTTTTTATATCACAGAAATTGGTAGTCCAGACAAGAAGTGTGGAGTTTATGCCCTTCTTCCTTTCACTCAGTGTATTTTTATGCGGTTTCACCTGGTTTTTCTATGGTATTTTGGGCAGAGACATATTTGTGGCGGTAATTTTTTTCTATATTTAAAATGAAATTGAAAATTTTCAGTTCATAATATTGAACTTCTTGAAATTTTTTAGATTTGATTGTGCAAATTTTTTTCAATCAATATTTCTGATCATACTCTATGATCCATCATCAAGATATAATTAGTCAGAAATGAATCAGAAAGTATGATCCGAAATATTGATGAAAAATATTTACACAATCACATCTAAATTTTTTTAAAAAAATCCTAGTTTCAGGGATTTGAAGACAGACAAATCAATTTTGATAATTCAGTAAAGCTGAGGAATATTTGTTATAGTGCAGCTTCCAAACGGATTGGGGGCATTGCTTGGTGCGGCACAAATTATACTTTACTGCGTGTACAGAAGATCCAGCTGCAATAATGAGGATTATGGAAGACCTCTGATTCAATGAAATATTCCCGCATTATCTCACTGAGCGATGATTAGTTTATTTTTTCTGTTTTAGATTGGAGTTTGGGTTAAGTGGCGTACTTTCCGCCGGTCAATTCTTCGTTTACTTACAAACTTTATTACAAACACGTGATTTGTGAGGTCGTAAGTACTTAAAAGGACTAAAAAAAGTTGTCTTATTGAAAATGATCTACATTTTAATTTACATGAAGTGGAAGAAATGGAGGGAAAGGGATAGGTATGTATAAATTAATTTAAATATTTTTATAGTTTTAAGGTTTTTATATAATATAAAAATTTAATATTGTAATTGGTGAAATTTGTATATGTTATTTTTCATTTAGTTTTATGTGTATTTTGAGGAAATGTTTTGATAGATGTATATATTGATGAATGTCAAAATCTTATGTAAAGTTAGATTTATTGTCAGTCTTATCCATCCATATATAGACATATCCAAATCTTTATTCTTATATGTACATATTTCTATGCATTGAATTTATCTTCACATTTATTGCATTCACTTATACCTACCTCCATATATTCTTTGGCTACATGGATTTGACTATTTATCCCACGAGTGCCATTTCTTGTGGTTGCAAAGTTGACCCTTTCATTTCTAAAATCCAAATTCAAAAGTTGGTTCACTAACCTTCTTTGTTTTCTCACCATGAGCCAATTTAATACACATTTTGCAAAAAGTAATTGTATGTGCTAGTATTTAAAGATATTTAATTGCATGAATATTTTGCATCACTGAGAATTAGAGCCTCTTCTCTCATTCTAGAGCATTAAAGAAGCAATTAATAACAAAACACTTAGATTTGGTTCACTAAAATGGGTAATGAATCTACATAAATCATCTTAGGATTCTTGATGCTTGTTTTTTTAACTTTGTACATAAATTTCTAACAGTCAACCTAGGAGAACTTATCTCTTAGTGCGAAAATGAGATCCCTTCCAAGGTATAAATGTCCATTGTCTGCATGTAGCAAAAACCACAAAGTAGATAAACTGATTAGGTGAGCAACATAAAAGAACTATACATTGTGTAAAGTTAAGTCTAGATCCAATGGAAAAAACCATTATCATAAGCTTAACTGAGATCTCCAAACTCAACCCCTAATAGAGTAGATGTCTAACACAAATTTCCAAGCAATTCACTAGCAAAGAGGATCTACTTTGAGCTCTATGATATCTAGATTGAAATTTTGTATCAAAATTATCTACCATTGAATAGTTAGAGCTAAGTGGTATTATTAGTCTTTGCATTTACTTTCCTAAAATAATCATTAAAATCATCAAATTTATCAGTCCCTGGAAGGAAGCAAGGGTGTAAAATATGCTTCCCACATTAATCTATGAGAGAAAGTATGTGATAAAGCTAATATGATCATACAACTATAAAAACATAAAAGTGACACTATACCATAATACAATTACAAGGGAAAAAAAACTCATTTTCACATAGCCAAACTTGTGAAATGAATGTTTGAATTTTTACTTGGTTTCCAAGTAAAATGTACATTTTTCTTTTGTAAAAATCAAAGAAAAGTAGATATTTGTTTATAATGGATATCCATTTTTTAAAATAACAGATATATATGTTTTGTAAACTACAAAATGGATATACATTTTGGATGATTGTCATATATAATATATTTACAAGCTATATATAAAATATAAAAATATATAATATTATATATTATTATAATATATTATTTATATATTATAATATTATATATATCATTTATATTATTATGTATTTGACATGATCGAGTATGGATTTCTGAAGAAGGATAGGAAATCAGAAGAGACAATGAATCTTCTAAGGGAATGTTTGTATAAGAAAGACTTAACCCCTTTCTTGAATTTATAATTACAAATCAGGGGGTTCTTTCAGTTGTTGAAGTTGATCATGTGTCTGAATTGGCCACAAGACTGATATCAATCTACTTTCTAAAATGATGTATACTTTTCTTTGATATTAATGAAATGGGAGCTACCCCCTTGGTAGCAATTTGCTAATTTTTTTATATTATTAGTGTATTAATATTATATATATTATTATTATATTATATATAATATTATAATTATATATAAATTATAAATTATATATATTATTATGATATATAGGTCAGTACAGGATCCCCTAGACCCTTAAGTGGCAATGAAAATTTAGAAAAATAGAGTTAGAAAACTTGACACAAAAATTTGAATAGGTTATTAACATAATTTGAAAAATATGTAAGAACAAAATTTGTAGAAAATTGAATGTAGTTTCTAAGCTACTAGTCCTTTTTTGGAAAAAAAGTAAATCTATTAAATTGTGAAAATTAACAATTTCAATGGAGTAGCTAAATTTTCAGGAAAAAAAAGGTGTATGTCTGACCAACCTAAGTGTACAATTTTTTTTTTTTTTTTGAAATTTCAATATAAGTAGAGGACATGTATGCTTGTATGTGCCACATTTTTTATAATTTTTTTGCATGTAAATTATTAGTTATGAATTTTTAATTAGAACTTTTTAAAAATATTAAAACGTATTTTTCTGACAAATTCAGATAAAAAAGTCATTAGCCATAAGGGAAAACTTTGGAAAATTAAGGAAATTTTCTAAACATGTTTTTTAGTTGACTTTCCAGGTATGACACCCCCAAGCCAAATCCTAAGGCAACCTTGAGACAAATCTCAAGGCTATTGATTTTGTTAAAAAAATGGATATCTGTTACCTCCAACGTATTTAAAATATTTTGTATTATTATTAATGCATAATATATACTATATATAGTATATAAAACATATTATATTATATTATATTATATATTAGATATAATATATTATATAATATATCTAATATATATTATATTATATTATATATTATATACTATATACTATATATAGTATATAATATAATATAATATAATATATATTAGATATATTATATTATATTATATATTATATACTATATACTATATATACTATATACTGTATACTGTATACTATATACTATATACTATATACTGTATACTATATACTATATACTATATTATATACAACATTATAATATATATATATATATATATAGAGTGAGAGAGAGGGGGAGTGAGAGAGAGTTATTTAGGTAGGGTGGGAGGGAGAGACCTGAGAGAGAGGGAGTGGTAGAGGGGGGGACCTAAGAGGAGAGAGCCGGATCGATCGACAAATCAAGATCAATCAGATCAGGGCATTCGCTGCCGTCAGGTCGAACGAGATCAGGATCAGGACAAAGTCAGATCGATCAGGCGATCATATTTGCGGATCTGAGATCGAAATCAAAACGAGATCAGATAAAGAGATCCTCGGATCCGTTTTCATCAAGATCAAATAAGGAGGATAGAGAGGGATATATATATATATATATATATATATATATATATATATATATAGAGAGAGAGAGAGAGAGAGAGAGAGAGAGCTTGATTGCATGATTTTTTTAAATTGCATGATTTTTTAAACATTATTTTTCATCATGTATACCTTTTATATAAGCTACGTACATTTTTAATCTTTAAAATTTTCCATGTAGGGAATTTTATATTCTTCTTCATAATGACTCTAATCTCAAGTTAAATCCCCTAAGAATTAAATTGGTTGAGTTAATAAACCCATATAAAATTATCATTAGGAAAAATAAGTTCAATGTTGAAATTTAAATGGGTTGATTTATAATCACTCAAGTCACATAGCAAACCAAAATCATAGTTTAGATCATTAGAACTATTTAATTGAGAAATCTAAGGAACCTCAAGTAAATAACTTGATTCTTAAAATTGCCTCTCTATTTTTCCTATCTATTTTAAAACCATCACTACTACACTAGTTGCATAAGAGACAAAATTATATTAAAGCTAATTATTAGTTTCACATGTAATTCACAAATAATTAATGTTGAATTTGTATCATCAATATCTTATCCCTCTTCCATCGAACCATGAGCAATGAACTCTTTATAAAATGATAAAAAAAAATCAAACCAAGTATATGGATCATCATAATTGGGCATTTGGTTCTCATAATTACCAATAGTCATAAGTTTGAATTAATATGAACATCCTCATCAATATTCATGCCAATAAAAATTCAAAATATTAAGATTAATAACACTAAAATAAATGATCTCATCAACATGTTCAACCCGAGTGTAAGTTTAAAAGAGAGTTGTATTATTCTTGTCTTTTAAGAAGAAACCTTTATAATACAAATGGCTCCATCGTACAAATAGACACAAATTGATTCTTTAATATAAACAAGGCCAAAGTCATCTAACACATCATGAAACCTAGTATTAAATGTATACATATATTCTTCTTGATATTTCTAGATACTAAATTTATGATATCTATGGTCTTTAAATAAATAGAATGGGCCTTTTGTGGCATAAATTATTGTTTAAGTGTTTCTATTTCTCGTATGATAGTAATCTTATATTGGTTGCCTATTTCTTGTGTGATATTAATATTTTGTTGGGTGTCAAGATAGTCTTGATAAAGGCAATGGATTTTCATATATCATCAATAAAATAATTTTGAAGTGTAGGATCCTCCACCTTGCCTTTCGTCAAATAAATAGTTATAACTTGTTTTTATATGGGCATTAAAATCAACTTATAGGCATCAGGTTTGAAATTGGTGAAGCTTCTCTAATTTGATCAAAGAGGCCTACCCAATGATAAGCTTGTGTAAGTTTATGAGATTTAATTCCTCTGGAAGCAAGCTCAACATAGGGTTAAGTGCCTCACAAAATAATCTCACACTTTTAGATTGTTCAAGCCTTTTACCTTCAGGGATATCTAACAAAAAGCAAAAAATATTTAATTGAAAATAGAGGTTGAATCCCCTTCAAGTCTCTTGATGTCAACAAGTTGTCACATCCCTGTAAACATTAGACTTAATTCTGTGTTAATTTTCTGTCGACCCGATGTAATTTGGTCGAAGGCGAAACCTTGAACCTAAAACTATCATTGCACCCTTTACTTTGATGATTATAAGAACTTAAATATTAATATGATAGATTAAATACTTTAAATGGCCATTTGAAATAACTATTACATAATTGATTATTATGAATTTAATGGTGTTATTTGATTTTGGGCATGGATGTATTTATATGTTGTCGATCTAACCAGGTACTAATAATTTTGGTGAGAATGTGGATGATATTTTGCAGGTATTCGGGGTGCAACAAAAGGTGGACTTGGCAACCTATTCTGGGAAAGAACCTTAAGTCAGTAGCCTAGTTTGATTAGTTGGTAATCAAGTCACTCCAATTATTCCTCCCAATTTGAGAGTTATCTGCCACCATTAGTAATACTTGACTCATGTAAATTTCTTCACTGTGATGATGAGTCAATTAATCTTTTTATTCCTTTGTAAACATTTTTGAATTGAGCCATTAGGTGAATTAAGTGAAAATAAATAAAATAACAAATACAATAATATAGATTAAATTAAATCTATACCTTTTTATTTAAAAATAAAATGAACAAATAAAACACAAGAGTTTGCAAGGAATTACAATTAAAGAAATAAATAAATAAAACAAAATCAAAGGAACATATGAAAAAGAAAATAATAAGGGAGAGCCATATAGAAAAATAAAGAAAGATAAAATAAAAGCAAAAAAAGGAGCTTGCATCGGGAGTTTGAGCACGGGAGCAGAAGGGAGATTTAATGCCCGCACCAGACACCTGAGACAACTCACATTAAAGAGGAGAGGGGCGCCCAAATGAGGAAAGGACTGCACGGTGAGGGAGGTATGGTGTCCATGTAAAAGACGAGCCTAGAAGGTCAGACGCTTGGGAAAATGGTCAAGAAAAATCACTTAAAAAACCCTACGCCCTTCTCCTTTCAGACACACAGAAGACTACTGCAAGTAAAGGAAGTCTGAGGCGTTGAGAGGAAAATAGAGGCGAGGGAAGCTAGGTGCAACAGGGCTGCATACAATTGCTCATACGTTATAGGTATTTCTCCCCTTTAAATTGTTAAGTTTTTTAAGGAGAAATCTATGAGATCTACGTTGCAACTAATTAGGTTCCCTTTATGGTTCAAAGATGGAGTGAGTGAATGAATTTATTTCTGATTCTCTGCATAAAGAAGTTGTAGAATGATAAACAAGGAATTATTGTCTTAGTTCTAAATTATTCTGCCCTGTTGGTTTAGAAAACTTTTATAGCCTTTCCAACTGCAATAATGTGCCCTGAAAAACATAAAGAAACAAAGAAAGAAAGAAACTACTAAATTTATTGGATAGAAAATAGTGGCTGCACCACATTTGATGCATTAGAGTTAGCTGGAAAAATAAAGGGCATTCAAAAACTTGATATATGCATCCCTTCATTCAGCTGTAGCATTAAAAATAAATAAATCTTAAACTCTAGACATGCCAGCCAATCAACTGCAGGCCATTTGTAGCGATAGACAATAGCAAAATATTTAGTTTTGGTCATAAAAATCCCCACATTCAGCGATTAGTAATTTAATTAGTGGTTGGCAGCTGTACCTATGGTATAACCTGCAGGGGATTAAACCATCATGCCTCTGCCATCTGATATCCTCGGCTAGGAGAAGATACTCATTAAAAACTGATATATGTATGTTAGGCATTATTACTTGTGGTAATTATTCTTACCTTTGGTGTAAGGTAGAGCTAGTAAAACAAGGTCATTAAGAGAATGCAATGGAGTAAGAAGATGGGGAAAAGCTTGATTAAAACATTGAAATTTAAGTAAGGAATGCAACACATAAATTCTTTACAAACTGTCACAAAGACATTATAGGTTGCTTGCTGCAAGTGTATAACTAAAAAAAAAAGACCCAAAGCAATATTAGCTGGAAAAATGTTTCCTAGAGACCCCATGGTCAGGAGGCTTGTAGCAATACACAGATAATATAAACAATGACATCAAATAGCACAATCCTCAGTTATGCTCAAGAATTTCAAATAAATTTGGAATAGCTTTTCCACACCACAAAGTGAAGGCATAAGTTACCCATAACAAAACAACCTTGTTAGTTGAATAATACCATGGAAACCTTGGAAACACTATTCCACACCCATTGTAGGCAAGTTCTTGTGTTTATTAATAATCCAAAGGCAGCATATCGAGAAGTTTCAGACCAAACCATGAATAATTTTATGCAAGGAAAAATTGGCATTAAGAATAGAAACAAGAAGGAAAACTTTGCTCACTACCATAGCACAACTAATTTGCGAGCGGGCAGAAGTTAATAAAGATAAACTAAAAGAATATTGGGCTGCACATGCCCCCCCCTTTCCCTCCAATTAAATAGGAACTCAACACATTGCCAAGACTTTAGTTATGACATTGATCACTAGCCTGTATTCCCACCTTGTTTACACCCCCTTTTAGTTGTAACTGTTGTAGATTCCCCTTCCAAGATGAGACCTGGCTACCTAGGATACTAGAGGTGACTAACCCAGAGAAGACCCAAGAGTCAACCACTTGGATGTATGAGCAGTGACAGGCAGTCATTGGACCGTGCCAATGACTGATGTCTGGGCTACTGCTAGGGATTAGCCAGTGTTCACCTGTTTTATGGAGGTGAAAGGGCTACTGGCTACCTTGGTTATAGTACGACTGTAGCGATTACACGGGTAGGTACCCATCCATGCGGGTAACGATAATCCGGGGCTAATCGCTATATTTATGTGGTTCACTGGCTGTCATTGGTAAGCACAGAAGTGACCGATGCCAAGTATTACCCGAGTTATGGTAGGTTTGCTACTTGGGAATTCTCTAAGACCCTTGGGATGGAGGATGGACCCACGGTGTAGTATGGGATGCACCGGGTCTTTTACTCGATTAACCAATACCCATATCACCACCCCACCTAGCACAAAAGACCAAGGAACGAGTGGGACCCTCAGTGTAGTGTGCAATGCATCGTCATTTCTTTCTATAGGATGCTCTAGATGGGAT
Source organism: Sequoia sempervirens (assembly GCA_007258455.2). Taxonomy (NCBI): domain Eukaryota; kingdom Viridiplantae; phylum Streptophyta; class Pinopsida; order Cupressales; family Cupressaceae; genus Sequoia; species Sequoia sempervirens. Next base: position 248,965,925 of record VDFB02000013.1, on the reverse strand, counting down.
AGTGGTGAGTCTTTCCCCCCTCTTATTCATCTACCTATCATACCCACACTTGTACTGAACCCGTTGTGATGAGGCTAGACCCACGATGTAGTAGGGGATGCACCAAAGCTTCTTCATAGCTGAGCTTTGTCCTTGTTAGTATCTTCATGACCACAACCATAACAATTGCAGGTCTATCCCAGAATAACTTGTTGGGTCCACTTAGTTGGGGTGGACTGGGCTGTGGTTCACATGGTTAGGTGTGTTGCACCCCCCGAGGAAGTAAAATCCATGCCATTTAGCCATTTTGGTGCCTACGTATGCCAGGTAATCTAAATCATGAGCCTTCCTTTGATATTTAGTTCATGGAGATCTTAGCTATGTATACATATAACTAGTTTTTGTTGCTAATGATTTATGGATATTGCAATGCTTTATGTGAAAATATATTGTAAAAAAAATAAAAATTGTTCTCATGGTTGGGTTTTTTTACACAAGCTCTTGGATGAGTAAACCATAATATTTCTCATTTATAATTTTCTCACTAAAATTTGCAATAATATCATCCCAAGAAGAAAATTAGATTTTGAGACTACTACTTAACCACTCTTTTAAATACCCAATTCTTAGAGGAGTTTTTTTTAATCTCATTGACACATTGTCACACTCAATATCAAGATCATCCTTTAAATCAATAAATACTTGAATGTGAATCTCTCCTCATGCTAAATCATGTCCATTAAACTCAATCTACTAAATTTAACAATGAGATTTATTTCCTAAATTGCTTAGCACATAATGCATAAGATCATAGATCTAAAATATCATCATATCATTACTTAAACTCAACTCTCATTAGCACACATTATATATGCTCACTACTAGAACTCTCTCATCAATTGCAATTGGTCATGTAGTAGGAGTTGTAACTTATTTCATAAATCCAATTAGATGTGTAATTTTTCTGCAAATTAATACATTGGCTTATATTAGATTATTGTTATTCAAAAATATTTCTATATATGCTTTTAGGCTATGCATATAAAGGGATAAGATTGAACTACAACATGCCAAGTTTTCTAAGTGATATTTACTATCAAATTCCATTTGGCTTTAATTTGTAAATGATAAAATTTTGTATCATAAATTGAATAGGAACTAAGAATCCATACTTCTAACACATGTTGAGGCTATGAGGACAAATTTATAAAAAAGATGTCATAAAAGTCAATCCTCATGATTTTTGAATTGTATGTGCATATATTAATTGAATTACGAATACTTTGTAAGTTCTTTTGTATTTTGTTTCTCCATTAATCACTATCAATTTTATTATTCACAATATAGGGGTGCAATCTTGTGATGTGTTATATACATATAAATATGTTTTTTTTGAGTTGATGACATTTCATATACAACATCATGATATTTGATCTATATTCCATAAATTTTCTGGCTAATAACATCAATTGACCATTTTAATTAGATGACGTTTATAAAGAATAAAATAATAAGAGATATGTCATTATTTATCATGTTCAATAAATATTAAAAAAACATAAAATATTAAAATTTTAATAAAGAAACAATAAAATGATATCATTGATCTTTTAATTTATTTATTTTATATTAGACAAAACAAATTAAAAAAAAAGAGGTACCAACAGGTAGCTAGATCTTTTAATTTATTGATAATGAAATAAGTTTAAATACAAACTAATTGCATAATAAAACCAAAATATCATTTTAATCAATTTAAAAATAATTTATAATTTTTAAAAGGTTTTACAAAATAGTACTAACACTATTAATATGAAAAATGAAAAATTTATTTGGATTTATTGACTGTGACAGAAACCTCACTGAACAGAAAGTAGCAGATAGAACATATTCTTGCACTAAAATCTAATTGGTAAGCACTATTAACATAGAATATAGTAGAACTTTGATGTCTTGTTAATGTGGTGACATGAAAGCCAACCAGTCGGTGACCTTGTTGGCTTGCAAAAGGTAGTCCACGGATCGAAACTGGACAACGTCTTTTGGCCCGGCACTCAAAAGTTATGGCCCACCACTTTATTGATGATCACTTTATCATTTCAATATTGATCTGCTATGAATGCCGAGGGGCCATTGAAATTAGCTTAAAATGAAGTCAATGGAATATTTATTATCATACCTGCAAACTTATGCCATAAACCTCACCAAACATATCCATAAAGCTCTGCAACAAACCACATAGTTACTGCTCATTAAGTAAATTTCTGGGGAACTACTTATAGTAAAGGAGATTGCAACAAAATCTTCTTAATGCGAAGTTTTTACAGTCTATAATAATAATTTATCATAGATTTCTGGATTTGACTGTTTGATTCACACAGTAAATTCAGAAAACTTTGATAAATTATTTATGTTTTTATTTTCATATCATAATGATGTCCAACAAAATCTTTCTTAACATTTACATTTTCTTTGTAGTATTTTTATGCGGTTTCACCTGGTTTTTCTATGGCATTTTGGGCAGAGACATATTTGTGGTGGTAAATTTCTTCTATATTTAAAAAGACATTTAAAATCTTCAGTTCATAATATTGAACTTTTTGAAAATTTTTAGATTTGATTGTGCAAATTTTTTTCAATCAATATTTCTGATCACACTCTATGATCCATCATCATCAAGATATAGTAAGTCAGAGAAGAGAAATAAATAAGAAAATATGATCTGAAATATTGATGAAAAATATTTACACAATCAAATCTAAAAATTGAAAAAAAAATCCTAATTTCAGGAATTTGAAGACAGCCAAATCAATTTTGATAATTCAGTAATGCTGAGGAATATTTGTTATAATGCAGCTTCCAAACGGATTGGGGGCATTGCTTGGTGCGGCACAAATTATACTTTACTGTGTGTACAGAAGATCCAGCTGCAATAATGAAGATTATGAAAGACCTCTGATTCAATGAAATATTCCCGCAGTATCTCACTGAGCGATGATTGGTTTATTTTTTCTGTTTTTGATTGGAGTTTGGGTTAAATGGCGTAATTTCCGCCGATCAATTCTTCGTTTACTTACAAACTTTATTACAAACACATGATTTGTGAAGTCGTAGGTACTTAAAAAAATTGGCCTATTGAAAATGATCTACATTTTAAATTACATGAAGTGGAAGAAAGGGAGGGAAAGGGATAGGTATGTATGAATTAATATATATATATATATATATATATATATATAAGGTTTTTATATAATATAAAAATTTAATATTGTAATTGGTGAAATTTGTATATGTTAATTTTCATTTAGTTTTATGTGTATTTTGAGGAAATGTTTTGATAGATGTATATATTGATGAATGTCAAAATTTTATGTAAAGTTAGATTTACTGTCAGTCTTATCCATCCATAGATAGACATATCCAAATCTTTATTCTTATATGTACATATTTCTATGCATTGAATTTATCTTCACATTTATTGCATTCACTTATACCTACCTCCATATATTCTTTGGCTACATGGATTTGACTATTTATCCAATGGGTGCCATTTCTTGTGGTTGCAAAGTTGACCCTTTCATTTCTAAAATCCAAATTCAAAAGTTGGTTCACTAACCTTCTTTGTTTTCTCACCATGAGCCAATTTAATACACATTTTGCAAAAAGTAATTGTATGTGCTAGTATTTAAAGATATTTAATTGCATGAATATTTTGCATCACTGAGAATTAGAGCCTCTTCTCTCATTCTAGAGCATTAAAGAAGCAATCAATAACAAAACACTTAGATTTGGTTCACTAAAATGGGTAATGAATCTACATAAATCATCTTAGGATTCTTGATGCTTGTTTTCTAACTTTGTACATAAATTTCTAGCAGTCAACTTGGGAGAACTTATCTCTTAGTGCAAAAATGAGATCCCTTCCAAGGTATAAATGTCCATTGTCTGCATGTCAGCAAAAACCTCAAAGTTTATAGACTAATTAGGTGAGCAACATAAAAGAACTATACATTGTGTAGAGTCAAGTCTAAATCCAATGGAAAAAACCATTATCATAAGCTTGACCGAGATCTCCAAACTCAACCCCTAATAAATTAGATGTCTAGCACAAATTTCCAAGCAATTCACTAACAAGGAAGATCTACTTTGAGCTCTATGATATCTAGATTGAAAGTTTGTATCAAAATTATCTACCATTAAGACTAGAGCTAAGTGGTATTATTAGTCTTTGCATTTACTTTCCTAAAATAATCATTAAAATTATCAAATTTATTAGTCCCTAGAAGGAAGGAAGGGTGTAAAATATGATTCCCACATTAATCTATGAGAGAAAGTATGTGATAAAGCTAATATGATCATACAACTATAAAAATATAAAAGCAACACTATACCGTAATACAATTACAAGGGAAAAAAAACTCATTTTCACATAGCCAAAATCGTGAAATGAATATTTGAATTTTTACTTGGTTTCCAGATAAAAAGTACATTTTTCTTTCGTAAAAATCAAAGAAAAGTAGATATGTATTTATAATGGATATCCATTTTTTAAAATAACGGATATATATTTTGTAAACTACAAAATAGATATACATTTTGGATGATAGTCATATATAATATATTTAGAAGCTATATATAAGATATAAAAATATATAATATTATATATTATTATAATATATTATAACATTATATATATCATTTATATTATTATGTATTTGACACGATCGAGTATGGATTTCTGAAGAAGGATAAGAAATCAGAAGAGACAATGAATCTTCTGAGGGAATGTTTGTATAAGAAAGACTTGAACCCCTTTCTTGAATTTATAATTACAAATCAAGGGGTTCTTTCAGTTGTTGAAGCTGATCATGTGTCTGAATTGGCCACGGGACTGATATCAATCTACTTTCTAAAATGATGTATATTTTTTTTTTGATATTAATGGAATGGTAGCTACTCCCTTGGTAGCAATTTGAGATTTTTTTTATATTATTAATGTATTAATATTATATATAATATAATATTATAATTATATATAAATTATAAATTATAAATCATATATATTATTATGATATATGGGTTAGAACAAGATCTCTAGACTAGACTCTTAAGTGGCAATGAAAATTTAAAAAAATAGAATTAAGAAACTTGATATAGAAATTTGAATAGGTTATTAACATAATTTGAAAAATATGTAAGAACAAAATTTGTAGAAAATTGAATGTAATTTCTAAGTTACTAGTCCTTTTTTGAAAAAGAGTAAATCTATTATGTGAAAATTTAAAATTTCAACACAGTAGCTAAATTTTTCAGAAAAAAAATAGGTGTCTAATTGATAAGCACCATTAAAGTAGAACTTTGATATCTTGTTAATGTGGTGACATGAAAGCCAACCAGTCGGTGACCTTGTTGGCTTGCAAAAGGTGGTCCATGGATAGAAACTGGACAACGTCTTTTGGCCTGGCAGTCAAAGTTATGGTCCACCACTTTAGTGATGATCACTTTATCATTTCATTATTGCTACTGCTATGAATGCCGAGGGGCCATTCATCTTAGCTTAAAATGAAGTAAATGGAATATTTATTATTACACCTGCAAACTTATTCCATAAACCTCACCAAACACATCTATAAAGCTCTGCAATAAACCACATAGTTATTGCTCATTAAGCAAATCTCTGGGGAACTATTTATAGTAAAGGAGATTGCAATAAAATCTTTTTGTTTTTCATTCAGATTATAGATCATGGAGTATGATTGAAATGTTGCCCTAATAAAATCTTCTTAATATAGTTTTAAAAGCATGAAGTTTTTACAGTCTATCATAATAATTTATTACAGATTTCTGAATTTGACTATTTGATTCAGACAGTATATCCTAAAATCTGTGATTAATTGTTTATGTTTTTATTTTCATATCATAATGATGTCCAACAAAATCTTCCCTAACATTTAGATTGTCTATGTGCTTCTTTTCATATCACAGAAATTGGTAGTCCAGACAAGAAGTGTGGAGTTTATGCCCTTCTTCCTTTCACTCAGTGTATTTCTT
>VDFB02000013.1:248912480-248959795 GCA_007258455.2 Sequoia sempervirens | reverse complement strand
TCTCTCTCTCACTCTCCATCTCCCTCTTAGGTCTCTCTCTCTCTCTCCCACTCTCCCTCTATTAGGTCCCTCCCACTCCCTCTCTCTCTCTCAAGTCTCTCTCTGGTCGAGCTCTCACTCTCCATCTCCCTCTCAGATATTTCCCATTCTCTCTCTCTCCCTCTCAAGTCCCAAACCCCTCTCTGTCTTAGGTCTCTCCCTCCCTCTATCCCTTTCAAACCCCTCTATAATATATTTATTATATATATTAATATTATTAAGGTATATAATATATAGTATATAAATTATATTATATATTAATATGTATGCATAGGGGAAGCTTCAAATCTTATACAATAAATAACGGATCTATTATAGATGAATATCCATTATTTTTAGATTTTTACCAACCGAATAATATGTATGCATAGGGGAAGCTTCAAATATTATACAATAAATAACATATATCTGTTACAAATGGATATTCATTACGTTCAATTTTTATAAACCAAATAATACATAAAACCGAACAATATTATGTATTATTAATATATAATAAATGTATTATATATTAATATATATATAATAAATATATTATTTATTAATATATCATAATTTATTACATATTATATATAATGATATATATTATATATAGTATAATTAATATATATACTATTGTGATATAAGAGGGATTCGCTGCACACAGGTATCTCCTTTCTCGAGAGATCACCAGGGAATGAATTGCCCTTATACACCTCAGAATAACAAATTAACAAAATGATAGAGAGCCAAGACTTAGTTATACTTCGGGAAAAAACTATCAAAGATCCAGAGGGAGCAAGATCAAAGGATTCTTGTCTTAGAAGAGGGAGCTCTCAGCCAAGAGACGTCAATGCAGTTCTAGGATGCCAGTGTGGCACGCTGTCATCTGAAAGATGTGCAGGCATCTTGAGCAACAAAGAACTCAAGAAATCAATAGACATAAGAAAATCATACTTCCAAACTTAGGACTAGTTCATGTAGGACTATCTAACTAATCAAGAAACCAAAAACTGAAATGAACATAAGGATGCTTGGGGAAAACTTACATTTCTTTGGATGATCGAATCTTCACTCCAAGTTCCTTTTTGTGACCTACACACAAAAGACCAAGGAGAAAGTTTTTGGGTGGCTATGTAGGGGATTGCCTTAGTTAGACCCCGCTTTGGTGTTCCCACCTCCATAGACAACCAAGTTGGAAAGGAATGCTAAAGAAGTAAACAAAGAGTGTGGTGAAAGCAATACGTACTTAGGAGTAGAACTCACACCATGATAAGCGTGTGGTGAAAGCAATACCCACTCAAGAGTAGAACCCACACTGCGATAAGCGTGTGGTGAAATCAATACTCGCTTAGAGTAGAACTTGCACCACGAAATAGTAAACAAACGATTATGGAAGGAAAGTGAGAGGGAGAGAGAGCATTACCCATTGGCCAAGGCCCTCTCTGAAGCACATAGAGGCACCGTTGAGTGCTTGCTTGTGAGATGCTGCTGGTGCTGGGAGGACCTCAGTCCAACATGGCTTTGCTTGTGAGTGCACTGCTATCAAAGATGAGGAGATCTCAAAGTTGGAGCAAGTGGATAGAGCTAGTGTGATGTCTTCCAACCCTCAAATGAGGGAAAAAAAGAGGCTTTAACACTTGCAAGGGTGACAAAGAGCCGTTACTTTTAGAGTGTAACTACCAGAACATGTGTCTCAAGGGTTAACCTTCTAGATTCCAAATTTTGAACTTGGGAAATAGACAGGATGTTAGCACGCCACACAGACATCTATGCGTCACGCATTCATCCAAAGCCTATATTCTGAAAAAATGCATTGTCAGGCTTCTGTTGCTCAGCCATTTGTTCACATAGAGTCAGAGTAATGAAATTTTGACCCATGAGATTTTGTCATTAATATCTCAAGGTGTCATAAATGCTAGGCATAAATGTCAAAATATGGAATTTCCCCTAGGTGCAATTCTGGAATATTACATTTTTCCCCACTTTAGTGGGCTCAATTTTGAAAAAAATCAGCCTCACTAAAGTAGAAAAATAAATTTTTTATCCAAAGTTTTGAATTTTATTGATTTGCATGCCAAAAAAGAGAGACCATAGTGGCTATTGCAACCAAGCTAACCAGAATTGAAGGTTCCCCCAACATCCGAGCTCAACAAATAGTATCAGAGCAATCGCAAAAAACTGTCCAAGGTTTTAACCTACAAAACTCAAATTTTAGGTCAGCTTCGAAAAAATAAGAAGAAAGCTACCACAAAGAGAGGAATGATCAAGAAAAAGTCATTGATTCAGAAGAAAAATATGATCAAGAGATGACCTTATGCTCCCTCCCGAGCTTTCCCCCAGCTTGGTGGGGAAAATTCAGGAGAAACTGGGAAACCACAAGCTGTAGGAGAAATGGGCCCTGGGGGGCCTAGATATACCTAGGTGGGCCCCTAGAAGGGTCATTTTCACTATTCACTGAGAGCAAATTGTTGAGTTTTGTGAGAGAAAAGTTAGCAAAATGCTGAGCAGGAGAGAGTATGAGGAGCCAAGGTTGGAGCAGCTACGCTGGGACATCACCAAGTGTCACAAGGTGGACGAGGTAGGTCGCAAACTCTCATTTTTTGTATTTTTTAATGTATTTTTTAGATTAATCCCATCGACGAGGTGCTCAAGTGTCTTTTTTCTGTGCCCTCATCTAAAAATTGTGTTGTCATCCTTGATGAGTATTGTAGTCTTATAGATGCACTGTCATCTCGAAGACACACTATTATCTTCAAGGTGATCATGGTGGTTAGGAGACGTATGCGCGACGTGTGGACATCTGTGCGTCGTGCATAAGTCTTAATTTATTTTCTTTGTTTTGATGCAAATTTTTTATGTTTTGACTCAAATTTTTGTTATTTTTTTTGCAGGAGTACTAGGAGATTTGAGAGAATCCAGGAGGGTGAGCATTCTGACTTGTTCATGAGCAGAGGGATTGCCTATCAGATGATGAGGTCACACTCTTAGAGTAGGTCAGTCTCATTATCAATTAGCCCATTAAGGGAAACCTATAGAGACAAAATATCCAACTCCAAAGGCATGATAGCTTTGGCACCATACATGGGGTTGTAGGGCATTGTTCCCCTAGTCGTACGAACAATTGTGCAATAGGCCCATAAAGCATACATCAGTTGAATGTGCCAATCTTTACCATGTTTGTTAATTGTTTTATGGAGAATAAGCTCAAGAGTTTTGTTAGACACTTCTGCTTGACCATTAGATTGTGGATAATACAGTGTGGAAAACCTATGCTGAATATGGAATTTCTTAAGGAACTGGTTCACTTCCTTGTTCTTAAATGGTGTAACATTTCTAGAAACAAGCGTACTAGGAAATCTAAATCGAGAAATGATGTTATTCATGAGGAAACTGCAAATAGCTTCAACATTTGTGGATCAGAGTGGGATAGCTTTGACCCATTTTGTGAAGTAATCTACAACGGTAATGATAAAGACATGTCCCTTGGAAGAGGGAGGTGATATCTTTCCAATAATATCCAATCCCCATTTATTGAACGACCAAGGGGAAGTTTGATTTTGTAACTCTTGGGAAGGTGCATGAATGAGATGACTGTGTTGCTAACATTGAGGACCCTTTTTGAAAAAGTTAAAGGAATCTTGTTCCATCATTTTCCAATAGTATCCCATGTGTACTAGTATTCTTGCCAAGGATTTACCACCAAAATGTCCACCCCAGAGCCCACATGGGCTTCCTTAAGGGCCAGGGTTATCTCTGCTTTAGTAAGACACCATAGAAGTAAGCCATTAGAAGCTTTTCTATAAAGGACATCAGATAGGATAACATAGCGAACTTAAAGCTTCCTCACATGAGTGTAGTCATTCTTTGTTGCATCATCGAGGAAGTTTCTAGTCTTTAGATAGTTATAGATATTAGAAAACCATTCCCCAGAGTCCACATGGGAACACATAGGTGACTCAACTTTAGGTTCTTTGGGAATCGTAGGGGTTCACGAGACTTGGACCACAAAGTGGTATTCTTTCGTATCTTCTTTAGAGGGTACCAAGGAAGCCACACTTTCCATGACATCAACATGTCTATTTTCTCTCCTAGGGACACTATCTATTGTGAAAGAAGAGAATTGTTTAAGCAAAGACAAGGCAAGGTCCTAATACTGGGACAACTTTTCTTAGCTTGATAGGTTCTCGTTATTTGGTTCACTATAAGTTCAGAGTCACCTAGGATACAATGATGTTTGATTTTCAGTGCAATCGCAACATGTAGGCCAACAATAAGGGCTCTGTACTCAACGATGTTATTGGTACAAGGAAAATCTAGTTGAAAGGATATGGGAACTGGTTTACCTTCGGGGGATATTAGAACCATGCCCGCTCCGGAACTAGTTTGACACCTCAATTCATCAAAATAAATTTTCCATTCAAGGTCATGATTGACTACGCAAATGTTTTCATCAGGAAAAAAATCCAACCCAAGAAAGGAGCGAGATGAGGGAGCATCTGCTAGATGATCCACAACTGCTTGACCCTATATTGATTTATGAGTAACGAACTTTATATCAAACTTAGAAAGCAACTTAACCTACTTCGTTAACCTCCCTTCCAGGTCGGTGCTAGAAAACATGTCTTAAAAGATCCGTTTTTACTATGACATGTGTTTTAGCATGGAGGAGATAGTTCCTCAACTTCTATGTAGCGAAGACAAGAGCAAGGTACTATTTCTCTATGGAAGAATAATGAGTTTCATAGTCAACCAGGATGTGGCTAATATAGTAGACCTCTCTTTCTTTCCCAGTGTCGTCATATTGAGCTAAAAGAGCTACCAAAGCATATGGTGACAAAGGGTAAAGAAAAAAGGGCCTATCTTGCATAGTTGGCATCAATAAGGGAGGATTGGCCAAATAGGCTTTGATTGACTCAGGCTTTTTGACATTCTTCATCCCATATGAAGCGAACATATTTTTTCAATAAGCGAGTGAAAGGAAGGGTACATTTAGCCAACTGAGATATAAATCTATGAATCACCTGAATCTTCCCTTATAAACTTTGCAACTCAGTGATATTCCTTGGTGGAGGCATGTTAATAATGGCATCAATCTTATTAATGTCAACTTCAATCCCATGGTGAGAGACTATAAAACCTAGAAGCTTGCTAGCGTGAACGTAGAAGACACACTTAAGGGGATTTAGTCTCATTTTGTAGAGCTGAAGTCTCTCAAAAATAAGACAAAGTTTCTTGGGATGATCATGGTGGGTTATTGATTTTACCAATATGTCATCAACATAATCTTCTAAAATATTGTGGATAAAATCGTGAAATATTAGGGTCATCACCGTAGCTCCCGCATTTTTTAACCCAAAGGGCATGACCACATAACAGAAATTACCCCATGGGGTAGTGAAGGATGTCTTGTATTGATCATCCGGGTTAATACAAATTTGATTGCAACATGAGAAGCCATCCATGAAAGAAAGTAATGGATGGCCTATAGTCGAGTCGACAATCATATCTATATTAGGTAGTAGAAAATCATCCTTAGTAAGAGAAGCCTTGTTAAAGTCTTGAAAGTTGATACATATGTGAATACGACCATTAGGCTTACTAATGACAACTATATTCAAAATCCAAGGGGAATAGTCAATAGGACGGATAAAGCCTACTTTCAACATTTTCTCTATCTCAGTCTTGACCATCAATGCCACTTTGGGATTGATCTTTTAGTTTTTTTGCTTGATCGGCTTAGCATCGGGACATAGGACGTTATTGTGAACCACTACAGATTCATCAATACTGGGCATATCCTCATATGTCCAAGCGAAAATTTCAAGATGAGAACGTAAGACATCAGAGTGTTCGTCTCCTTCTTCCGAAGAGAGACACTTCCTGATTTTGATCACTTTTTCAGAGGATGTAGGATCTATAGAGATTTCAACAGTGCCCCCCTTAAGGAGAGAGTTATGGTCCTCATGATGTGGTATCACAACTTTGTCACTAGTGTTAGATAGAGGGTCTTCCTTGTCAATAATCAAGACAAACTCTCCAAAGTATGCTTAGCTATGCAAACGATATAGGAATCATTTCTTGTGATGATATGGAGGCAATGGGGAATAAGCACCTAGAAATTCCTCTAGCGCTTCATCTAAAGAGAAGACATCAAGAGGGATTTTCTTGGCTTTCTCCCTTTCCTCTATTAACTTAGGGTGAACAAGGTTCAACAGTGCGACTGAGATTATATTAACACTCCACCAAGGATTTTGCTTAGACTGTTCAATGGAACATCCCAGACCTAGATAGCGTTGTCGCGACTTAAATTGGATGGGGACTTGGATCCCTTGCTAGATACACCCTAGGCCTTTTTGCCCATGGCCATACTGAGAAGCGAGCTCATATCTGAACACATAACGAGTTTGTAAAACCTTAGGAGGTAGTGGCTTCATGTAGAGCATTTCATTCCACCAATGGATGTCAAACGTTTCTACGGGGGTACTTCTGCCTTCCTTGCCAGGCTCACAAACGTTAATCTCTTTTATAAGAGGGGGATTTTCCTCCTCAACACATGAAGGAGTAGTCTCCTGAATAGGAGCACACTTCTCCTCCTTCATGGGAGTATCATCCGCCTTTGTGTTAAGGGCGATTTGAAGGTCTATGCAAGAGGGGTTCACCTTATATTCCGCAACAAAGAACTCAAAAAAATTCAAGGAACCCCAATCATCTCCAAGGAAAGCATTTGTTTGAGAAGTTGACGAGGGAGACTTAGGGCCCTCTGCTTTAGGTGTTTCTTCATTTCTAACACTCACCTTGGGGACCACTTCCACATAGGGTATTAATGAAGAACATTCCATAGCATTGACAGTCAAAGATGGAATACAATTCTTGAGAATAGATATGGTCGAAGCATGACCAACGACGACCAATTCATAGAGGTGAATGCCTTCTAGATCCGCTTTAACTATAACCACTCGATTATTTGTGACGAATTTCAAGGAACGATGTAAATTAGAAGTTACTGCACCCATAGCATGAATCCAAGGTCTCCCTAAGAGGAGGTTATATGGTAAGGGGCCGAGAATCACATAGACCATGGGTAAGGTAGCAAGGCCTAGCTGTAGAGGTAGTATTATTGTACTTAGAGCTTGGTGGCCAACATTATTGAATCCATGAATGTACAAGGAGGAGGCTGCTAAAGAAGACGAGTCAATTTTAATTTCAGGTAGTAGTTCTATACCACAAATATTGAGAGCTGAACCAGTGTCAACGAGGGTGCACCTAATACTGATGTTGTTAACATTGACTATAATCATTGAAGGCTCTGCTTGCTTCTGCACATCTAGAGCCAGGAGTTCTTGCAGGTGGAACATGATATTCGGCGAATCCACACAAATATGAGCCAAAAAAACATTAACATCTGTGGGCCTAGCGAAGGTAGGCAAGAGAATCTTTTGTAAAGCTTCCTGAAGCATCTCTTGATAAACCAGAGCGGTTTGAAGCAAGTCCCAAAGCGAGATCTTAGCTAGAGTAACATGAAGCTGCTTGACAAGATCATAATCGCCTGGTGCTTTGATTATGGGTTTAGGTGTTGAAGGAAGGCTTGGTTGAGAAGGTGGTAAAGAAGTAGGGACAAATGGTTGTGAAATAGGAATATAAGGTTGTTGATTCAGATTTTGTTTATTACTCCTTGTAGGATATGCGTGTCTGACGACACTATAAGATGTAGAGTCTATAGCTTTCACAAACCTTGAGTATAAGTATGGTGAATCACTACATCATGAAACTCTATAGATGGAAGAGTCAGCCAGGGTCATGTAGATGATGGGTTTCTTAGGGCTCAGAGGAGCCACCGAGACCACCACCACATTTGCTGATCCCTCAGCCTGTCGAGAGGATACTTGTTTGGGAGCTTTGTAGATAGGGGAAGGTGCTTCTAAGAAGTCATCTAGAGGATCCTCCAACATATCAAAATCTTTCTTAGAAAATCCATTATCATGAATGTGCAACATCGTGAAGAAAGTTTCGACGTTCGCATCAGGTTCACCAAAATGTGATATAAGAGGGATTCACTGCACATGGGTCTCTCCTTTCTTGAGAGATCACCAGGGAACAAAATTCCCTTATACACCTGAAATTAATAGATTATCAAAATGATAGAGAATTGAGACTCAGTTATGCTTCAGGAAAGAACTATCAAAGATCTTGAGGGAGCAAGATCAAAGGATTCTTGTCTCAGAAGAGGGAGCTATCGACTAGGATACATCAACACAGTTCTAGGATGCCAGCGTGGCATGCTGTCATCTGAAAGACATGTTGGATTCCTGAGCAACAAAAAACTTAGGAACTCAATGGACATAAGCAAATCCTATTTCCAAACTCAAGACTAGTCCATACGAGACTATCTAACTAATCAGGAAACTGAAAACTGAAATGAACACAAGGATGCTTGGGGAAAACTTACCTTTCTCTGGACGATCAAATCTTCAATCCAAGTTCCTTTTCATGACCTACACACAAAAGACCAAGGAGAAATTTTTTGGGTGGAACATGTGTAGGGGCCTTCCTTAGTTAGACCCCAATTTGGTGTTCCCACCTTCACAGACAACCAAGTTGGAAAGGAATGCTAAAGAAGTAAACAAATGGTGTGGTGAAAGAAATACCTGCTCAAGAGTAGAACCTGCACCATGATAAGCATGTGGTGAAAGAAATACCCGCTCAGAAGTAGGACCCACACCACGATAAGCATGTGGTGAAAGACATACCTGCTCAAGAGTAGAACCCACACCACAAAATAGTAAACAAATGATTATGGAAGGAAAGTGAGAGGGAGAGAGAGCATTACCCATGGGCCAAGGCCCTCTCTGGAGCACAAAGATGCATCATTGAGTGCTTGCTTGAGAGTTGCTGCTACTGCTGGGAGGACCTCAGTCCGAAATGGTTTCGCCTGTGAGTGCACTACTATCAAAGATGAGGAGACCTCAAAGTTGGAGCAAGTGGATAGAGCTAGTGTGATGTCTTCCAACCCTCAAATGAGGGGAAAAAAGAGGCTTTAATGCTTGCAAGGGCGGCAAAGAGCCATTACTTTTAGAGTGTAACTGCGAGGACATGTGTCTCAAGGGTTAAAATTCTAGATTCCACATTTTTAACTTGGGAAACAGACAAGATGTTAGTGCGCCGCATAGACGTCTACACGCTCCACATTCATGCAAAGCCTGTATTCTTAGAAAACGTGTTTCCATGCTTCTGTTGGTCAACCATTTGTCCACATGGAGTTAGAGTTGTCAAATTTTGAACCATGGGATTTTGTTGTTAATATCTCAAGGTGTCATAAATGCTAGGCATAAATGTCAAAATATGGAATTTCCCCTAGGTGCAATTCTGCGATATTACAACTATATATTATATATTATATAATTATATATAGTATATATATTAAATATACTATATATAATATATTATATAATATATACTATATATTATATATCTTATACTCTCTCCCTCTCTAGCTCTGGCACTACTACTGATATCATACTTGTATTTTGTATTGAACTTTTGAACATAGTAATTAAGCATTCTGTTATCAAAATCCTAACCTCCGAAATGCATATCCCCTCTAATGGCCTTGATGGAAATATTACCCTTTCGAATAGAAAAAATTGACACATCGAATGTACCTCCACCCAAATCAAAGACAAGAATGCTTCTTTCTCTAGTGAATACATCATGGAAGCCATGAGTTATAGCTGTGACCATTGGCTCGATAATTGTTCGCATGACATTGAGGCCTACAATCTTACCAACATCCTTTGTGGCCCTCTTCTACATATCATTAAAATAAGCAAGCACAGTAATGACCACATTCTTTGCCTCACATTAAAATACACAACATTGATGAGATTTCTTTAGGCGCAAATAACTCTCTCTTAGGTCCCTCCCACTCCCTCTCTCTCAGGTCTCTCCCACTCCCTGTCTCTCTCTCTTAGGTATCTCCCTCCCAACCTAACTAGATAACTCTCTCTCCCCCTCTCTCCGTCTCTCACTCCCTCCCATCCTCTCTCTCTTGGGTCTCTCTCTCTCTCAAGTATCTCTGTCTCTCCCTCCTTCTCAGGTCTCTCTCCATCTCTCTCTCTCTCTCTCTCACATCCCTCCCACTCCCTCAATCTCTCTCTCTTAGGTCCCTCCCACTCCCTCTCCCTCTCTCTCTCTCAAGTCTCTCCCACTCCCTCTCTCTCTCAAGTATCTCTCTCATTATCTCCCACTCCTCTCAGAGTATTTTAATATATATATATACCATGCACTCTCATCTCCGTCCCCCTCCCTCTCTCTTTCTCCGCTTTCTCCCTCTCCATCCTCTCTTCCCCTCCCTCTTGGTCTCTCCTATCCACTCCCGGTCCGTCTGTCCCTAGGGGTCCCTCTCTCTCTTTCCTCTCTCTCCCTCGGGGTTTCCTCCCACCCCTCTCTTTGGGGTCTCTCCCTCCCTCTACTATCTTTCTCTCTCGGGTCTCACCACACTCTCTTACTTCCTCTCCCCTCTCAAGAGTCTCTCTCTCCCCCTCTCTCTCTCCCTCCCTCTCTCCTTTGAACTCTCTCTCTCGGGGTCCTCCCTCCCCCCCCTCCCATCTCTCTCCCCCCACCTCCCCTCCCACTCTCTCCCCGTCTCTCTCCCTCTCTCTCTCCGTCCTCTCCCCTCTTTCTCCTCAGGTCTCTCTCTCCATTCTTTCTTCTCCCTCTCCCTCAAGTCTCTGTCCCTCCACTCCCTCCCTCCCTCTCCCTCTCTCTCTCTCCAGATCTCTCTCTCTCTCTCCCTCTCCCTCTCAAATTATCTCTCTCTCCACTGTCAGGTCTCTCCGTCCCTCTCTCTTTCTCCCTCCACTCTTCCTCTCCCTCCCTCTCTCCCCCTCTCTTTCCCTCCCTCCATCTCTCTCCATCTCTCTCTCCCTCTTCATTTCTCTCCCCCTCACTCTCAAGTCCCTCCCTCTCCCTCTCTCTCTCCAGTCTCTCCCCACTCTCTCCCTCTCAGTCTCTCTCCCTCTCTCTCCTCTCTCTCCCTCTTGGTCTCTCTCTCTCTCTCCCTCTCATGTCTCGCTCTCTACCTCTCTCTCTCTCTCTCCCTCCCTCTCAAGTCTCTCTCTCTCTCTCTAGTCTCACTCTTTGCCTCCCTCTCAAGTCTCTCTCCCCTCCCTCTTAGGTCTCTCTCTCTCTATAACTCTCTCTCTCTCCCTCTCTCTCCCCTTCTCAAGTCTCTTCCTCTCCCTCCCTTTTAGGTATCTCTCCCCCTCTCAGGTCTTTCTCCCTTTCTCTCTCAAGTCCCTCCCACTCCCCCTCTCTCTCTCTCATAGGTCTCTCCCTCCCTCTATCTTTCTCTCTTAGGTGCCTCCCTCTCTCCCCCCCTCTCTCTCTTGTGAATTGGCTGCACATCAATAAATATATAATATATAATGTGTTAAATATATTATATAATATATATTACATAATATTAATATAATATATTATTTAATATATACTATATAAAATATATGTAGTATATAGTATATAATATAATAATATATAATATATAATACATAATATATAATATAATAATATATAATATAATAATGTATAATATAATATATTATATAAAACATAATATATAATACATAATATATAATATATAATATATAATATATAATATATATAATATATTAGTTTATTAGTATATATTAAAATATTAAATATTATGTATTATAAATAATATAGGTAACGATTATCCATTTATGAACCGATATATCTTTTTTTTTGACAAAACTAGTAGGCTTGGGATTTGGCTCGGGATTTGGTTCAAGATTTCCAAACCTAGAAAGTCAACCTAAAAAACGTGTTTACAAAATTTTCTTAGTTTTTCGAAGTTCGCCCTTGTGGCTGACGATTTTTTTTTGGTTGATTGAAAAACTTCTATAACTTTCAAACTATTTCACATTTTTTGAATCTAAAATATGCGTCACATTCTATGCTTCGCATACTATAAGATAAAAAAATTGAATTTCATAATTTTTTGACCAAGTTATGGTGGTTAGACAAACGTGTTTTAATAATTTTGAAATCTTATAATAAAAAAATTATAACTTATTATTTACATGCAAAAAAATTACAAAAAAAATCCAGCACATCCGAGCATGTGTCCTCTACATGTATTGAAAATTTCAGATTTTTTTTTTCTTGTACTTAGGGTGGTCAAACATACACCTACTTTTTATCTTTTTCCTGAAAATTTAGTACCAGTACATTGAAATTTCAAATTTTCGCAAAATAGATTCTTTTTTCCAAAAAAGGACTAGTAGCCTAGAAATTGCATTCAATTTGCTACAAGTTTTGTTTTTACATATTTTTCAAATTATGTTAATAACCTATTCAAAATTTTATGCCAAGTTTCCTAACTCTATTTTTCTGAATTTTCATTGCCACTTAGGGGCCTAGTTTGGACCCCCATGATCCTGCACTGACCCAACTAAAGAAAATAAGTACTTATGCAAAATTACAATAAAGTATTCATAAATATATATACACTTTTAGTTATAAAAAAATGGATTCTCATTAATTTTGATTGTAGTCCATTTCAATTCAATTAAGGCTAAGAAAATTACTTAGTATCAAGAGAAGATCTCTTTGACACTATTTAGATGTAGGGTTTTATAGGCACTATACCCCAACACTCAAACTCATGGTTAGTTTACCCCTAGCATACAAATTACAATACCCTTTGTGGATTTTCAAATTATCTCTTACAAAAGCAATTATCACCTACAAAACCATGCATGCAAATTCAAATTGCTTTGTAACAACACTAGTATGGAGCTTTGTGCATTTTAACAACACTAGTTTGGGTCTTAGATCAATAATTGCAACACCCTTTGTGCATTTTAATAACACTAGCATGGATCTTAGATTGATAATTGTAACATCCTTTGTATATTTTACAATTATCACAAAAATCAAAGTAGATCCTCTCTATTAGTTAATTACTTGGAATTTTGTGCTAGATCTTTGCTTTATTAGGGGTCAAGTTTGGAGGTCTAGGTCATTCTTGTGATCATGGTTTTGTCCACTAGGTTCAAACTTGACCTTACAAAATGCATAGTTATTCTCTATTGCTTATTGGTGTAAATAGGTATTTTACCTATCTAAGTCCTATTTACATGTTAAGTCCACTTAGGTCCTAGGAGGTAATCTTTCTAGTTAAGCATTAGTTGTCACTTATCTTTTGACATTGAATGCTTGTGCCTTAAGTCATTTAATATTTGTTGGGGGTAGTTATCTCATTATACAAGATTAAGACACATGTCAAGATCTTGTCTAATCCTATCCCACATTTTTCCTTTATAAGAAATACATCATTTGTACATCCTAGATACTTTAGTTTAGTTGAGTTAGTCGAATATATCCCTACAATCTTGAGTATTGCATATTGGCCATATCTTGCATCCATTGTTGTAGTTTTATGTTCTTGCTTTTCCCTCTTGTAGAAGGTTATTTTTGATTTTTGTAGGTGATCCTGGAGGCTTGAGTCCTTGAGTGATTCTAACATTGCTCACCTAATTAGTCTATCTACTTTGTGATTTTTTCTTACTTGAAGACTAATGATATTTATGCCTTGGAAGAGATCATTTCATCATGTGAAGAGATAAGTTCTCTAAGGTTGACCTTTAGAATCTTTTTTTTACAAAGTTGGAAAACATTAAGCAAGATTCCCAAGATGATGTACACGTAGATTCATTACCCCTTTAAGTGCATCAAATCCAAGTGTTTCACTACTGATTGCCTTTTTAATGCTCTAGAATGAGAGAAGATGCTTGAATGTGTGATGATGCAAAATATTTAGGTGATTAAATATCTTTAAAAATTAGCACATAACATTAAATTTTGTAAAATGTGAACTTAGTTGGCTCATGGAGGGAAAATGAAGGGTGCCAATTAAGCAAAATTGGAACTAGAATTTTAGAAACAAAAGGGTCAAGTTTGGGACCACATAAACAACTCTAGTTGGATAAACATTCAAATTTGGACATGACTAACATAAATATGGAGATAAGTATATGTAAATGTGATAAATGTGAAGATAAGACAAATGCATAGTATGTGCATATGAGGACAAAAAGCTTTATATGAAGGAATAAAGGCTATGAGAATGGACCTAGCATTACATAAGATTAGATCATTCATATATATATATTGCAAAATGTGAACTTAGTTGGGTCATCGTGAGAAAATGAAGGGTGTCAATCAGCCAAAGATTGTATTTGAATTTTAGAAACAAAGGGTGAAGTTTGTGAACAAAAAAATGACCCTCATTGGATAAACGATCAAATCCATGTGACTAACCAATATATGAAGGTAGGTATAAGTGAATGTGATAAATGTCAAGATAAGATAGATGCATAAAAGACATAAGGATATCTCTATATATGAAGAGATAAAAACATCATAATGAAATCAACTTTACATAAGATTATGTCATTCATCAATATATACATATATCAAAACATTTTCTCAAAATAAACGTAAAACTAAATTAAAAAACATTAATATTCAGATTTTACCATTACAATTTTAAATTTCAAATGTCTAAGCACCTTAAAATCAAACCAATGATCATTCAATCATTTCATTGAATTAGAGCTCTTTCGTAATCTTGATGATCGCGGCTGGAGTTTCTGTACACAAAGTAAAGTATAATTTGCGCTGCACCAAACAATGCCCCCAATCCATTTGGAAGCTGAAAATAAAGGAGGGGTTAAAATTTATTCAATCAAGAAGAAATGCAAAGCAAGGGCATCAAACAGCCCTATCAAATTCCAGTAAATTTGTCTTTCAAATAATTGTGAAAGATCAAGAATAAGGTGGAGGAATTTTTTTAAAGTTTTTATATTTGATTGTATAAATATTTTTTCATCAATCTGATATTTTTTCTGATTCATTTCTGTTATTTGGTTCATTACATTTCGATAATGGATCTGATTTTTTTCTGATTCATTTCTATTATCTGGTTCATTACATTCTGATAATAGATCATAGAATCTGATTCTAAATATTGATGGAAAAAATATTTATACAGTCAAAATTCAAAACTTTCAAAGAATTCGATATTTTAGACTGCAAAAATTTAATATCTTTTCAAATATTAAAGAAATTTACCGCCACAAATATATCTGTGCCCAAAATGCCATAGATAAACCAGCTGAAACCACATAGAAATACACAGAGTGAAAGGAAGAAGGGCATAAACTCCACACTTCTTGTCTGGACTACCAAGTTCTGTGATATAAAAAGGCGCGCATAGACAATCTAAATGTTAGGGAAGATTTTGCTGGACATCATTATGATATGAAAATAAAAACATAAACAGTTAAATCACAGAAAGATCTTGTTGAATATCATAAAAGATCTTTGAAAAAAGAAACATTAACAGTTCAAAGTTTAGGACTATTTTGTTGCATGTCAGAGATTTGTAGGGTTTATTACAGAGCATTATGGATATGTTTTGTGGGGTTTATTGAATAAATTTATAGGTTTGTAATTATTAATGATAAATATTCCATTCTCAGACTCTTATCATTTTTGTATTAGCTAATTCTATTTAATTTGAATGATGCCCTTGGCTTTCATGGCATTATGCAATATTAAAATGACAAACGTGATCCATCAGTAAAGTGAGGAACATAACTTCGAGTGCTATTATAGCTAATTTATTATATATCTTTCACAGTAGGCAGGCGAATCCTCAGCAAAAAGACTCTGTCCAGTTTCGATCCCTTGACCGCCTTTTGGAAGCCAACAAGGTCACCGACAGTTGTGTAAATATCAGGTTTTAGTGCAAAATTAGGCTCTTCTGTTATTTTCTCTTTAGGATGGTTTCTCTTGTGCCCTGGACCACACTCTAAAAACAAGAGTAATGCCCAACAAAGCGGCACAAATAATGACTTGGGAACTTTAATTTTGAGGCTGAAATTTTTATATGAACCTTATCATAGTATTAATTTGAAAGTGTTTTTAATAAAAAACGTGTAGATTTTTTTCATTAATTTGTTGAAAGTTGGTCTCAGTTCTCTCAACAGCCTTCTGTATTCTTTTGGGTTCTAGGAAAATTCATTGCCAGCAATTCACGAGGGAAAATTCACTGCCAGCAATTCATTGTGGCAGAAAATTCACAGAAAGAAAATTCACTGCCAAGTAAAATTCAGGTCAGCAATTCACTGCATGAAAAATGTGAATTGCTGGCGGTGAATTTTCCACCACGATGAATTGCTAGCGGTGAATTTTCCGTATTGGGTGGGATATACGGTAGCTTGGCTCTGGTAGATCTTTTTCTGGTGCTAGTCATATTTTCAAAAAGATCTGTGTCAGAAGATCTTTTTGAAGAGGAAGACTCTTTCACTGATTGGGATTCTATTGATGATGCTGTTCCCCAAATTATAAGCTTGATGATCAAGATCCCCCTTTACTGGGACTGATTTAATTGCTTAGCTTGTATGGATTTGACCCTTTTCTTTCTGATCTTTGTTTTAAACTTTATCTAGCTTGAATGTACCCTCTTTACTACAACATTTTATTTGAATTATATACCATTATCCTTTTGTATTAATAAAAGATTGAATCGGGCTTATTAAAATAAAATCATATCTATTACTCACCATTATAGACAAGGGAGCAGCGAACATAGCCACCGAAACAGCCACCCCAATGATTCCAACAAACAATTCCCGTCCTGTGCCATGAAAAACCAAAACAGAAACTGCAACAATTGCAGCAAATAAAGCCAGAACTCCAATGAACAGACTCAATATTTTCATCTGCCATATCCAAACAAAACACAAACAATTTCTATCATTTTACTCATTTCTTTCTTATACAAAAGCATTTTGATTTAAACAGTATATTCTAAATTTTGACTTGTTTAGATGATTCATCTTACCCGATTCTTTGAAGGGGCATAGACCAAATACAGACAGACATAAAGAATCTCAAGAACAACGCCACATCCATTAACGGAGGAGACCAGAAGGTTATCAGAGGTGACTAATGGAAGGCCATACCATGTATAAACAAGACAGTTGAACAGAGCAGTCACGTATGGAATGCCCGAGTATTCCTCTGTTGATTCCCTCTTCACCACAGAGATGAATGTAATCCTGCACAGATTACCTCTTCATCTCAATAACATGCCATTTAAATGATCCAGAAAATGGTATTAGGTAAATTCACTGCAGCAGTTCATTTCAGAAAATTCACCGCAGGAAAATTCACCATCATGATAAATTCATTTCATGGAAAATTCACAACCGGCAATTTATGCCAGTATTAACATTTTTTAATATATATTATCATTTTTATTATCATAAAACAAATTATTCTCTTGCAAAAAAAATTCAAAGTCTTAGAAATATATATTAAAAAATGTTATTGCCATTGACTTTCCCACAATAAATTTGTCATAACATGTACTTTCCCATGGTAAATTTTCCCTAGAGCCCAGAAAATACCAACTTAAAAACATCTCCAAGCAAAGATCCAGATAACCATTGCCAATAAATCATATAAGAAAGAAGCTTACGAAGGGACTACAAATAGCGTGATTCCAAAAATATTTCCTGAAATAACAATACAGAGAACATGTACATGATTAGAAGACTTCATTAATTTGTTATTTCATTTCAAAGGAAAAAAGGGCAGTCCACAACCGAAAATGCCAAGTACAAAATGTAGATCGATCGCCATTCTTTGCTTTGCTAACGTCTACACAGATAAAACTCTACTTCGTTGCACCCTCTCTCAAAGACCGATTTAAACTAGAGAGAAACAAATTAGTGAAGAAGCAGCTCCATTTGTGAACACTACACATTAAGTATTGATTTGTGGCTGTGCTTACGCAAGACACACTAAACATTGATTTATGGTTGGGCTTAAACAACACACTAAGTATTAATTAGTGTGCTGTCTTATATGGGTCCCTCTTCTGATTTCTATGGTTAGAAAAAATTTATGAATATTAGATATTCATGGATTTTTTCTAACAATAGAAATCAGAAGAGGGACCCATATGAGACAGTGCACACTAGTTATGGGTCCCTCTTCTGATTTCTATTGTTAGAAAAAATCTATGAATATTAGATATTCATAGATTTTTTCTAACAATAGAAATCAGAAGAGGGATCCATATGAGACAGTATACACCAGTTGCTAGAAAAAATAAAATGGATTTTTGCTGACAATAGAAATCAGAAGAGGGACCCATATGAGATAGCGCACAGTCAGACTAGTTGCTGATAATGGAAATCAAAAGAGGGACCCATATGAGACAGCATACACTAGTCAATGCTTAGTGTGTGTCGTTTAAACCTAGCCACGAGTCAATACTTAATGTGTATTTGTTTAAAACTAAAGCAGATTTTTGCTCACAATGAAAATCAGAAGAGGGACCCATATGAGACACGCACACTAGTCAATGCTTAGTGTGTATTGTTTAAGCCTAGCCACGATTCAATACTTAATGTGTATTTGTTTAAAATTAAAGCGGATTTTTGCTCACAATGAAAATCAGAAGAGGGACCCATATGAGATAGCACACACTAGTCAATGCTTAGTGTGTATTGTTTAAGCCTAGCCACGAGTCTATACTTAATGTGTATTTGTTTAAAAATAAAGCAGATTTTTGCTCACAATGGAAATCAGAAGAGGGACCCATATGAGACAGCACACACTAATCAATTCTTAGTGTGTGTTTTTTAAGCCGCGACCATGTCTTAGACCTATTTTTTGAGAATTAAGGTGTCAAGGGCAAAATATTAAAAGAAACTAGAAGGTTGCACCTAATAAACAAATAAATAGTCCGTCAAATAATAAAAGTGAGTATAAATATATTTTTCGCTTATGTGAGTGATACAACCTAGAAGGGTTATAAAAATGAGCAATGTGCATGATGTAGGCTTAAGAAGTAGAACTCCAAAATTAAAGAGTATAAATATCAAAGTCAATTGTTAAATTTTCTAGATTAAAATAAATTTAATATAGATACATTAATTAAATTTTTAATACACTTTATGTACATAAATTATCTATTAAATTGTGAGTAATTTTTACTTTATTATTTAATATAGAAATTACAAATTATTATTTTATGGATCGTGAAAATTTCATATCTTTAATAAATTATCTATATATTATTTATTGAAATATTTATGTATTAGAAATTGTATATTTTAAAAATAAAACTATTAATAAAATATATCCACAATAAAATTCTTCATTTAAAAATAAATAACAATTATATTACAAGTCATTTTCATGTTTAAATGAAGGGCACGTGACGTGGTTGCAAAGGCGAGTAGAAGTCATTATCATACTTAAATCACGCACATGTTTACTTTTTGTCATTGTTTACGGTGCCCTTTTGCAAATCGATTAAGACAAAAAATGATTTAGAGTGTTATTTTTCCATGTTAGTGATACGTTTGTTTTATTATGCTTTAAGGTGCAGTAATAAAGTTCATTTAAGTAAAGTAACTAAAAATTAAGATGGAAATTTAATAGGGATATGTTGTGAGAAATGTTTTGAAGTGATTAGTTAATGTTAAAAAAATAAAGAATGGTTAAATAAATGTCTTGGAATATTGTTTATCTATTTTTTTTTATGTGATTTTAGAAGTGGTATGTGTGACTATGAATGAATCTAACTCAAACTCACTGTTCTTAATTTTGATGTGTGAATCTAATCTCTACTACATCTTAATATTTTTTTTTTGGTTCACCCCAACTCTTGTGACCTACATTATGTGATTGATAGTGTTTAGTAATAGTGTGAAATGGTACTTTAGCAAACTAGTTAACTTTTACCTTAGAGTTGACATATTCGTACTACACTCAAGCTCACTTAGATATTATCTGGACTTTTGTCTCATCACATACACACAAAACATGTGTCATCACACTTGTCTCAAGTGAGTCCAAATGTGTCACATCTTGTAGGGGTAGTCAAAATTTTAATCTTACCATCTCACCTCCTCATCCTTGCCTTTATATGGAATGTCTCTATTGTACTTTTGTATGCTCCACATTTTGATCATTGTATGATAGCTATTTGGCTAGCTATTTGTACAACTCAACTTTGTGGAAGTTCTTGGCTTCTTGCAAGTGATCTTGGTTACTCCATCATTTAAGAACACCTTTGCAAAGTTTACTAGGTAGGACATTTTCTCATTTGGTCAAACCTTAGGATATGGATTTAATGATTGTGAAAAGGGTAAATACAAAAGACAATCATGCAATGTATGCCCTAGGAAATTATGTAAGTAGATAATATAGTTATAAATAGTTTGATAATGTGAATGAATGTATCTTGAATACTCTTATTAGATCATGTGATGATTAAAGATTAATTATAGTTGGTTCTTATTTATTTAACTCCAAAAGTGGCAAATGAAACATTTCAAACTTCAATTCAACACATAACTAGTAGGAAGGATTTGGCGAAACCCATTATTTGAATTTAAAATTTAAAATTTTGGGTTTAATTTTCACAAATATGCAACTAACTTGGGTCACTTAGACAAATTATGGATTTGAACATAGATAGAAAGTGGATAAATTAAGGATTAGGATTGGTCCATGGGAGAAAGTGTACATGTAATTAGGAAAGACTTGAGTTATACACCAACTTTTAGTAGAAAACATGCCACTTGTACATCAATAATCATATAAATCATAATTGAGTTATCATAAGTCAAATGAAGGGGAAAGGTATGTGATTTTTACCATTATGCCTTGTATTTTATTTAAAATTTTAATTTTCAAGAGATTTGATTCACATGCATGCTTTGTAATGGTGAAGTTATAATACACATGAAATTTTCCATTTAGTTTTGTGCCCACCTTGGTGGAATAATTCATACACAATACAAAATTAACAAGTGGCATACTCTTGTGCTAGGCTTGTCTCATGGTGCAATACCTATCTACATCCATTTCGTCTCTATTTACATAGGTCAAACTCCATTTATTCACCCTCTATTTTGTGATTTCACCCTCATTTGCACTTATTACAATATATTCACCCCTAGCATAAATATTGTCACTTTATCCTCATGGTTGATTCTTGTGTTAATTAAGATTAAAACTTAGTTCAATATTTGCATTCATTCACCATCTACCTAGTCTGATTTCACTTCTATCTGTATGCACTTAATTATATTCACTCATGGATTCAATATCACCGCTTTATCCACATGACTCCTTCTTATGTTAAACTCAAAATTAACCTAATCCAATCCTAAGGTGCATGATAATGACTTAAAATGTATGTTTTTAAACTCAAATTCAATCAACTTTATTGTCCTTTTCTACTAGCTATTATTAGACAACCTAACAAACATTTGTGCAACATGTTGTTATGTCATGGTGTTTAAAGACATTTAATGAGTAACTAAATAGTAATTTAAAATATATATAAAAAGAAAGTGAAACATAGAAAAATAGGATAAGTGAAGTTTCTTAAAATGGAAAAGTGGATCCAAAGAGGGAAAAGGGTTCCTACTTCTTTACTTTCATTAGGAAATGAGATCCACACAATGAAATGACTATGAATCTCAAGGTGGATAAAGACAGAGTGAATCTACAAGTTTCCCTTTTATGCTAGGATGGGGTTATGAGTCAAATGGCACTTTGGGGAGAAAGATTAAAAATAGCAAATAAACTCCAAATTGTGATCTATAAATTACATTTAGAAGCTTAAAAATAAAATTGATGGAACCTACAAACTTCAGGGAGAATATGGAGGAATAAATGTTGTGTACCTTTTGCTGAAAGTGATTTTTCAAGGCTAACTAAGGACTCATTCACCCTATGGAAAATGGGCCCTGGCTAGTGCTCCTGAAAGTCTGTTTCTCAGTTCTGTTCTCCTATGTCTACACTCCCAAATTCTTGAATCTCACAATCAAAAAATAGGAAATAAATTCTATAGGTCAATTTTCGTGATTTTGCAAGAATGGTGACAACTTTGACAAATTTTACAACTTTGTAATTTTTTTCTTCAATAGATCTTCCACCTAAAATCTACAATCACACATCAAGAGAGAATTTAACTATGTTTATTAGGTGAATGGGGGTTTGCCTTGGTCAAACCCCATTTTGGTAATTAAACCTTGAAATAAATAAAAACATGAAAGGAATGATGAATGAACAACCCTATGTCACAACTCACCAAACCCTTGTATGAACTTTTGATAATGGAGGTCTACAACTTGAATGAAATGGCTTCAATGGATGTGGATCTTGACTTTGAATATTTGCATGAAATGATACTTTGAATTCTTGACTAAATCATGAAACCTACATCAATGTATTAGCTCCAAAAACATGCATAAATCCACATAACTTTGACATAATGCTTGGATCTTGATTGCTGCAACAAATGATGAATAAATCTGCTCTTGAATTCCCTTGACAATAATCTTGGCTCTTGAAATTGATCTCCCAAAAATCTAATCATGAGACTTAGATTTGATTTGATGAAATAGCCTTGTATTTATAGTAATTTATCCTTAATTCAAATTTCACAAGCCAACATTGAAATATAGATAATTTGAAAATATTAAAATACTGCCAAAAACATAATTTAAATTTAGGTCCTAGGCCTAAGTGAGGACCCATTCACCCTATATTGAATGGGTCCTAGGTCACTTACCTTTTACACACATTCTTCAAGGATGAGTGTTATGCCATGGCGTTAATGAATGCTAGGTTTTACTCTTCATAAATTGCAATTAATTAGGCAATTGGATTTAAATTAAAGGGGCCAATTAAGGAAAATTAACCTCAATTAATTATTAAAGCCCTAGATAAGTGTGAAAGTGTAAAGGTACACCTTACAACACCATAAATAAGGCACAATTAAGTCCATTTTAATTAATAAGGTCCTAAAATCAATGTGTATGTAAAATACATATTACAACACTAAATTAAGGCATAATTTAGCTCATTTTATTATTAATATTTATTCCAAAATTAAGTGTGGAAAAGGGATAATTTTTCCTATACTACATTTAGCCTCCACTTTAGTGAGAGGAGGAACTTGCGTCAAAATCTCACTAAAGTAGTCAAGAGGGGTCTGAGTGTACCAATGTGGATGGTATAGGATGACAAAGATCAAGGAGGGTGATCAAGCCCCTAGAATCCAAGATCCCATGTCAAACCAACATAAGCACAAAGGGACACACACAAGGTGTATGATACAAAGCAACAAAACAAGAAACACAAACATACAATGTAAAAGACAAAGAAACAAAAATAAAAATTTAAACAATAAAGGGGTGGATCAAGCCTTGATTGTTTGTCGAACTCGATGTAGATCAAGTATCAGTTGTTTGTCCAAAAATGTTCACAAGTAGAACTCGATGTCCACTATGCAAACAATGTGCATGCTCACTTCGAGCTAATGGAACCTTAGGCCATCCACTAGGTGAGCCCCCACGAAAGTGGCTTAGTGATCAATTCATGGCTCTATTTAGGCTTCTCACCGTACAATGAGAAAGTCATTCCCTTGTTTAGGCTTCTCATCATACTAACCATACCAAAGCTATAACTTTGATAACTTCAATAGGGTGCCACAAAAAAAAACTTTGAGCTTTACAAGGCTTAACAAGCTGTGTTATGCTAAACACTTATGAACAATGTATATATATAGGTTTTTTCAAAGGGACTTTGCTTAATTCGTGTAAGGTCTCTTCTTAGGGAACATCGTGCCTAATGTCTCCAAGAGAGGACAAGTCAAAGAAATATCATGCTCTCAAAGGAAATCAAACCCAATGACACCACAAAGAAAATGATGCATCATAGGAAGAAATAAAATCACACAATGAAACATGAGTGTTGATGTATGCCCCCAATTTAAAGTGATTGCTAACATCATTGTTGTGAGCAATCCACTTTAAAGTAGAAGAAGACATGAGAGCCTATTCAGAAATCCCTATGCCAAGTCATATGTTCTTGAATGAAGCCACATCATGAATAAGGGGTTTCCCCCAAAATGAAATGCTAACCATATGAAGAAAGTATGTCACACATGAGCCAACTTAAGGCATGTTGTGCACATCCAAAGTTTTCTCTTATATATACATGGAAGGCAGTCAACTAGCCAAAAGAGACAATGAAAAGTGCCATACGAGGATAAGGCTATCTAACACCCTTTTCCCCACTTAGTACAAGGCAAGGGTGACCCGAAGTGATTGATGAGAAACATGAAAAATTAGTATCAATTAGAGGAACTAGGTGCTTCAATAGAAGGAAAAGCACCAAAATCCTTGAGATGTCAAATTTTATCACTTAAAGCCTTACATTCATTAGTAGAATGACCGTGAACTCTATGTTATGCAAAAAATGAACTCTTGTTGTAAAATTTATTTCATGTTCTTGGAGGGAGAGATATCAAACGATCCTGGAGGAGTGTCGACAAGATACTCTCTTGATCAATAATAGAAGATGTTCCTTTATTTTGCGACAAACATATCTCTTTCTTAGTACAAGGTGTCATAATTACACATGACTCTTTAGATTGCAAGATTTTGTACTCTCCTTGAAAGGAGGGTGTAAAATCTAATGAAATCCAATCATTAGTGTTTTGTGTGATGACATTGATGTTAATCAAAGATTTCTTTGATTCTTTTGTTTCTTTCAAAGGACAATAATCAAGACCACTGGCTTCTATTAGTTCAGGATGCACCAAGGTTAAAGTTGGCTTAGAAGAATCTTTTGTAATATTGTTGCTACTGAGTGAAGGATTGTTTCTTTCTTTCAAGGGAAAATAACCAAGACCATTAGTTGTTTCTCATGTATTAGGCTCTATAGGGACATGAATACCTTGTTCTCTATCACGACATCCTTTTCCACTATACCCAAGTTGTTTCATAAGTTCATAGCCTCTTCCATAAATCTTTTTCATTTATTTTGGATTCGGTGGTTCATAATCAACATCATCAAATTTTGAGATGGATTCTTTCAAATTTTGTGTTGACATTACCTCTTTTTCTTTTCCATTTTCAAACACTTTTGTTATGATCTTGTATTCTCCCATGAATGCAGGTGTAAAATCCAATGATCCCAAATCATCCACCGATAATATTGTGATGGGTTTAGGGCACTTATCTTTTTGTTCTTATTGCATGGGTTCAACTTTTGAAGTTGGTATCAATGTTTTCACAAGACTTTGTTTATCTTTCTCAGTGTGTAAAAAACTTTCAAGTTCAGGGTTAGCCTTGAGTGTGTAAAATTTATTGTTGCAAACATACTTCATTAAACGATGAAGTGTTGAAGGCACCACCTACATTTCATGAATCCATGGTTTTCCTAAAAGAAGATTATATGAAAGATCTTGGGGCATAACATCCACGAATAGATAAATAATTGGGTTGAATTTGGATTTTGTTTACTCCGATCTTATCAAGAAGGTTTATACTACACACTTTAAGCATCAAACCATCATGGATTGTCAATGAGAGTTCAATTTATCTTCTAGGTATAAATCTTAGCTATGATCATGAATGCTTCATTTTGTTTTTGCACTTCCAAAGGAGGTAACTCATCTTGATGGAAATTAATGTCTAAATTGACCAGAGTTATAGCTTGACTTTGGGCTATCACATCATTTGGTTGCACATTAGGAGGGGTAGGAACTTGTTGTAAAGCACTTTGACTTGCATGTTATGATAACTAGGTGAGGCTTGAATAAGGTCCCATAAGGATATCTTATTAGGAGTATTTTTTAGTTGTTCAACAAGATCATATTCCTGTCCACTTTGTAAAGGAAAACGAGGAGCACTTGGTAAGATAGGTTGAGGCAATGGGAGGGAGTTGGAGTTATTTGTCTTGGCTGCGAATTATTTCTAGTATTATATGTATGAGTAATGATATTGTAAATTGGTTGCTACGAAACATTATCATTATCAAGTTGCCTTGTGGATGGTTCTTGTAAGGAAGCTAAGGTAGCAGAAAAAATTCCTACACTAATCTTGAGAGGAGAAAAATGTAATTTTTTTTACAAATCTTTAATAGTTACAAAAAAATAAATAGAAATAAACATAAATATCATGCATACCATGACATAGTGATTTACATGGGGAAAACCCTTTTGGGAGAAAAAAACCACACTCCAAAATCCATCCAATATATTATTCAGTAAATCAAAAAGATTACAATATACTTGCAGAGCAAGCTTCTCATAGGAGTATCACCACTCAGAGATCAAGAGACAACTTGACCACTATCAGACTCTCACAAATCATCACAATTTCTACCTACCGCAGTCATAATACAATACCCTCATAAAATAGAGTTACATTCTAGGGCAAGAGAAACCAACAAAATATCCACCATTAGATATACAACCTAATAATGAATGGTCTAGATTTATAATATATCATTTATTTAATGTATGTCAGCCATTCTAGAAGTTTCCTAAAAAATTTAACTTGCTCACATTTTGCTCCAGGTGTTGCCATAGTATACACCTATCAGTGTAACTAGGAAACATATGTATAAATATATATATATATCCTATCAATAATAAATTTTATATAATTGCAAGATTGAGACACATTTTTCCAAAAAATATCCCACTTGTCAAACACCTTGCAAGAGCAATGTGAGGGTGTAAACATCATCTCTTTAATTGCTAGGGGCCAAAAATCCCATAGTCTCTGACCACCATCTGAACTTCTTTGTTCTCACAGGCTTAGTTAAAGAATCAACAAGATTCATCAAAGTCTCTACCTTAACCAACTTCACCCTGCTATCTTCGACCATATCTTTAACAAAATGATATTGTACATCAATGTGCTTGGTCCTGGCATGAAATGTCGGGTTCTTGGCTAGACATATTACACTATGACTATCGCAATAAATTGGGGTGTTGCACCTTATTTTATACCAATATCTAAACATAGTCTCTTAAGCCAAATGGATTCTTTACAAGCATGAGTAACTTCCATATACTCTGCTTTAGTAGTGGAAAAAGCAACCACAGCCTATTGCTTACTCATCCAACTAATTGCACCACCAAATAAAGTAAACACATAAGAATTGGTGGATTTTATGCTATCTGAATCCACATAACCATGAATATCAAGGGAAATTCCATCTTCAATCATATTACTATGATAAAACAAGGAATAATTTGAGGTACCCCATAAATATTTGAAGACTCTTTTAAGTATATCCCAATGCAATCTACTAGGATTAGACATATATCTAGAAAGAACTACCAATGCTTGGGAAATGTCTAGTCTAGTACATACCATAGCATACATCAAACTTCCAACTGCACTTTGGTAAGGCATTCTACTCATTTCTTCCATCTCTGATGGGGATGTTGGACAATCTAAAATAGATAACTTTTTTCCAAATGAAATAGGAACACACAATGGTCTACAATCCTGCATATCAAACCTCTGTAAAATTGAATTCACATCCTTTGTCTAAGCCATAGCTTTCTGTTCAATCTATCTCTTTTAATTTCCATCTAAAGAATGTGTTTGGCTACACCAAGATCTTTCATTTCAAATTTAGCAACAAGTTGAAATTTTAGTTATGAAATCACACCTTTCCCTTTGCCAATAAATAACATGTCATCAACATATAATGAAATAAATAGGAAATGATCACCATTAGTTTTATAATAAACACAATGATTTGATTTAGAATGCTCAAATCCTAAAATCAACACATATGTATCAAATTTATGGTACCACATCCTAAGACTCTATTTTAAGCCATACAAATATTTCTTCAATTTTCAAACCAATTTACTTTTACCTTTCACCATGTAGCACTTTGGATGTTTCATATAAATATCATCTTCCAAATCACCATGAAGGAAGGCAGTTTTCACATCCATTTTCTCAACCTCTAAATCATAAGCAACAACAATAGTAAGCCAAAATCTAATGGATGCCATTTTTACAACAAGAGAAAATATCTCACCATAATCAACACCCTCAACTTGAGAGTAACCCTTCACAACCAACCTTGCTTTATACTTCTCAATACTTCCATCTGAACCAATCTTTTTCTTGAACACCCATTTGCAACCAACAGGTTTTCGTCCTTTAGACAATGGTGCAATATCCCATGTATCATTATTTTTCAAAGATTCCATTTCTTCATCCATATCAATGTTTAAGGATTCTGCATCATTCATACCTAGTGCCTCTTCTATAGATCTGGGTTCATCCAGGTTCGTATTCAAAGAAAAAATATATCTCCAATCATTAGGTGAATACCTTTCAGGTGGTTGTTTATGTCTTGTAGACCTACATACAAGTTGAGTTGGAGGTTCTTCCTCCTCTTCCGAAGATCCAGAGTTAGATGAGCTCTCCTCAACTTCTTGTCTATCCTTGGGCCTTGATTCAAATTTCTTAGGTGTAGGAGGAAATTGAATCACATATTCCTATTTACTTTGTTCTGGCTGCAATGTAACATAAGAGGGCTTAGTTTCTCTAAAAATAATAATTATACTGTGTATTACCTTCTATGCAACAGGATCCCAAAGCTTGTATCCTTTCACACCATAACTGTATCCAATGAATATACATTTCATAGCCTTGTTCTCCAACTTTGTTCACTTCTCCTTTAACACATGTGCATATGCATCACAACCAAAAAATCTAAGATGTCTCAATGAAGGCTTGCGACCCGACCATGCCTCTATAGGCATCTTATTGACAAGAGATGATGTAGGAGACCTGTTAATCAAGTGATAGGTAGTGTCAACAACTTCAACCCAAAACCTTTGTTCTAGATCGACACCACTCAACATACTCCTAGCCTTCTCCATCAGTGTCTTGTTCATTGTTTTTGCAACTCCATTCTGTTGTGGAGAATACAGAGTTGTCTTCTATCTATGAATACCACAATCTTTACAAAATTTATCAAAATTATTAGAGAAAAAATCACCGCCATTATCAGTCCTCAATTTACATTTTATTTTCTTTCTATTCTGCAACTCAACCATTGCTTTAAATTCTTTAAATTGACTGAAAAATTTAGATTTACTATTTAGGAAATATACCCATGTGCTACTATAATCATCAATAAATGAAACATAATATGTGGATTTACCAATCGAAGGAACATCTATAGGAACAAACACATTAGAATGAATAAGATCCAATAAACCACAAGATTTATGAGAGCTCGAGTAAAAATGAACATGATTTTATTTTCCATAAATGCAATGCTCACATAAATCGAGTTCAAGATTACAATTAGACAAACCTTCAACAAGGTTTTTTTTTTCAAAGTCCTTAGAACCTTTTCTCCAATGTGGCCAAGTCTCTGGTGCCATAACATAGTTTTATTTGTAGGTAATTTTGACTCAGAAGAAAGAGCACCCCTGGGCACCCAAAAGCCTTGACCATCTACTGAAGGTGAAACCCTCACTTCTTCCATAGACTTGCTTTTTTAGAAGTACTATTGCACTCAATAGTGCATGCATCCAAATTATACAATGTGCCATATCTGACACCTCTAGCAATCACCATAGCACCTCTAACCATCTTACATCCTACATTAGAAAATACTACCTGCACACCTGCATCTATTAGTTTGTTCACAGATAACAAATTTTGTGCTAATCTAGGGATATGCAACACACCATTAATCCTTTTTATTCTACCATCAGGAAATAAAATTTTAACTTTACCATGACCAACAATGTATAAATGAGAATCATCACCCAAGTACACCTTACCTCCATCAAATTCTTCATATTCAAAAAACAAATCTCTATTAAAGGTCATGTGTGGAAAGATGCACCCGAGTCAATTAACCATGCATCATTACTTGCACAAGTTGCCAAAGCTACAATGAATGTGTCACCATATTCCTTCTCAGACTTAGAATAAAAATCAAATTTCTTCTTTTACTTCTTCTTCTCTTCTTTGCATTCCTTACAAACATGTCTAGGCTTACTGTAGTTCCAACAAATAACTTTGGACTTTCCAGGAGATTTAGATCTCCCCCTAGACTTGGATTTGTCATGCTTCTCATTGTTCTTGCCTTTTTCCATAGGTCTTCCATGAACATTCAGGGCCTCCTTGGTAGTGATGGATACCTTCCTCCTCATCTCTTCAGAAAGCAAAGAACCCACCACATCTTTAGTCTTCAAAATAATAGAAGTACTCCCAATAGCCATAACAAGAGAATCCCATGAATTAGACTAAGAACAAATCAGGATCTAACATTTCTCTTCCTCATCCATTTTAACACCAATTGATGCCAATTGAGCCACAACCATATTGAATGCTTCCAGGTGGTCTTTAATTCATCCACCCTCTTCCATTCTCAAGGAATATAAATTCTTCCTCAAGAAAATCTTGTTCACTAAAGATTTTTCTTGATACATCTCACCATGCTTCTTCCATAGTTTTTGTGCAGAGGTCTCTTAATGGACATGAATTAAAACATAGTCTATCAAGCACAATCTGATTAAATCCTTGGCTTTATGGTCCATAACATCATATTGATCAACCTAAGTAGGATTTGAAGGCCTTGAAACATTCTCATCAACATCATTCCACATATCTCTATCTATCAATAGATTCTCCATCTTTAGCTTCACATCTCAAAATTATTTCCAAAAAATTTCTCCACCTCTATTCTCCCTGATGAACTTGCCATCTTCAAATTCCTGCAACAAGATCACAAAGTGTCTTCTACACAAGTTCCCACTCAAATTTGGATTAGTTCAAAAAACCTAACAACCCACACTGAAACCAAAGGTGATCAAGGTCTGATACCACTTGTAAGGAAGCTAAGGTAGCGAAACAACTTCCTACACTAATATTAAGAGGAGAAAAATGTAAATTTTTTATAGATCTTTAATAGTTACATAAACTTAAATAGGAATAAACATAAATATCATGCATACCACGACACATTGATTTACGTGGGGAAAACCCTTTTGGGAGAAAAACCCCACACTCCAAAATCCACCCAATATATTATTCAATAAATCACAAAGATTACAATATACCTGCAGAGCAAGACTCTCATAGGAGTATCACCACTCAGAGATCAAGAGACAATGCAACTGCTATCAGACTTTCACAAATCATCACAATCTCTACCTACTGTAGTCGTAATACAACACCCTCATATAATAGAGTTACATTCTAGGGCAAGACATGCCAACAAAATATCCACCATTAAATCTAAAACCTAATAATGAACGGTCTAGATTTACAATATATCATTTATTTAATGTATGTTGGCCATTCTAGAAGTTTCCTAAAAAAATTAACACACTCACATTTCGCTCTGTGTTGCCATTGTATACACCTATCGGTGTAACTAGGAAACATATATATATATATATATATATCCTATCAACAATAAATCATATATAATTGCAAGGTTGAGACACATTTTCTCAACAGTTCTAAGATAACCATGGGTTTATTTTGAACTTGTGGTTGTTGTGAGGGTGGATAAATGATAAGTTCAGGCTTAGGGGGTCCAATAATTAAAGGATTTGTAGGAGGTCTAAGAATTAGAGGACTTGAGGGAGTCCTAATGTTCATAACCTCAGAAAACTTATACTTATTTTCATGATTTCTTAGCAAAGGGGAATCTAATGTCACTTCATCATCTTCATCTAAGGAAGCAACACTACTATTGTTTGAAAGATATGTGTCAATTCTATGATTTTATTGCACCATGATATCTTCCCTAGTAGGAGAGCTTTTAGGAGAGGAGCAAACAAAATGTTGATCACATTATATGGTTGGATTTTGTAAGATAGCTTCATCACAAGGGAAGCATCAAGAGAAGAATAACTATGATTTTATTGCTTACCAATGATTGGGTCCTTTCGTTCAAATAGATCTTTCCAAATTTTAAGGACATTAGGAAACAGAGGAACAATGTTATATTCTCAATCATTGGATCTCTTAACACCAAAATATCCTCTTCACGAATAGGAGGGATTTTGGTAGAAGGAAAAATGTGATTTTCATGATTTTCCATGATGGCATCCTCCTTCACTAAAGCATTCTCACAAGTAGGGGAGGTGTTGGGAGATGAATGGAGACTAGGTAAAGTAATGTTAAAAAATGTGTCAATGATCTCATCTTCTTGCGTCATAATATCTTCCCAAGGGGGAGGAGGAGAGGGACAAACAAGACTTTCATGATTCTTAATAATTGTATCTTCTTTCACCAAGATACCTTCATCACTAATAGGAGAGGTATTGGGAGAAGAATAATTAAGATTGTTGTGATTGTCCATGTTTGCATCCTCTTGTGTTATGACATTCTTACAAATCTGATAGATATTAGGAGGGTAGCTAACATGCTTGCGAAAGGTTTTATTTTATTTTCTTGGATTATGCTCATGAGTAGGGAAAATAGAATCATAAAAACCATGTGACACTCCATGAACACCAAATGTTTGAAAAGGAAACATGCTTTTATTTATGCAAAAAATGAGAAGTAATCTATCCAACTTATGCAATGCTTCAAAATGTAAACAATTTTCTAATAGATATGGTAATTTTTTTTCCTATTAGAATAATTTTGGAATGATTTTAAAAAGTACTACACTAAATGGATGTTTAGACCTACATGCATAAAACAATTTTTTTTGAAACTTTCCAAACTAGTACTGTAGGTTACCAACAAGCCCAGGAAGTGCAAAAAACCACAAAAAAGCTCAAAAAAGTTGGTTTTTGTAGGCCTCCAAGGACTCATTCTCCCAATGGAAAATGGGTCTTGGTATAGGGTTTTTTAAAATTGAAAAATGTAATTTTTGAGTGATTAGATGTGTTCTCTATCCCAGGTCTTAGACTGGTATTTTTGTAACAAAATTTTCTAGAATTTGATGACCTAATGCAAGTAAAATTAATGACAAATGATGAACTATATGAAACTTTTTGAAATGAAATTTTGACTCAATTTTTTGAATATGAATGATGAAAAGTACACTAATATGCAAACACTATGCAAAATCAATGTAATATGCATACAAAGTTTTGAATTTTTTTAGATTTAAACAATGCAAAATGAAAATTTAAACCCCTACATGCAATGTAAGCTAATGTAAGATTTAAGGAACCCTAAATGTAATGCAACTAATGCAAACATAATCCAATATATTACAAAACTTAGATCTAGAGGGTTAAAATAACTCCAATTTTCAAAATGTTGTTGTACAAGGTGGGGTTCACCAAAATGAAACTTAGAAAAATAGGATAAGTGAAGTTTCCCAAAATAGAAAAGTCAATCCAAAGAGGGAAAAGGGGTCCCACTTCTCTAATTTGATTAGGAAATTATGAGATCCAAAAACTGAAATTACTATCAATCTCATGGTGAATCAAGTCAAAGTGTGAATTTTCAAATTTCCCTTTTATGCTAGGATGGGGGTATGAGTCAAATATCACTTTGGGGAGAAAGATTAAAAATAACAAATAAACTCCAAATTGTGATCAATAAAGTGCATTTAGAAGCTTAAAAATAAAACTGATGGAACCTATAGACTTTAGGGAGGATCTGGAAGGAATAAATGTTGTTTACCTTTTGCAAAAAGTGTTTTTCCAAGGCTAAGTAAGGACTCATTCGCCCTATGGTGAATGAGCCCTGGCTAGGGCTCCTAAAAATTTGTTTTGGGTTTTGTTCTCCTATGTATGCACTCCCAATTTCCCTAATCTCATAGTTGGAAAGCTAGAAATGAATCATGTATGTCAATTTCTGTGATTTTGGAAGAATAGTGACAACTTTGACAACTTTGAAATTTTGTTCTTCAATAGATCTTCCACCTAAAATCTACAATCACACATCAAGAGAGAGAAATGTTGTTTGCTAGGTGAATGGTGGTTTGCCTTGGTCAAACCCCATTTTGGTAATTAAACCTTGAAATGAATAAAAGTATGAAAGGAATGATGAATGAACAACCTATTATGCCTTGCATAACCACCCCATTTTAACCAAAATGGGTTCCCCTTTTGTTGCTTTTGTCTTTGGTGTTCTCGTTCAGGATTTGGGAGTTGTCTTTTTCTCCTAAGTCCTTGTTTTCCTTTGTCTATTGGGTTCAGGTTTGAGACTATTGTTGGCACTTGTTACTTTTAAAAGGTCCAGTTCTTGTTTTTGTCCCAATCCTGACCTCCAATTTTCTTCCTTGTGTGTTTTGTTTGTGTCAAAATTAGACATTAGACCAAAACCAGAACTAAGAATTTTTCCAGAGTTGTTCTTGTCTTCATCCTGATTCTGATTTCCAACTCCCTTTGTGTGTTTCAGAATCGGACATTGGAACGAAAGCTAAACCAATAAATTTTCCAAAGTTCTTGTTTAGTGTTTCATCCCGATCCCAATTCTCGCATTTTTCTTTGTTTGTCGGGGTTCAGATTTTGGACCTTTGCTAGAACTTTGCACTCATTGAAGGTTTTGGTGCCGTGTCCCTTCTTGATCCCAACTCCCGCTTACCTTCTACTCTCACAATAGTTCAATTATGACCTTCACCCAAATCTTGAGGCCCGAACAAACCCGCATTAATGTTCGCCTGTTTGCACACATGAACGAGTTCTTATTCTCGCTGCTACTCAGTTTTTGCTCATTATTGCTCTTGTGTTTCAATAGAGTAAACCAAAGGAAAGAAAAGGGTTGGAAATTGAGTTCAAGCTTTGATTTCTCACCTTGAGGTTGGATTTTCTGTTGCATTTTATGAGGTAGGAGTCTTCTCTTTTGTTTTATTATTTGTTTCTTGTCAGTGTGTTTGTTTTGCCCATTGGTTCGTGTATCTTGTTTCTTGTTTTCTTTTGTTTCTCATTCTTTCTGGTTTGTTTTCTATTTTCCCGACACCCTTTTGGTGCATTTTTATTTTTCCTAGAACCATTTGGTTTGTTTTCCTTCTTTTTTGTTTTGGGCTTTGTTCATTTTTGTTTTTGTCATGTTTGGTTTTATGTTTCATTCGTGAGTTTTCTGTTCCTTTCGTGCCCTAGTTTACCTAGGGTTTCCATACTGCTTGGTCAAGTTTGTGTCAAATTTGATAAAATTTAGAAGTTCTGACTGTTACAAATTGAGAGTTTCTCAAATCTCGATCCTAAAGGCATGATTAAGGATACTGTTATATTTATTTTTCCTTCATATTCATTGATTGTCTCAATCTTGATTCTCACACCTCTTTCAAAATCAAGATTCAGAGCTACATTGTGGCCTTTTATCACCACCTGGGTCCAAGTCCTTTCTTTGTATTGATTCCAATTTTTGATGTTTCATCAATATCGGGGTTTGGGTCCTTTCCTAAGTATGCTAAAATGTTTTCATCTGGTACCAACTCATGCCCTGATTTTGATTCCCGCTTTGTCATCGAGATTGGATTTTAGACATACCCTAAACCCTTGACACAGTTTTAAGATCCATCATTTGGTGTCATCTCGGTTTCGATTTCTGACACAACATCAGGATCGAAACCTAGAGTTTACCCATCCCCAATTATATTCCAAAGGTTCGGTCTCAAACAATATCCCAATTCTGACTCCTGATATGTTATCAGGATCAGGACTCAGGACATCACTCAATCAATATCTTGATTCTGATGCCCAATAACTAATCAAGATTAGAACTTAGAGTGATCCCTCAATTGATCCCGTTCGTAGAGTGTCAGTGCCAAGCCATTCCTCGATCCTAATTTTCAAACACATTGCAAGATCAGATCTTGGAACAAAACTAAAGTCTTTTCACCACTACTGGTGTTGATGTTGATTTTAAACCTGATTTCGACTTTCGATACTATTGAAAGGGTGTTATATTGGGGTTATGTTCAAGGTATTCCCTGATCCCGACTTTCGACATAGTTCAAAGTTAGGCTTAAAATGATCAAGTCTTGGTTCTATCCTGAACTTGAAACCCGAAAACACTAGATTAACTTGTAAAATGAAATTTTTTCTTGAATGCATGGGATTTAATATGAATGCTTTCAAAGCTAAACTATTTACTTTCATTTTTTATTTTTTTTATAATGGTCAATATTGTAGGTATTAACAATTATCTGATTTAGAGGAAGAAGTAGCTGGTGAAGGAACATCAAAGGGAGCTAGGGTTAAAAAGCTAAAACCAAAACAAGTTCCTGTTACTATGAAGTATAAGTTCTAGGGGACCCTAGTACCATCCAAATTTGGTTATGAGGTCATGAAGATTATCGATACACTTGTGGGCCACATTTACTTGAAGCAATTTTATGATGATAATTTTTTAGAAGATGCTTCCCCAAGGGTCAAGAGGATCATTGATTTCAGGTTGGCACATGTGGCTACTTTCCCTATTGATGTGCAATGTCCAAAGTTCATATTAACTGCTGCACAAACCTACAATCCAAATCAAAGGAACTATATCAATTCTCAATGAAATCAGATCATTGATTTAACTCTAGGGATGATTAGAATGGTTTTTGATCCTCCTCCTTATGCCAACCCCAAGATTATGTCTGAAATTAATGCACTCAAAT
The DNA here is from genome assembly GCA_007258455.2 of Sequoia sempervirens. Lineage (NCBI taxonomy): Eukaryota > Viridiplantae > Streptophyta > Pinopsida > Cupressales > Cupressaceae > Sequoia > Sequoia sempervirens. The sequence continues at coordinate 248,923,279 of VDFB02000013.1, read as the reverse complement.
GGTGGGAAATAGATGAGGACGGAAATAAAAGGCTTATTAATAAGAGGTGGCTCAAGATAGAGAAGAAATCAGTAAAGAAGATGCCACCTAAGCCTAAGAGGTCTGATTTCTTTGAGGATATTTGTGATATGATTGTTACCTGATTTTCACCTGCGGGCTCAATCAGGCAGGGCAATCTATGTTTTAGGTGTTCATGAAGGCCAAATGGAGGCATTGTTTTGCAAGGTTAAATCATACATTTGATGCTATTTTACAAGGAGGTTTGTTGGAAAGCATGCCTCATTCAGATCTGGCATAAAACTCCTGAAAGAAGAAAGTTGGTGAGACCAGCCAAATGTCTTGCCGACTGGATGTTGTGTTATATTCATTTGAAATACCTAGGTTTCCAAGACATTTCAATCGCCATCAATTTTTATATATTTCCTCGCTTGAGAGGTCTCACCGACCCTTGTTCACAAGGTTAGTGTCGGGGAAAGAATATGCACTCGGGGAGATGTCTTACTAACAAATGGTGGTCTAGGTGAAAGGTTGTGCCTTCGGTGTAGTGTCTCATCGATGGGGTGAGGTCTCACCAAAGTGGAATGGTATCGGTGTAACCTCTCACCGACCGTTGGTGGTCTCGCCGAAGGATGGTGCCTTTGGTGTAATGTTTTGACTTCAGTGTAAGGTCTCACCAACACATGGGAGTGTCGCCAAAAGATGGGGGCTTCGGGAAAAGTCCCGCCGACTATTGGTGGTCTCGCTGAAGTGGAATGAGTTCGGGGTAATATCTCACCGACAGGGTGGAGTCTCCCCGAAATGGTCTGAGCTCGCCGAAAGATTGTGACCTCACTGAAAAGTCTTGCCGACCACAGGAGGTCTTACTGAAAAGGGATTGTCATCGGGGAAAAGAACCCTTGTTCGCTATGAAGTCCTGCTGATCAAATAGAGTCTCACCAAAAGAATGGTGCCTTCAGTGTAATGTTCTGAGCTCAGGGAGATGTCTAGCTGAAAGAATGAGGTCTTTCCGAAATGAAATAGTTCGAGCTCGGGGCAATATAATGGCTTTGGGGTGATGTTCTGCCGACTAAAGGGAGTCTCGCCGATGATTTAACTCTTCGGTGTAACTGATGGGAACTCACTGTGACCTCTTGCTGACTGAACGGTGTCTTGCTGAATATAGATGTTTTGCCAATGGTGGAGCACAACGATATGAATCTTGAGGACTCGCTATGAGGTCTGGCCGATAGCGATGGTTTAGGCGACAATTTTGGATATCAATATGACTCTGGCCACTCGCTATGAACTCTTGCCGAGAGTTGTATGCTATGCTGACTGTTGTGAAGTCTAATCTAATCGGGGAGACACGACTAGTGTCTCACCGACATGCGATTCCATTTGAGTAGCCTTTGACCACTTGGAAATCCTAAGTGGCATGTGTTCAGCCAATCAGAGAAAGCCGAGGGAGAACCATTGATTGTTTGATTGTTGTGACCGCCCCTATGGAAGATCAACAGAATGCGAGCGGTATGGATCTGCTCTGTGATCAAAGGATGATGGATCGGTTTGGTGTCCAGTGGTGTCATCTGTGAAGAGATCTAATAGGGGAGGTCGGATTATGCTTCTTGAAGATGATCAACTTGCAGAAAGATATTGTGCAGGAAAAAGGCAAAAAGGAAAAAACCTCAAGTCACAATGATAGTTGTGGTGTCTACTGGCGAGGGGTAGATTGACATTTATTATTATCAGAACAACCACATTCAAGGTGGTTTTGATGGAAGTTCGAGGATGGAAACAGAGGCTAGAGATTAATGCGATTATTCCAAAAGATCTGGAGGCCATTCCAGGAGCGATCCTTCACTGACATGGACAACGAGGATACACATTTAATGCAAAAGTAACTTGATTCAAAAGATCTAAGGGCGGATCTTTCTGGAGGTGGATATTTTTGGTAAACCCTAAAGGAGGGGCCGACACATTCTTTTGGGGAGGGTTTTTTGTTGTATAAAGTGGCATTTTGGCCTCTTTGTAAAAGAGTTTAGATTATGCATTCTGGAGAGTTAGTGATTTTCTCAAATCCTTTCTCAGCTGATGTATGCTTTGTAACTCATTTGGAATTTGGAATATAAAATATAGAGATTACCTTGGAAACCAGTGTTAGTGTTCATACTACTTTCATTTTTCTTTTAGATTATGTAAGTTTTGAACTATGTTTTCTAAATCTGCATTTGAACTTTAAAGTTGTGAAATTCATCTTTCCTTCTTAAAATGTATATGCAGATTAAGACTTTTCATGAATTATGCATTATTTCACAAAATTATGTTGAGTAAATGAAATAACTATCATTAGTTTTCCAGGGGTATGTTCATCTATTTTATTTCATGATTCCTGTCAGTTCGGTGTATCACCATAGGGATTAGTTCCTTCCATTTATGTTTTGCTTTAGTAATCTTCTCCCTTTACCTTACAAAATCAGTAGTTTAGGTGATACTGCCAGCACAAAGGAAGCCAGCCTTCTCTGGAGGTTCTTTTCCATTTTTTAGGTGACCCACAACTTGGAAAAGTTCCCATGTTTCTCTGAAGTATCAAGTTCTGCAACTTGATAAGGGTACAATTTCAGTAGATAACAATGATCACATTGTTAGCAAGAGTATTTGGAAAGGAAGATTCTCATGCCTTTGAGAACTAGATGTTCCCATTTATTCAATTGATTCTAGATGGATAATAACATTTGGAATGGGGACAAATAATTTTAGACAACATCCATGATCAAATGATGAAAGTAAGGGAAACCAAGACATTCTACATGTCTTCATATGTGATCTATTGTGCTACAAGGATGGGATGGTTTCTGAGGTTAAATACTATGGGATCAATGGATGATGGTCCAGATTAGAAGAAAGTGTGGGAGCACTATGACCAGCTGGAGCTGAAGGCAATAGAAAGACACTTCAAAAGGGTGAATGATGCATTTTTGTATGTTATCATTAATCAGCTCACATGAGATGTTGGCTTCAGGCTATCATGGGAAGCAATGTAATTTATTGAAGAGTGGGGATATTGGTTTATCCAATACCCCAAATCCACCTATTTCAGACTATTTGGATATGAAAAGCACCCTTTCAAACTACCAAGGTGTTGAGGTGAGAGGTGGATCTTGATGGAGTTTTCACGTCAAGTGACTGAGGTTAACATGAAATTTTTTGTAATGCATAAGGTTGGTTGTCATTCATTCGCAATGCAATTGGGGTTTTATTCTTGTTCTTCCTCTATAGCAGCCAAATCGGCAATAGAGGATTTTTAGTCCATGAATTTCAAGCTTCATACATCTAGGAAGGACTTTGATCCTAAGGGGAAGATGAATGGTTTATATGATTCATAGTTTCCCCTCCATCAACCACTTCTCAAAGAATTTTGGGCAAACCCGCAAGATCAATTTGAAGCAAGAAGAAGGGGATATGAAAGGTTGACCATTCCCTAAATGAAGGGCTTTGAGGTTAAAGGGGACATGACAAACCATAAGGCACCACTGAAGATGAGATCACTCTTGATCCCTGGTATGAAATGGATAGGCTGGCCACCAAGGATTTGGAGCCAATCAATTGGATGGAGAAAGAGGAAACCAATATCCATAAAGTTTCATAGGTAGTTGTTGATAGAATCCTAAAATGGATTAATCACCATCTTAAACAACCAAGAGTTAAGGCTTCAAGGAAGAAATATTCCAGTAGTGAGCCCACTTCCTCCACTGAAACAAGAAAATATAAGAGGTTGAAGAAGGGTGTTGCAGCCATAGAAGAACCTACCCCAAAAGAGGAAGAAATTTCAATGAAGAAGGTTACTAAATCTTTGGAAAAGTCTAAGGTTACTTATCAGGCTGTTGTTGTAGGGGTCATTTTAGGTCTTGGTGCTACAGCCATAGCTACTGTGTACCCTGGGGAAGAAACTACTAATGAAGGTCCTTCTACTATGCCTTTGCAAACTGATGATACCCCTCCTACTGCACCATTACCTACAGAAACAACAACTATTCGAGAAGAGAGGCCCCATGTGATTGATGTGATAGAGTCACATGTGCCCTCAGACTCTGAAGAAACTCCACTTCGTGAAGAAAAAGTAGAATGTGAAGAATATCTTGAGAGGGAAGAAGTTGGAGAAGAAGAAACTAGGTTCAAAGAGGGAAGCCTTTGGGATGAGGCTGCAATGAGTGATGTTCTGATAGAAGAAAAGCATAAGGAAATAATGGAAGCTGCTCAAAAACAAGTTGTCAAAGAGTTAGCTGATGAAGAAGAAGAACAAAGAAAGAAGGATGAAGAGCTAGCTCGAGAGAAAGAAGTTGCTAAAGCACAAAAGGTAGTTGAAGAAGAAGTCCATGCACGAGAGTTGGAATGACAAGAGAAAGCTGAAAAAGATAAGGTAGCTAAAGAGGAAGCTCGTGCAATGGAGTTGGAGAAGCAGAGATTAAAAGATGAAGAGGAGGCTGTGCAGAAGGGTAAAAGCAAGAAGTTGGGTCCACGAAGAGGGGAAGTTTCGGCCAAAACAAATCTCATAGAAAACACGTATGTGTTATTAAAAAACACGTATGTGTTATGCTTTGGGTACCAAAGCATGAAAAAATGTGTATCCACTAAAAAACATGTAGGTGTTATAACGTGTACGTATTATATAATGCGTACACGTTTTATAACACATGAAAGTCATTTATTTAAAAAATAAATACCTTTTAGAAATGTGTATGCATTTTAAAACACATATGCGTTTTGTAACGCAAAACACGTATGCTTTTTAAAAAGCGTACGCATTTTAAACACGTTTTAAAATGTGTATTCATTTCTAAAAAGTATTTAATTTTTTAAATAATCAAACAAATAAGGAGCGCGTATGCGTTTTGTAATGTGTATGTAATTTTAAAAATGCGTATGTGTTTCTAAAAATTTGAATCCCCAACCCACATGTTGCCTTGGTTTTAGGCTCGAGAAAGGCTTGGTAACTCGAGCCTTAGCCTTTGACTTACAACTAAAAAACTAAGGCAAGTTCAAGAGAAATATCCAACTTTGGCAATATGGCTGGTGTACTTTTTTTCTGAATCAATCTATGAAATTAAAACCCATTAGAGAACACATCGTCTAGTTTCCAAATATATATATTTTTAAAAAATTGGATTATATTTGTTATTTTTTAATTAATTTCTAAGAAAACTAGTCCATAAACTTGAAATATTAGACTTTTCTTTTCTTTTTAATAACTTTTTCTTGGTTAATTTTCTTGTAAAAAATTATATGGCATCAATCTTCGAACAATTCTCTACAAAATGAAAAAAGATTCAAAAAATGTTTAGTTTAGGTCCAATTATGTTGTCTGTACACGTTGATTTTTAAAAAACAATAATCCAATAAAAATTCAATAAAAAAAATATTCAGAAAAAAATTACAAAAAAATATCCTCATCAATCTTCATATTGTTAGCTATCTTTCCTCAAAAGGAATTAGAAAAATACCTTTATTTGGTTCAAAAAGTGGTGTCTATACATGTGCATGGTATGGTAAAAAAAAGACTTTTAAAAAGTGGTTTTTATACATCCCTATCAAAATTCAATTTCTATTATCTGGGTATTTGAATAAATTATATATTTGGAGACTAGATTCATAATTCTAAATTTCATATTATTGACTTTTTTAAAGATTCATTGTGTAAGTGCATCAAATTTTCAATCCAAGTGTGAAAAATTATGAAAAATAGCAAAAAAATTCCACTTTTTGAGCTTTTTGTGGACCCAACTTCTTGCATTAGCCTAGAAAGAGGAAGAGATAAGAAAGATAGCGGAATTAAAAGCTTAGAATGAGAAAAGGGAAAATGAGAGATTGCAGAAAGAAAAAGAAGAGCGGGATAGGACTTCTTCTAAGCAAACAATGGAAACAATTTCCTCTACACCTCTTTCATCAATGCCTCCTGGTACTCAACAGGTAACAACTCAGCCATATGCCCCTACATGGCTTAAGTTAAATTTGGAAAAAAGACAATAGGTTCAGGCTCAACCAGTGACATGGGATGAAATAATCAAATAAGTGGACAAAGTAAAGCCTAAGAAGAATCCCCGAGCCATTCACTCCACGAGGCTCACTGATGACGGGGACTTGGTGGTTGCCATTGCCACTCTAGTGGCTGATAAGGATGATAGGGAGCTACAAGCTGCAGATTATTAAGTAAGCATTGTTAATTTGGGTAAACAAACTAGAAATCAACAAATAAATCTCATTGATATCATGGAAACCACTACCAAGTCTAGGGTGATCAAGGATAAACAGGATAAGGATGAGCTTAAGGCCTAGGTAGGACAGATGAAAAGTTTCTTGAAAGAACTCTTCACTTCTACTGCCGAACAACCAACATCCATTGAAGTTCCTATGTTATTGAGTCAAAAGGAGGTTCATGAGTTGAGTGCCATGAAAAATAAGGCTACTTGGTTTGATAGCTCGTTTGACGATTTTAAGGAGATTGGAGAATTTCTGGAGGAAGGATACAAGCAATATGAAGAAGCTCTTACTCTTCTAAGTGAAATTGAAGAAAAGAATAAATAATGGTGGGGAGAAGAATAAAAGTATAGGAAGTATCTGAAGGATTTGAAACTGATTGATAAAACATCTAGAGACATGTTGATCCAGTCAAGAATTCTAGGTGATGAGGATCCTGAATACCTTAAGAAGGTTATTGGAATCACTACCTATAAATTTGAAGTGCTTAATAAACACAAAGAAATTCTCATCAAAGCTCAATATGACATAAGGAAGCATACAGGTATATTTGAGGGGATTGTTACACAAGTTTATACTGAATATTTTCCTCAGAATGGATGATGGAGTTCATTGCAAGAAATAAATGATAGTTAGGGTAAATGATTAGAGCAGCTACTTAAAGAAGATGATGGAATTGAAGGGACTCTCTTGGACAGGCTAATGAACATAAGGTTTGAAACTCGATGGGCTGCAAAAGATATTATTCAGATACAAGAAAAAGTTATTGTGGCTGCCAGAGAGTTCGAGGAATCAAAGTTCAAGGTAGATTGGATTGACGGGCTTGATGAAAAGGTGTTGAATGAATTATTTGACAACTATGATGAATTCCATGGATTCCCAAAAGAGATTGGTAAAAGGTAAAGGAGAATATTCTATTTTTTTTAAAGGGGATAAAGTCAAAATAATGTTAACCATTTCCTGATGCCCTATGGACATCAACACCTCTAGATCATTTTTTGACGAACATACAACTTTAGATCAATTTTGGCAGGCCAAATACTGGGCATAGTGATTAGCAGTAGGAAAGGAAGCAACTCCCAGACAAATTTTGACCAAATTGGCACAAGGAGTACTTCCCAACTCCAACAATTTTAGCAAAGAAAGGGCTTAGACTTAACTAGGGGCACCCCTATAATTGTGGATATGAGCCCCAAATTTGCAGATCATGATTTTTGATAGGAGAAATTAGTGTTAATTCTTTCTATAAGATAAAATTTTCTCCTCATTGTAAAGGTCGGATGATTGAAGTCAGATTGTCTACCTAAAACTAGACATCATACTTTTTACTTTATGCAAAATAGTTGAGCAATTTTTACAGTTTTTAATGCAAATAGTTTGTTTTCAAAAGTTGGTTAGTTTAACGATAATGTTGATAGAAAATGGTTTACTGTATTCCAGTGGATTTTTCTACACATAAATGTCTCTTAATTGATGAAAATTAATAGAAGATACCGAATTCAAAACCATCTATTGTGTTATTTGTGGATGATTTTCTTGTTGTTTATTGAACTATGAATCTTGGTGATGAGCTTGTGGTGTTTATTATAAAAGTTAAAAAAAAGTGATGATGAATGGTGTTACAAGTACTAAATCTGCACTGTTAATTAATGTGATTGCATGAAATTTCTAAATTACTTCATTTTACAGTTTCAAATGAATAGGAAATGCTCATTACAAGAATTAGGGTAAGTGCACAAAGTTGAGTCCACGAAACGTGGAATTTTTTTCCTTAACCAAAAAATTGAAATCAGCTTTGACAAAACGGGATCCCAATTTTTAAAAATCGGGATCCTGTTCAGCTTCGGGATCCCAAGCCTGACACGGAACGAGATCCCGCTTTTTAAAAATTGAGATCCCGTTTCTCATAGGATCCCAAACCAATGGAAAAGGAACGATATCCCGATTTCCACGAAATGGGATCCCGATTACCATGAAATGGGATCTTGATTTCTACAAGTCGGGATCCCGTTTTGTAGAAATTGGGATCCCGTTTTATATTGCTATTTATTTGTTTAAAAATAAACAAAGTTCACTACACAGCGGACAGGACCCCGAGTACTGGCGACAACGACCCCCACAATTAGCTACAAGTACCTGCCTACGTCCCATTTTTTTGCATTTTTCTATTTTTAATTGAAATTGTGAAGAAAATAAGTGAATTTAGCATGTTTTTTTAATTTATTTCACGTTTTGAGTATTTTTTTAACTGTTATAGTAGAAATTAATAATTGTAAAAATAGACGAAAAAATGCAATGAAACCTAAAGGTTCTTTTGTAAAAATATAAAAATGAACCTTGAATTGTGTTTTACAAACAAAATTTAACTTTTGAAACATAAATTGTTCAATTAAACCAAAAAAAATTGAATTTGAAAACCCTAATTGAAACAAAACAAAAGAATTGCATTTCAAAACCCTAGAAATCAAAATGAAATAAAAAAATTGCATTTAGAAACCCTAATCAAGCTTTTTGAAAATTCAAATCAAATGAAAAATGAATTTGAAAACCCTAGTTTGAATTGAAATGAAAAAATGTATTAAAAACCCTAATTGCTTAGAAATTGAACCCTAAAATTGAATTGGAACTATTTTTTTTTTAAAACCCTAAATTAAAATTGAACAATTCATTTTGATTTTGAAAACTAGGTAATTTCGAGCTCAAAAAAATTCATTTGCATTGCTTAAATGTTTTAAATTTTATTGGCTTTGTATGGAAAAAATGATATTTATTAAACTTTAGTTTCAATGTTAAATTATAATTAGATTAAAAAACAATATGTTAAAGAATAGTTAAAATTCATTAAGTTTATCTTGATGTTTGTTTGCAAATTTAGTTAGCAAATTCATAAATCTAAGCGCGTACAATTGATTCCAATTGGCACTAACTTGCAAGTCTAAATTATGCCAAGTGCCACCCAAACTTCACCCTAATTTTGCTAAACCCTAGACCCTAAATTGTAAAATCTAAACCCTCAACACTAAAGGATTTGAATTTTGTCTTAGGACCTTAAAATGAAATTTGGTTGCCTTAAAAAACCCTCTGTTGTCACCATTTAGTAGAGCTTTTTGTAATGTTTTCACTTATTTGAACACATAATATAAAAACTTTTGGTTTCTACAAGTTTATGAAGAGTGGATGATCACTCTCTATGCCACTTAGGGATCTAATTCATTGGAAGAAAACTTTATTCTATATATCCACAAGATAGGAGAGCGCGAGTGAGAGTGCTATGGGTAAAGTTTCTTTCATTGGACATACCTAAAATTATGTAGGTTCAATGTCAAGAATGGGTCTATTTGGTAGATTTATGAAAACTATTATGAATATCTAGAATGCCATAAAAGTATAATTATAGAAATTCCAATTGGAAACACTTGGGTACATATATATCATATGAAATTTAAATCTAGTAAGGTGTCTATTCTATAGGAGAGTTGATAATACATGGAAAGAGGTTTGTATGGGAATATATGTATTAAGAAACACATACCACATGACCTCTATAGGATTTTTAAGATGTGATCCTAGATAATAATCCACCCATCCTCAATCATAATGGATTCTTTAGCAATTAAGAGAGATTCAATAACCATAAAATTACCTATATTTTGATAATATATAGATTAATGTGGAAGGATAGAAATGCATCAAAAAGGAGACCAAGATGGAACCATTTAACACATAGAAGGTACACCTATTATTACATGGGAAAGGGAGGAGGTACATGATGATGATAGGTTGGAGGAACTTCACATGCTATTATTACAATTTAGAGATAGGAGGATGATTCATATAAAAGAAATATAATTTAAATATTTATATTATTTAATTTTTTATATTTAATAAATATTAATATAATATAATATATTAAAATAATATAAATATTTAATATCATAAAATATATAATATAAGATTACAATTAAGGATAGGTAATGTTACAATTTACTTGGGGTTTCAATGAGAGTTAAAGTGAAGATTCAATTAGGTTTGTAGTAAGTAGTTATGTTACAATTAGAATATATAATAAATATTAATATAATTATAATACAAATATAAATTAATTTAAATATAATATAAAATATAATATAATTTAATATAATATAAAATATAATATAATTTAATATAATATAAAATATAATATAATTTAATATAATATAAAATATAATATAATTTAATATAATATAAAATATATAATATAATTTAATATAATATAAAATATAATATAATTTAAATATAATATAATATAGGAATACATTTAAGATTAGGTAAAGGTTATAATTTAATTAAGAAGTTTCAATTGGTTTACAATTCAATTAGGATATGGTTAGGGGTGGGATCATTTAGCATTCATATGGTTAGGTATGGGTTACATTTAAGATTATTGTTATTTTGTGATATGTATAGATTGATTCATTCCTAACATGATAAAAAAAAATTATTAGAGGGGTAAACACTTTTGGCCCAGAGCTAGATGGGACCAATGAGGCCATAGTATGACTAAATTTAGACCTCACTAGACATCTAGA
>VDFB02000013.1:248746248-248911134 GCA_007258455.2 Sequoia sempervirens | reverse complement strand
ATGTAGATCCCCTTAAGCTATCCTATTACCCTAAACCCTAAACTCTAAAGTCTAAACCCTAAACCCTAAAGCCATCATTTTTTCTTTAAAGGCTCTTAATGAAATTTGGTTGCCTTGGGGAACTTCACCAAATTTTATTCACTTGATCCATGTCATTTTCTCCTAGGACCTCACTAGACGTAGATCCCCTTAAGCCATCCTGTCACCCTAAATCATAATTCAATTTCTTAAGGGGTTCCAATATGACATTTCTTAAGGGGATCAAAGAAGTTATTAAAATTTGGTGATCAAAGTTTCCCAAGGACCAACCAAATTTAATAATAATAAGATCCTGCAAGATTATACAATATCAATAGTTAATTGTATTTTCATTCAAGTAACATGTGCCTTAGACATATAAATGAGGCTTACATATAATTTTATCATTTGTATTCAATAATTCAAGGCCATTTATATTGAATGGTTTAAAGGTATTTCCTAAACATGTATCTTACATCTTGAAATTACAAATCTAATGCAGGTTCACTCATATCTTAAAGATCACATGGATCCATTTAATAATATTCACAATCCACCTCCACGCCATCCATCTCCAACACCTTCAACTCCACCTCCACCCACTCCACCTCATAACCCCCCACCTCCACCACCTGAAATCAATGAACATGCTTGTTTGCAAGCACAAATCAATGCCAATGTTACGACCATCCAAGATCAAATCAACATTATTCAAAATGAAGAATGTGTCGCACCTCCTGTGAGGATGTTTGCATCTAGGATGCAAACCCTTGTTGATGCTATTAGGGCTATGGATGGGATCGTAGATGAGCATCGGAAATGGCTAGAGGAGAGGAGAACTCCCAAATTTGAAAAGGAAAACACAAAGAAATGAAGATCTATGCGGTAGAGATCCACAATAGTTTATAAATAAAAACAATGATCTTAAATAGTTATGTATTTATAAATTTGGTGAACGATGGATATTTTGTGTGATGAATTTATAAATTTGGTTCCAAATGGGTATTTTTAGTGACATGAATTTATGATTTTGGTTCTAGATGGATATTTTTAGTGACATGGATTTATGAATTTGGTGGAATTTATGAACTTATAATGAATAATATATAATAGTATATATTTTATGACTATCTACTAGATCATGATTTCTCCTACTGAAAAATTGTAATATATATATGTGTGTGTGTGTGTGTTAGACATAAAATGAGCTTTTGTGAATGTTTCAAGTTTATTGTTTTGTATGTATGTGCATGTATTAAAAATTTGCATATATAGTTCTTAAATTTTGAAATTTGTATGTATGTACATAGTTTAGTTTAATGATTTGTACGCATGCAAATTATGCATTATATTTTTAATTTTAAATGTACATGTACACACTTTTAATTTTGAATTTTGTATTGACATGCTCTTGAGTTGAACAATCAATGTATATATATGTGCATTTAAATTAAATATATGATCTTAATATATATGTTGCTCATCCTATTTAATATATGTATGCACATGGACTATTTTGTATGATTTAATGCAGGTTGTTATTTATATTGAGCATATCATGGATGATTTTAACATTGATGATATGATCAATGATCCACAACCTTAGCCACAACCACATCCACCTCCCCCTCTCCCTGCACCTCCACCTCCCCCTCCCCCTCCCCCTCCCCCTCCACCTAATATGCCACATCCAACACCTATCACATCTGACGAGGCTCGCTTGAGAGCACGAATAAATGATCAAGTTGCATCCTTACAAAATCAAATCAATGCTATGCAGAGTCAAGCATTGATTCCTCCACATGTGAGACGTTTGCATCTGCGATGCAAAAAGTTGTTGATGCCATCAGGATGATTGATTCTGATCTTGATAGGCATCGACGAGATAAAGAACAAATGACACAATTTTATTCTGATGGTATCTCTTACAAATAAATATTACACCTTAAAATAACGAAAGCCCATCTAGCCCCCTACTTTCTTGACCCCGTTACTCGACAACCCATTCAACCCAACAAATCTAGAATATCCATGAGGTGGTACATACATCCGCAGATGAGTGCACATTTTTGGGATTGATGGTATGTGGTTTTTGATAGTCCCCCACATGCTAATTGGGAGTGCCCATTGTATTTTTTGAGAAAATTGTATGTAGAGTTTGTTTTGGGCAAAAGCCCAATTATTTTGATTTTAGATCATTTTAGGGTGTTGGTGGCGGCATGCCACAATAGAGATTAGGGGAAAGGGTTGATCCCCGAAGCCCCGTGCATGTGCAACCCCTTGTTGTTGCTCCTAGTCCTCCCATTCTTGCACTTGTACATCATCAAGCTCTGGTCTCAACATTAGATTCCCTTAGTACACTCGCAAGAGACCTGATCAACATGCTTCTGTGATAGTGAGTGGGGAGCATATAGATGATGATGATGATGGAGGATTTTTTTATGGAGCTGGTCCAAGTACTACTCCAGGAGTGTCAAGGCCTGTCCCCCATATATGTACTAGTTGTCATCAAGTATGCTATGGACCTGATCAGGCCACACCTAGTTCAGGTGGACGGGGAGATTCTGGTGGTTCATCTAGTCGCATCAGTTCATTTGTAGAGTTCCTCATAGTAGACCATCACCCTGAGGACACTGTGACACATGTATAAATATGCATCTAGATGTACGTTCATTTTATAAGAATTTTGATGGTTGTATATATCAAAGAAAAGTTTGCAATACATTTTAACAATCAAATTGTTTGGTGTACAGATGACACTAACGATGCAAGGGAAATCATCTGTTCCACAGTACATACATCGACACCAGTCATACTCGGCAACCCTTATGGGGTATTTTGATTTCAATTTTTAAAATTATATATGAAATCATAAATTATTTAACTTGAGTTTTAAATTTATAATTGAATCACATATATGTTTCAAATATTTATGTTGGTTTAGGTGAGTCAATTGGCATCCACGTCGATTCCTCCTGAGGGATTGTCAAGCACTCCTCCACTATCGGGCGTCATAGATCAAAAGCAGGTACATTCATATTGTAATTTTTTTTAAAGTTTACATTAGTATAGTTACAATTTTATGAGTTTTGAATTCACTAGATATATGAAACACATGCATGTACACTTGTAAATATTATAAGTGTTAAATGTCTATGTACATGTATGTCTAGGTTGATACCACAATAAGAATGGGCATTGGGCAAACATTTGATGTTACAATACTCAGGAGGCCACCGATTTTCCGTGTTGTTTACAAACTTTCTACACAAATGTGCAAACTTGAATATATATATATATATATATATATATATATATATATATATATATATATAAACCTAATTCAATTGTACATGCTTTAATTTTGATCTTGTACGAATTTGTTAGTGCAACTTTTAGCCCTGACTCAGACATAGTTACACCACCAGGAGGACATGTAGAGCAGGTTCTAGATCAAATGGTAATTTATTATTATATTTAAAGTCAATTATAAATTTTAAATTGAATATATACATAATATGAGATTTTTACATATTCATTTTCTTTTATAGCATGAGACACATCTTCTAGTTGAGCATGTACAGACAGGTCCTGGAGAAGAGCCTAGTGCACAACCTCAGAATGCGGTACAATTAAAATATGATAAATTATAAATTAAATTGAATTTAAAAAAATTTAATTGTAGAGTTGTACATCTAATTTCAAATTTCTTTGTCTTGTTTATGTAGATTGATTTAGAGAATTTAGAGGTTGCTTCAGGTGCACTAGAGCATCCAGACGTAGATATGATGGTAAATTAATTTTATGATGGATTATAAATTAAATTGTCATTAAATCATTTTTTATTGTCTTACATCTGATTTCATCTTTCTCTTATACAGAGTGTTTCAGGTCATCCACATAGTCCACATGGTGTGAAGAGGTCTCTTGATTATAGAGACAGTACATGACCTAGAAACATGTGATTTTGTGTTATATTTGTTTATTTCATGGATTATATTTCTTGTTTCTCATGTACTTTGTTGGACTTTATTTCATGCGCTTAATATATTGGTTTCATGCACTTAATATGTTACATAAATTATGGACTTTATTATTGTTTGAAATTTTAATTTACAGATGTTATGCATTTTATGTTCATAGTCAAAAAATTAATATAGGACATTAATGTGAAATTTAGTGATCTCATACATGGATTAATATAGGACATTTTAATATTTATACTTTGAAAATTTAGTGATTTCATACATGATATACATGATATGTACATTCAATAAATAGCGATAATTACTCAATGAACTTATTCAATTCACATCAATCAATAATCAGTCAATAAATCATAATTTACAAACAAAAGCAATCTATTTATATACTAGAAAGGATAAAATTTTAAGAAATAAACAATACCATAGAAGATTAGAGAATAAAAGCATTAATAAATACTATAAAATAGTAACATCTAACACTAATTCTATAAGTTGTCAAAACAAATAATGACGCCTTTTAAGGGGTGTCTAAAGGGTCATGGCATAGAACGCCTTAAGGGATAGTCTTATAAGGCACACGCCTTAAGGGGATGTCTAAAGGGTCTTTAAGAGGATGTCTTAAAGGGTCATAATAGAACGCGGTTAATTAAGGATGTATTAAGGGGTCTTAAGGGATGTCTAAAGTGTGGGTCATACAGAACGCGGTGTTAATTAAGGGCTTTAAGGGGTCTTATGATGTCTAGCAATAAGTAATAGAACGCCTTAAGGGGATGGGGCCCAAAAAGGTTCATACAATAGAATGCCCTATAATAAGTAATACTTAAAGGGGATGTCTTAAGGGTCTTAAGGGTGTCTTAAGGGGTCATAATATAATTTATTAAGGGATGTATTAAGGTCATAATAATGCCTTAAGGATATATAATTGATTTTAACAATAATGTATGCATGATATTTAGTGATTATACACGAGACATAAAGTTTCCAAAGTAGGAAAACATGCACATTTAAGAAACAAAATATATAGAATATTGATTTGATACATAGAAGTACATAGAGTATGTTTAATTTTGTAAGTATGTATGTACATATATGTCATCTCAAAACAATGTTTACAAAATTTGGATATGCCATCTCAAGAACATCTCAAACTCGTGGCTAGAATGTAGTAGGTCTTCACACCACCTAATATAAAAAAGGTACAAACAATATCAATGAAATCATCAAAACAAACATATTTTAATTTATATAAAACTATCTATATGTACAAAACTCAAGTACTTGTATTTAAAAGTATTCCACACATGTTTGTAGGTTGAATCCAACCATCCTCTCCTTTTTGTTTCAAAGTATGAGATCAATGCAATGATGGCTTTAGGATACAAAAAATGACAATAAACCAATTTTAACTATTAATGTCCAAGCAATATCAATATGTAATCAAAACATGTATTTAAATATAATTTAACTAATAATTACCTGTTTTTACCAAGTATTCCATGTTGTCTAGGTTGAATTTGTATGGACTAGATCCTTTTTGTGATTATGCCTTAAGAATGTATAAAAGGACAATTTAAATCAATTTCAACTAATAACACACTTGACCAATGTCGAAACATGTATTTAATGTATTTAAAAGGACAAAATAAAAATAAAACTATATTTACCTGTATTTACTTATTCCATTGTACCATTTGCATCCTCTCTTTTTTGCAATGCATCTATGAATGCCTCATGCACTTCCATAGAAATTGACCATAGCAATTTTTTGAAGGTTTTACGATACCGCTCTAGTTTTATATTTGTTGCCACCTCCAAATGTGAATAATACATAATCTTTTTATGTGTTTCATAGTCTTCGAATGTAGGTAGAACATTCTTTCTTCTGAAGTATTTTCATAGCCAAATGCCAACAACCACCACCGATCCTATTGGAAAACATGTTCAAAAACCATCATCAAATAAGTTCTCAAAATTTTCTTAAGGGGATCAAAGACTTGTTCTAAAAAATTGCTTAAGGGGATCTAAAACTTGTTATTGAAATTTTCTTAAGGAGGTGTCTTAAGGGGATCACCGTACCTATTGGATAATGAAAGCCATCATCATCTTCTCGAGGTGTTATCAACTTATGTTTAGTTTCCACACAACGAGCCAACCAATATTCTGTTTGCTCTTCATTCCCCTCAGGTGCAATAACAATATACACATGTCCTGCCAACAAAATTTGATTTAATAACTTGTGCATATCCATATAAATAATTTAGTATTAAAAAATAACTTAATAAAGTGAAATAAAATGACATAATTTGAATTAAAATTACCTTCTTGTACAAGGTCTAAAACACAGTCATAATCTTCAAATGCAAACAATTGATCACTTTCTTCAATAGTTCTTTCATATTGATTATGTGCTTCTATAGGTGTCAACGATCTTTGCTCCCATTGTTCAACCCATTATATATTTTCACAAGCTTTCCAATCTCTTGAGATACAAAACTGGCAAAAACATGCAAGCTCCCCTGTCCAAATAGTCCATGTGCTTGCTGTTGCACTCCTAAATGAATGCCATTTAGTAGATCCATTAATTGTCTCACAATCAATTCTAGATACAATGTTCTCTTCTTCCAACAACCAAAAGAATCGATGAAGTGTAGAGTAATCACTTGAACCAGGTGTAGAGAATCTTCTATTACACCAATCCACAATCTCACGTGCATCTTTAAATTTTACTGAATCCTAGAATTTTAATTGTTCTCTAGCAAGAATTCTTTTGACACAAGCACCGGCTCCATCATGTTCTCCTTTACCATGCCCAACTTAAAAAAAATCCATATATGCTGGACATTAAGTTCCTTGTGAACCCTACTTAACCAATAGAACATTCTAGCATTTTTGAACTGCCTCGTAAAATTATCTGACCATATGAGGTGTTCTTTCATATGGATTCCTCTTTCTCTTAAATTTCTATAAAATATACTAAAACAATATTGAAAAAACTCTGATGAGTGTAACCGATTGTCACTCAAATAAAAATGATACTCCTCAAAACTTTTCTATCATCCTCAATGCTATCATCTGCATGTCTATAAACAATATGGAAAAACATAGCTACTTGCACTGAATTATAATACTATGATTGAATTTCCTCTTGCAGAGCTAGAGTATAATTCTCCCAAAAATCAACCACTAAAAGTATAGTACCAATTGGAAATGTGTTTCTACATGTGCAAAATTGGCCATCAAGCCATCAAGCATGTTGAGAGTGCATGACATATTTTGGTACAATCTTATTCTTAAATTCACTCATGAATGCACACTAACTTTTTTCTCTCAGAATTCAAATCACAACACTTTCCTATTTTTCCATCTTTTAAAGAATAGTGAACATTCCTAAATCTTTTGACATCTACTAATTGCTGTCCAAAATCATGATCAACACTTTCATGCAAACAAATTCTTAAAAATGAAAGATTTCCATAGTTAATGCATTGTTTAGAAATACAAGAACTTAAATAAAATAATTTATGATTAGATTTTTCACAAAACAAACCTAAAATAAACTCTCTTATTGCTTCAAGTGGCATATCAATACCATAACTCGTGATAATCATGTTAGTATGCAAGGTACAATGTATAACGAAGCATCATAAAAATAACTAAATTGAACATACATTTTACAACAACATGATATTTGTTGCTTATTAATTTTTACACACCAAGGTTTACATTTTTCAAAAGACCCTTGACTTATTTTAATATTACCAGGTAACATCAATTGCTACAAGAAAATTTCTATAAATTCAGTTTGTGTTGTATTCCATTAGGTGTTTTCAAGTGAGGATCGCTAACTTGGACCCCCACCCTTAATTTTAAAACATCTCTAGCATTAGATGAAACCCTAATATTATCATGCCAATATTTTTGGATCAAAGATTTCATTTAAACATTCAATTTTATATTAGACCTCGGTAGTTGTCCACTGAAACTCCAACATTAATTGATTAGATCATTTTCTATACTTTCTCTTCTTTTTTTCTATATGTAATTTGTTTTGGCAATTGATTATTTTTCTATTTTCAATTAATTTCTAATAAAATTATCCACAAACTTTAAATATCATGGTTTTTTACCATTTTAATAACTTTTGATTAACATAACAATTTGACAAACAGATTGCACAAGAACAAACTTTAGAAAATTCTTTTCAATTTAAAAAAAAAAAATCAAAAAATGATAAGTTTAGGTCATCTTATGCATGTCATACACAACGATTTTTCAAAATGACAAATCTGCCTAATAAAATTCTAACAAAAAAAAAATTCAATAAAAAAATTTCAAAAATATATCAAGAAATGCTTCATAGAGTCATAAAACTTTTCCCAAAAGGATTTAGAAAAATACGATAATTTAAGTCAAAATATGGATGTTGTACACGTGCATGGTATGGTAAAAAAAAATGACTTTTAAACATTTGTTTTTAGAAATTCCTATTAAAACTCAATTTGTACAATCTGGGTATTGAAATAAATTACATATTTGGAAACTTGACTCCAAGCACTACATTTTATGATTAGTGACTTTTTTAAAGATTTCATCTGTAAGTGCTTCAAATTTTAAGGTCAAATGTGTCAAATTCTGAAAAATCAGGAAAAACACTTCCACTTTTTGGCCAAAAAGTGTACTCAGCTTTTTGCACACACCCATTACATGTCTAAATTTGAAGGAATATGTGTTCACATCTTACGGTTATAAGTCCTTGATTTATTTTTTTCTATTTATTTAAAACCATCCCATGTTAAATTACTTTGTACTGTCTAGTTTGTACCCATTTACCAGTAAAGGCCTCTTGAATATTATAGTTGCATGGACCACTGAATGATGATAGCATAGTTGAGAACCAACTATAGAGCCTTGGAAGATAGGTGGTTTCAGATTAGTTGTCTTTTTTAGGAGAAATAGAGTAGAAATATTATGTTTAACGTTGTCATGTTACTTTTGACCATCAACACAACCCTATGCCACAACTCATCAAACCCTTGGATGAACCTTTGATAATGGAGGTCTAAAACTTGCATGAAATGGCTTTAATGGATGTGGATCTTGACTTTAAATATTTGCATGAAATGATACTTTGAATGCTTGATTGAATCATGAAACCTACATCAACATATTAGCTCCAAAAACATGCATGACTCGACATAACCTTGACATAATGCTTGGATCTTGATTGCTGCAACAAATGTTGAAGAAATATGCTCTTGAATGCTATTGAAAATAATCTTGGCTCTTGAAATTGATCTCCCAAAAATCTAATCATGAGACTTAGACTTGATTTGAAGAAATAGCCTTGTATTTATAGTAATTTATCCTTAATTCAAATTCCACAAGCCGACATTGAAATATATATTTGAAAATATAAAAATACCACCAAAAACATAATTTAAATTTAGGTCCTAGGCCTAAGTGAGGACCCATTCTCCCTATGACGAATGGGTCGTAGGTCACTTACCTAAGACACACATTCTTGAAGGATGAGTGTTATGTCATGGCATTAATGAATGCTAGGTTTTCCTATTCAGAAATTGCAATTATTTAGGCTTGGATTTGAATTAAAGGTGCCAATAAAGGAAAATTAACGTCAATTAATTAATAAAGCCCTAGATAAGTGTGAAAGTGTAAAGGTACACCTTACAACACCATAAATAAGGCACAGTTAAGTCCATTTTAATTAATAAGGCCCTAAAATCAATGTGAAAATGTAAAATACATATTACAACACTAAATTAAGGCATAATTTAGCTCATTTTATTATTAATATTTATTCCCAAATTAAGTGTGGAAAATGGATACTTTTTCCTAGACTACAAGAAGATACAAAGAACAATTAACTTTTATGTCTAATGGGACAAAATAATTGTATCTATGTATAGGCTATGAGCACGTTGGTGAATGTTGTCTTCAATATTTCTCATCATCATTAGTCCATCTCACCATGGGTTTTGACCTAGGAGACACTAACCTATCAAGGTAGCAATCTCCTCAATCGTGTTTGTGAAAAATACCTTAACAAACTTAGCTATAAAGAAATCAAAGAAAAATAGGCCTTAAGTGCACATTTTAACAATTAATTCTCATGTGCTATTGACCATATCCACATGGTAGATCAGACATCTAATAGTCACTATTGAACTTGAAACACTTGGGATTGAACCATATAATATTTTGAGATGGTATTGATTTTAAGATAGTCATAAAATTGAGGACATAAATATTTGGACAATGGTAGAATGAGATTTAGAACAACTTTAACATTATTCTTCCATCATCAATTGTAGAGCTAAGTACCCCTAACCATTGCGTTTAACTCTCACATATTTACTATAATCACACATCCCAACTAAGTAATCTAGATTGACTTATGCTTATGCAATTACATTCATTTAATTAGCCTAAATTTATATATGTAAATCTTTTTTTCCTTTACATTTTCGGTGAACTCAACATTCCTACATAAACTAGGGATTTCCCTTAGGATTGCTTCTCTTTTAAATTAAGGTTTCATATATGATTTTATCCTTTAATTTTTAGATATCCTAGGGTTTTTTGAATCCACCCTTGTTTACCTTTGCTTATTGTATTTTGATTAGGGTTTTGAGCATACATAGAGATATGTTTATTTGATCCAACTAACCTAGTATTGTATAATCTATTATCATGACTTCTCATATGTATGTCATTTTTCTTAGCTAATATATATTCATATTGTAAACTAGAAAATTGACCAATTCAATCATTAGAGATAATAGGAAACAATGCAAACAACCACAATCTGCAATCCTAATACTCAATAATATCCAATTTAATCCATGGAAAACATGCAATAATAGATAAAACCAAATTAAAAAAAATGATACCTTCACCTTCACTGTATTGCCATGGATGACTTCCATTGTTCCTTTGTATGCTTTTTCTCCCAAAAATGGGTATGCTACTCTTTTTCTATAAGCTTCAAGTATATATGAAGATCACAATGATACAAACGCCAAAGTTTAAGGGTTCATGGTTAGCCATCAATGTGCTATGAAGGCTTTCTTTTATAGAAATTCTTGTTTCATATGAATGAACTAGATTCAAAGATGAAAGATGAAGATCAACAATTGATGTTCGTTAAGAGGAAATAGATTGGAGAGTTAATTGGCTTGATTGATTCAATCAAGGGAATTGATTGGATAATTAGTGGAAAAATTGATTGATTAATCAATGGGATTTTTTGATCAATTAGTGAGATTGATTTGTTAGTCAGTGGATTGAATTGAATAATCGATGGGAATGATTGATTAGTCAATGGGATTGATTGATTAGTCAATGTTTGAGTAATCATTGGAGGAATGTAAAAGTGAAGATTATATTAATAAATAAAAGCTTATTTATTAATGGATAATGTTGAGGCAATATTGAAGAATTAATTAATTAATTAAATTATTTAATCTAGAAGTGGGAAAGTGGTTTAATTAAATAATTAATAACAATTATTTAATATAAGAAGAGTATTTGATGTTAATTAAATAATTAGTGATAACTATTTAATTAAAATAGAAGAATAAGTGAATTTAGTGACATAATTAAATAAATAAGGTTTATTTAATTAATTAAGAAGAATACTGTTAATTAGGACATTATTAAATAAATAGGATTTATTTAATTAGTCAGAAATGACAGATTATAATGAATGAATTAAATAATGTTTTAAATCACTTAATTAATTCTAGAAACATATGAAAAATAATAATAATTAAATAATAAGGTATTATTTAATCATTTAGGGAAGAGGAGTGAAAATTAGTAAAAAGGGTGTTGCTTGTAGTTCAAGACAATTCTGGGTATCTACATTTTTCCCCTCCTTGATATAATGTGTTTTTATAATGTTATTTCAAAGAAAATTCAAAAATTTGTACTCAAGAGTTTCCTCAGTATGCCTTGGTGAAGGTTGGGTAGGATGATGCCCCCTCAGAAAAAATTACAAATTTTTGAAAAAAAATCAATTTTTTTGAGAAATTGTTCCAATAAGCAAATTTGATAGTGTTGAGTACACATGTAGCAAAATATTTTTATTTTAGTACCTTTGGGGTGCCTGATTTTATGTTTGAAGTTTGAAGTTGATGCACTCGGTTATAAAGGGGGTCCAAAATCCCACCCTAAAAGTCTATAAATAGGCCCTAGGGGGTGCAAAAAAGTTCATTTATGCATTTTGTGTTTGGAGATTAGAGAGCTCTAAGAGGAGATTTTGTGAACAGGGAGTGGAGCTATGCCACCAGTACTAGTTGGATTGCATAGGGGATACCGAGTTCATTCATTTTAATGGCCAAAGGGATTAGGGGACACAATATGTGACTCTTCCTTTCCTTGTTTTATGTTCATTTTTTTCTAGATTTAGGGGGTAAAAGAAGACCAAGCAAATGTGGTGACGTTTCTGTTCTGCATCTGCTACCATGTTCACCGCATGTGTAGTCTTGCATACCACATGTGTGATGTGTGATGCATGTGAAAATCAGAGCCAACATTGTTAGGCTACTCACAAGTTCTTTTTGCACCGCATCCATTGTGGTGCAACACAAATGTAGGATACAATGTCATAATTGATTTCCTGCAAAACATTCTAATGATAGTACGCCACAATTTCTTATCCTGTTCTCAATTACAATGTGAGTCGCATGTGTGAGTCACATCTATATGACAATGTGATACATTTCACTGTTAGCCAATTTGGGTCAGGTTTTGATAATTTTTTATCTATATAAAAAGTCCAATAGGTTTAGTTAGGCATCCTAATTGACATAATGTGCGTTTTGTGAGCATGGGTGTGATTACCACCGATATATACCTGAGAGAGTCAATCTGCTTCTTTCAATTTGTGAGATCATTTGGGAGGGGAGGAGAGGGATACATTGCATGCCCTAGGATTATACCATGTTATGTTTATGCCCATCATTCAGGATAACTGAGGTCTTTTGACAACTTTAGTAGAGAAATGTCACTCTGAGATTAGTTCCTTCCATTTACCTACAGGAGAGGCCACAGTTGCTTTAGAGGATGTTTGGTGTATTCTTTGTCTTCCCATTCATGGTGAGTGCATTGTTTATGATCTTGGTCATGGGCTAGCTACCTTGCAGAGATTTTTCAATGTTGACATCTTAGCTCTTGGAGTTGACGACTATGAGATATGATGGGATACACTCATTGATAAGTATGACTGACTTATAGTCATTATTTTCACTGTTATTGAAGGAATCAGCATTCTTGACCATCAAGTCCATAGATTCCCTATTGGATGGGGTTAGATGCTTGAGGGCATGATGGAGTGGGCCACAATTTATGCTTGGGGTCTTTGTTTACTGGATATGCTTTACTTCCATCTTCACAATGTGGCTTATAGAGATGCTCAGTCAATCAGCTATGCTACGACTTTGGTCATGGTATGGGCTTGGGAGCATATAGTTGTCTTCAAGGCACCAGTGGATAGATACTTAGCAATAGGAATTCCATATGTATGTATCTATGGAGGGGAAGTGACATAGATACGTGTTGGTGATGTCAACAATTGGCGACATTGTATTGATACTCTTGATTATTTCACATGTAGGCCATACAAAGATTGTTAGTCTAGGATGATGAAGCAGAGCATCTACCATATTATTGGCAGACCCAATATTTGATTGGTCATACTCTATAGAAATAACATATTATATTAGAGAGACATCTTCCATAGCATGTACTATGATAGTTTGGAGAGTGATAGGGAGTCCTAGTGGGTATAGTAGAGTATGCACATTCTTCTCAAGAGGTTCCTCAGTGGGGACCCATGGTTAGTGTATAGGTTGTGACTGTTGAGATTGATGGATTATAGGTAGTTGAGTGGGGTACCCCTACTAAGTTAGCCGATGCAAGGACAACAAAAGATTATGATGTGTGATGGGCCTAACATAGGACCACACCATTCATAGATCCAAATCAGCCTGCTCCTGTAGAGAGGCTTGGAAGAGGTCCTCGAGGGAGAGGACATGGGAGGGGTGATGATGGTGGTCGGGTTCATTGAGGTGATGGTAATGATGATGGGGGGGTAGTGGAGGTTGGGGTGGAGATGGTGCCAAGGGGGTTAGAGGGAGAGGAGATAGGGGCAGGGGTGATAGAGTTAGGAGGGATAGAGGTGGGCTTCAACCTCGAATACTGAGACGAGAGGGGGAGTAGTGGAGGGATGATGCTCCTCGTTAGGAGGAGAAGGTCAAAGTATCCTAGGTACAACTAGATGTATTTCATCATCAGGAGGAGATCCAAATGGAGGAGGTTAGGGTGGATGAGGTGTTAGGAGATGTAGAGATGGATGTGGGTGTGAGGGAGTTTGTTATGGAAGAGGTAGATGATGATGTGGCCATAGCAAAGGAGGTTGCACGTGTGAGAGTGATTGAGGAGGGTTCAAAGGAGGTGCTTGTTGGGGAGGGTTTGCTAGATATTATGGAGGTGGACATAGAGGAGATAATACCGAACCCACAGGTTGCAACATTACAAGAACAAATTCAAGCTACTTTGGCTCAAATTAAGGGGTTGCAGGGGAAGGTAGCTTAGTTGACGACTGAGTGTGATATGGTTGTGATCAAAGTGTAGCAGGCCGAGTAGTGGGCCATCAATTTCATTGATATATTTAGTGATGGTACAAGAGATCTAGCTCGCACATTATGTATGTCCAACAAGGTCGAGTAGTACTATAGAGATATGTATGAGAGGGTAGTGTCACCAAAGGAGAGCACACCCAATTTTGCAAAGATATGGAGTAAGTCTCATTCATAGAGATCAT
Source organism: Sequoia sempervirens (assembly GCA_007258455.2). Classification (NCBI taxonomy): domain Eukaryota; kingdom Viridiplantae; phylum Streptophyta; class Pinopsida; order Cupressales; family Cupressaceae; genus Sequoia; species Sequoia sempervirens. The sequence goes on along the minus strand of VDFB02000013.1, from coordinate 248,896,284 downwards.
GAAGTAGTTGAGGGGTGTCCTAGCCCAGGGCATCTCCATATCATTTAGCTCATCATTCGTACCAAGATAGATCATGACCATTAGGGTCAGTCCATAGAGAAGATAGGTCTCCATCTAGTGACAGGGGCAACAAAGGATAGGCCTACTTGTGTATATGGATATGTATATTTTTGATCAAGCTTGCGAGCTCCACATTTTTGACAGCTATTCGATATTGTACTATGAATTTTTTTTAATATATTATATATATGAGATACATCATTTTTTAGAGGCAATTATATGATGCATTATTGTTATGCATATCTTTATATGATGGATGTTTATGGATACATACAATGTTTATGTATGATTTTATTATGGATGGATGCACATGATATATGATTTATTCTTATATGTATGACATGATGTATGGATATTTAATGCTTATATGATGTATATGATGATGATGTTATATGTTATAAACATGTTATGCCACATTTAATATGATTCTATATGGATTGATGACGATTCTAAAATGCGATGCAATATTATCTATATTTTTTTTATTTTTCTTTATGAAATATGTATGACCTATATGCACATGATTATTTATGATTTTTTAATATGATAATGGATACAGGATGATGTAGCTCATATAATTATAGTTTTTTGTGTGTCATAGCATACCACTAAGATAACTGCAGGATTGTTAGAAGAAATTTTAGTGCAATGAAATTGTTAGTAAGGAGCGAACAACCATTTAGGTAGATTGTTCATCCTAATTAAGATTGATGTGATGATTGATAATACTCAAGCTTTCAACAATGCATATTTTATCTGGGAATTCCAATATGTAGCTAGCTAACAAGATACAAAACAAAAAAGGTTATTCATGTTAGAAAGCACAAACAAAGAATTCCCTATGAGATTCTTGATCAAATAAAGACGAAAACATGAAATAAAAGCATAAAAGAGAGCAAATAATAGCATGTAATAAAACTAAATAGACCAAAACTCCTTCCAATAGGGGGATTGGTGCCACCTTGATGTGGAAAGTAACCATTTCCCAATCCCTTTGATAAGCTCCAAGATGTAAGTGATTCCAAGTGTATGAGATTGATGCTAAGTGATAATGAAAATAAGCTAAAATATGATGAAATGAGTGTAAATGAGTGATTGCTATGAGTGAAAATTCCTATAGTGATATTGAATGAGATTATGGATCCATATTGTGTAGAGAAAGCCTCTACTTATGGGATTTAAGGGTGGAAGAATGAGTGAAATATGTGAATGTGGGACTAAAAGGGGAGCCAATAAGATTGTGACACTTGTCACAAGGATAATGGATGTGTGGAGCACATTTTTGGAAATGTGTAGAGTTAAGGCTTGTAGGTGGATTTGTAAGAGGATGTAAGGGAATTGAATGAATATGGTTGAAATTTAAGAGGGACAAGATGACATGTAAGAGGCCATTTAAGACAAAGGTGGCTCTTGTAGGAGCATTAAAAACCTTTGTAAGAGGCTATTTAAAGCCATTTGGAGGGAATTGAATGAAGGGGTGGTTTGGAGGAATATTCCTAAGAATATGCCTTTATTTTTATGTGCAACTTGGTTAGTTGACCATAGGTTGATATAACTTTGGTGAAGTTAAAAGCTAGAGAAATGGGTAATGAGGATTAGGGAGTGATTATAGTTAATTAATTTAGAATTAATCAACTTAAGTGGGTTAGGGGATTTATGATATTTAATTTTATAGTTTGATTTATTTAATCAAATGAGAGGACTTAGGGGAATTTAATTAAATGATTTGATTTTAATTAAATAGGATGAACATTAGTCAGAAGAAAGTGAATTAATACAATAAAGTTGATTATTTGATTAATAGTAGAAGTTCATGAATTTAACTAAATAATAAAGATTATTTAATTAATTGGTTAGTTCAAAGTGATTTAGGAAGAAATTATGTTAGTTAATCAAAATTAGATGCGTAATACCAATCAAGAATTTTTGAGTGTCTACATTATCATAAAGCATTTTTTGTGTTATGGAACAAGTGAATGCATGCATACCTAAGCATGAATTGTGAAGGCAACTTTTATTTTCATTTTTCAAAAGATTATGATGTATGGGAAAGTAGAAAGTGTACACTAAGTTGAAACAAACCTTGGTTTCATTAGTATCCATTTGTCAAATATTTAGACACATTAGACAAGGAGTGTCTTGATTCAAATTAGTGACAATAGAACATTGTAGGAACATGTGAGGGGATTACCATAGAGCATGTCAATCCTACTACAAGAAAGTGTTAATTTTTTAATTGCATAGGTATTGGAAACTCAAGGGCAGACAACTGAGAGGGGGGGGGTGAATCAGTTGTCACCAAATCTCAAACTTATTCAACTTATTAACCTTAATTTTAGATTTGATCATTAATCATCAAACTGTAAATAAACAACACATCAGAAGCACACATAACACCGAGATTTTTATGTGGAAACCCTGTTAGGGGAAAAAACACGGTGGAGGTCAATCCAAAAGATTATACCCTATTAAAAGTATAAGGAAATATGAATGGGGAATGCACATGCATTCAGGCACACTGCCTAGAGCTCACTGCTCAAATACAACAAGGTTTACTGCTCAAGGGAGACACATTGCCTTACAAAAAGATTCAGATTAAAACCATCCAAATTTGAACTGAGAAAATAGCATTTGCTAATGCCTGGTTACAATTTCAGTTAAGCACATGAACACTTCTTCACTCTTCTTCACTCTCTACTCTACCTTCTAATGATCTAAACTTTATTCACACATAGGACTCATAAAATTTAGATTCACACCCTTTTCACTCTTAAAACAATTGCTCTTATATATCCACAATAAGAAATTACATCGCTATAAGTCGGCCACAAAAAGATAATAAAATAATTACAAGTAGTCAACCCAAAACAAATAAAGATTATTCATGTGAGTCAACCAAGGTTGGCCATAACATAGTGAAGAATGAAAACAACATCTCCAACATGAAAACACTTCAATTAATTTCTCCTCAAAGATCCACAACACACTTCAACACCTTGTCAGCCAAGAACATGAAAAACATGAACACGCAAGAGAAAATCTCAGATCATGAGCACAACAATCAATGTAGACATGCCACAAAGATAGAGAATGAACTAGAAACATCCAAAAGCATCATGAAACACTAGAGAAGCATCCACAACAACTGAACTTACTAAAATCATAAAATATTCAATCAAGAATACTAACTGAAGTGACACAAAGACTATCAGAATGAAAATCACCATAACTCAATCAACTCTTCATGCAGATCTTTGAAACTCAACATGGATAAACTAGACATACTAAAAAAGAAACTGTATAGTCCACAACCTCAGAATAGAAATCTACTGAACACATCGACATAAAGAACTTCACTTCACCACTAACAACCTGCAACACTTCTTATTACAATTTTCTCAATATCCTCGACATATGCAACTTCTAATGCAGAAACGCTAATAGTGTTGACATCAATGACAACCACGTATCAGAAACACAACCACAACATCCAAAAATCTCCCCCTTTGGCATTGATGGCAACACATGATGTGAAAAATACCATCAACACAACTAGGCTTACTCTTCCTTTAAGTTCTGACTTTTCTTCCCTCACATGATCTTCTCCCCAGATAATCAACAATTTTTTTTTCACATTATTCTTCTCCCCCTTTGAAATCAATGAAAAATATCTCTTCTATAAAATCTCTCAACCACATATATGAACTTCTAAACATTTGAATACTCACCCTAAGTAGCAGCCACCACAACATCAATTCAGATCAAAATATGATCATGAAATGCACAGATTGATTCAATGCAATGCATCCTTAGTTTTGATTAGGAGGGGTAATCACCCATAACTTCCCTCTGAGATACTCAAAAGCATCCTTAGGCAATGGATTAGTAAAATATCTACAATCTACTCCTTAGTAGGCACATACTCCAATCTGACTTCCTTTTCACTTACCTTCTCTCTCAAAAAGTGAAATTTGATAGATATATCCTTGGTCTTTGAATGTAGCACCAGATTCTTGGAAATGTTAATAGCACTTGAGTTATGATCGAATATAATAATAGGATCATCATACACAACTTTGATATCCTTTAGCATCTGTTTCATCCATAGTACTTGAGTACAATTATTAGCAACAATGTATTCTTCCTCTACAATAGATAAAGAAATAGCATTCTGCTTCTTATTCAACCATGAAATCAACTTCTTTCCAAGAAAAATGCTCCACCACTAGTACTTTTTCGATCATTCACATCTCCTGCCCAATCAGTATTAGTAAAGGTACTTAAAGTAAGATCATAATATTTGGGATACCATAGACCAAAATCAACTGTCCCTTTCAAGTATCTAAAAATTATCTTCACAACGGTCACATGAGATTCTTTAGGATCAGCTTGAAATCTAGCAACAATACATACAACATTCATGATATTAGGCCTAGTTTGAGTCAAATAAAGCAATCCACCAATCATTGATCCATATCTTGTCTGATTTTCCTTCAGAGAATTATTATCAGTTGTCAACTTACATCTGGTCACCATGGGTGTACCAACAGGCTTTGAGTCTTCCATACTAAATTTCTTCAACAATTCGTTCACATACTTGGACTGAGATATAAAAATCCCTTTATCTAACTGAGTAATTTGCAATCCTAAGAAGAATTTCATCTCTCCAATCATTGGCATTTCAAATTCATTCTGCATCTCATTAGCAAACTTCATGCACAAGCTATCATATCCTCCAAATATGATATCATCAACAAAAACTTCCACAATCAAATCTTTATCATCATTCTTGAAATATAGATTACTATCAGCAGTACCTTTGTTAAATCCAAGTTTCACCAAGTACTTATCCAATATGGCATACCATGCTCTAGGGGCTTGCTTAAGACCATGCACTGATTTCTTCAACCGACACAACATATCTTCCTAATCAATCAACTTGAATCCATCAGGTTGCTCAACATATACCTCTTCTTCCAATTCACCATTTAGAAAAGCAGACTTGGCATCCATTTGATAAACCTTGTAGTCTTTATATGCAACATAAGCAAGAAAAAATCTCACAGCTTTAATTCTAGCAACATGGGCAAAGGTTTCTTCAAAATCAATACCTTCCATTTGAGAATATCCCTTACAAACTAGTCTTGCTTTGTTTCTAACTACTTCACCTTGTTCATTTAGTTTGTTTCTAAAGACCCATTTAGTTCCAATTACATTCTTATCCTTAGGTCTGGGAACAAGAATCCATGTATCATTCTTCTCAATTCGTTGTAGTTCCTCTTTCATTGCTTCAACCCAATGCTCATCTTTTCATGCTTCATTCACATTGTTAGGCTCAGTATTTGAAATCAAACAATACTCTTCTGCAATTTTTCTCCTAGTCTGGACACCTTTGTTCTTATCACCTATGATCTGATTCTCTGAATGATTCAATCTCACATACCTCAGAGTCTTCTTAGAATGTTCTTCAACTTCAGGCTCTTCTGATCTCTCTTCTTTTCTTCCATTAGTTTCTCCTTCTTCTTGATTTTCTTGATTCACCAGAATGATTTGAACTTGACTTGTAGTCTGACCTTTCTTTCCTTTGCTTGTACTGTCATTCTGATCATCAAAATCATATCCATAGGTTATAGATAGTGCAGCTATGTCTTCATCAACCTTAACATTTTCACTTTCAACCATTTTCTTCAATATTTTGTTGTAACACTGGTAGGCCTTACTTTTAGTAGCGTAACCTAGAAAGATTCCTTCATCATTCCTAGCATAAAAATTTCCTATATATTCATCTCTTTTGATATAACCCTTGCTTCCAAAGATTTTGAAATATCTAACAGTAGGCTTTTGATAGTCCACAACTCAAAAGGAGTCTTACCAGTATCACCTTTGATTTTTACCCAGTTAAGTGTGTACACAACAGTACTCACAGCTTCTCTCCAGTAGATATGAGGCACATTTCCTTCCAACATCATGGTTCTAGCCGCATCTAGAACTGTTCTATTCTTCCTTTCCACAACTCCATTCTGTTGAGGGGTCCACGGTGCAGATAACTATCTCTTTATTCCATGCTCTTCACAAAAAGAATTAAACTCACCGGAAGTGAATTCACCACCTCTATCTGATCTCAGACACTTAATCCTCAAACTAGTCTGTCTCAACCATAGCCTTAAAGATCTTGAACTTTTCCAGAGCTTCATATTTCTCCCTTAAGAAAGTATCCCACATCATCCTTGAATAATCATCAATAAGTAACATGAAGTATCTGTAACCTTGTAAACTTCTAGTTCTAGTAGGTCCACATAAATTAATATGCACAAGTTCCAACAATCCATTTGAGTTTTGTTGTTTACTTCAAAATGAAATTATTGTTTGCTTTCCTAACTGACATTCTTTGCATATGGCATTAGTAGGTTTCATTGTCTTAGGAAGATCTCTCACAACTTTAATGGAACTTATCTTGACAATGTTATCAAAGTTAACATGACACATTCTCCTATGCCATAACCAACTCTCATCAAATTGAGCAATCAAACAACTTTTACTAGCAACATTTAGATGAAAGATATTACCTTTTGTTTGTGTACTTGATGCAATCACATTTCCAAAATTTCCCAATATTTTGCACTTACCATCCATGAACTGAAGATTGTATCCCTTATCAACCATTTGACCAACACTCAAAAGATTATGCTTTAAACCTTCAACATATAAGACATCATCAGTGTTATGCTTACCATCAAGAGAAATGCATCCTCTTCCACGGATCACATCAGCTGTGTTATCACCAAATCTCACAACACCACCATCATACTTCTCCAAATTCACAAACTTACTTTTATCTCCTGTCATATGATGAGAACAACCAATGTCAATTACCCATTCATATTTCTCTTCAACTCGAGCAGCTAGGGATTTCTCTAGATTTGTACAACTAGCAAATTTAGTAGACACATGATTGTTTTTCTTGATAGCAATAAACAAAAATTCATCTTCACTTGCATTTCCTCTTTTAGATTCATCATCTGTTACACCTTCATCAACAACATAAGAACACTTCTTTTGGAATTTAGGCTTGTTAAATCTTGGCTTGGAAACTCTCTCAGGACACCTTGATGCAAAATGACCTATCTTATTGCAAGAGAAACATTTAATAGGAAAATTTCCCTTATACTTACCTTGTCCTCCCACTTCTCTTTTCACAATCAATGGTTCAAGTTATTCAAGCTCTCTTTCTTCTTCATCCAGCTGTTTCATTTAATCATGTCATACTTGAATGCCTTTCTTGATGAACTTTCACCCGGATCATATCTCTGTCTATCTCTTCCAGAAGTAGTAGCCTTAAATGCAAATTCAACCTTAGGAAGGGCATCACAAAATTCACTCAACTCAAAAGTAGTAAGCTTACCAATCAACATATCTCTCGTAACATTTGTCACAGTTCAGATTTCTTCAATAGCACTAGCCTTGACTTTGTAAGAATCAGGAAAAGATCTAATCACTTTAGCAACAATCTCTGATTTGTGTATCTATCCACCATCACATCTGATACCACACACATGTTCATTTACTCTTTGCATGAAAGTAGTAACATTTTCATCATCACCCATTTTCAAAATTTCATATTTTCCTTTCAAAATTTGTAGCTTAGAAATCTTCACATTTGCATCACCTTCATACAAGGTCTCCAACTTCTTCTAGGTATCATAAGCAGTCTTCAAATCCATCACATTTGTCATCTCAGTATCAGTCAAAGCACTCAACAATGCCTCCTTAGCCTTGATATTATATTCAACATCCTTGATATCAACAAAAGCAGTAGGACCATTCTGTGGAATAACATATATATATTTTTTAATGCTCTAGTAGGGTTCACCAATGCATCTCAAATGGCACTCCATTCAATCTTTCCAAAAATAATAATTTTTTCCATGAAATCTAGGACTATCCTTCTTATAAGTCACCATCCCAGATCACCTCAAGCTGTTAAACTTCTTCTAGGGAACCACAAGCTCTGATACCAATTGTTGGAAACTCAAGGGAAGGCAATTGAGATGGGGGGTGAATCGATTGTCACCAAATCTAAAACTTATTCAACTTATTAACCTTAATTCTAGATATGATCATTAATCATGAAAGAATAAATGAACAACACATCAAAAGCACACATAACACCAAGATTTTTATGTGGAAACCTTGTTAGGGGAAAAACCATGATGGAGGTCAATCCATAAGATTATACCTTGTTAAAAGTATAAGGAAATATGAATGGGGAATGCACATGCATTTAGTAACACTACCTAGAGCTCACTTCTCTAATACAACAAGGCTTACTGCCCAAGGAAGACACACTGTCTTACAAAAAGATTCAGATTTAAACCATTTGGATTTGAACTGAGAAAATAGCATCTGCTAATGCCTAGTTATAGTTCTGGTTAAGCACATGAACACTTCTTCACTCTTCTTCACTCTCTGCTTTGCCTTTGAATGATCTAAAATTTATTCGCACATAGGACTCATACACTTCACATTTTCACTCTTTTCAATCTTCAAACAATCGCTCTTATATATCCGCAACAATAAATTACATCACTATAAGTCAACCACCAAAAGATAATAAAATAATTAAAAGCAGTTAGCCCGAAACAAATAAAAATTATTCATGTGAGTCAACCAAGGTCGGCCATAAAATAGGGAAGATCGAAAAAATCTCCAACACAAAAACACTTCAATTAATTTCTCCTCGAAGATCCACAACACGCTTCAACACCTTGTCGGCCAAGAACATGAAAAACATGAACACGCAAGAGAAAATATTGGATCATGAGCACAACGATCAATGAAGACATGCCACAAAGATAGAGAATGAACTAGAAATATCCACAAGCATCATGAAACACCAGAGAAGCATCCAAAACAACTGAACTTACTGAAATCACATAATCTTCAATCAGGAACACTAACGAAAGTGACATAAAAACTGTCAGAATGAAAATCACCATAACTCAATAAACTCTTCATGTGGATCTCTAAAACTCAACATGGATAAACTAGACATAATCAACAAGAAACCCTTTAGTCCACAACCTCATAACAACAACGTACTGAACACATTGACAAAAAGAACTTTACTTCACCACTGACAACCTGTAGCACTTCTTATTACAATTTTCTCAATATCCTCAACATATACAACTTCTAATGCAACAATGCTAATAGTGTTGACAAAAATGAAAACCACATATCAGAAACACAACCACAACATCCAACAAGAGGATGTTTTGATTATGCTAGATAGAATCCTAATCACACACAAGGACCTTAGTTTCCCTAGTCATGTTACCAAGACAAACCATAGACATAAATCAACAAAAAGAAATGACATAACCCTTCATCATTGTTCTGATCACTTGTGGATATCCTCGAGTAGCTTAGGAGAATGACATAAGTTAAATCCGATAAGACAAGACTAAAGTAGACCTAAATGAGTCAACCACTAATTAGACCTTTTTATCCATGAATAAGTGTTTGATATGTTTTTTAGAAGATTGTACTTGTTTTAAGGAGTGAAACATTTCATGTAAGACGCTTGGTCTGATTTCGATAATGTAACATCATAGAAGAAAAATATTTTTGATAGGATAGGTAAAATTTGTAGATAATTAGATCAACCTAGTTGAAGGATAGTTTGGGTAGTGTCCTTTGTTATTCCATGATTTGTTAAGCTTGATTCTTTGTAAGGTATCATGTTTTTGTACAACATGTTCATTCTCTACAAAGAATAGGTTGTTGTGCAATTTGAATTGTGATGTAAAAGTTTTATTTTTAATGGACCTTAAGGGGACTGACCTAATGTATGATGCACTCATTCATGATGGCCTTGCCTATGTGACAACACAAAGACAATGTAGTTCGACTAACCATGACAAGTGATAGTTTATAATGAGATATGGATTATAATGCATAATTTGACTACGATGGACCCTAAAGGATAGACCTAATGCTTCGAGGGCTCATTAGGGATGCCTTGCCTATGTGAAAACACAAAGACAACGTACTTCAATTAACCATGATAAGTGATAATTTATAATGAGATATGGATTATGATGCAAAATTTGGCTATGATGGACCCTAAAGGACATACCTAATTCCTTGAGGGCTCATTAGGGATGGCCTTGCCTACATGACAATGTAGAGACAATGTAACTAGATACTTTGGATTGACATTATTTTTTTTTAAATTTCTAGCATTTTATGACTATTTTTGGATTTTTTAAAGGATATTTGAATGTTTTTGGGTTTTATTTGATTTTTTGATGTTTTTGGATTTTTGTGATAACTTCCTCAGATACAATGTGTAAGATCCTTATGAAACCCATAGGTCGAGGATTTCCTCCATTCCAAAATAGGACGAGTAATTATGAAAGAATGGATATGATAAGCAATTTGACACTAAATGTTAATCAATCTCAGGTCATGAGAAGGGGCGAGAAGGATTTTTATTAGGAAGAAACATATGCTCAGATTATTATGGATAGAATCAGATAGGGTAGTGATATATGGTAGAGTGAAATTTGACTACACATGGTTCCTATTTGCAAATTTTTCACCATGGTACTTATCCCAAGCACCATCAAAATGGTTTTCACTTATAGGATAGATTATTTCTCTTTTCTCTTTACTATTTTGTTTTTCCATTTTTTAATCTTTTGATATAATGGGATCTCCAAAGGTCATGTCTAGTACTTCTGAAGGTGCATGCTATTGATAGGATCATATAGTAGTTCACCCTTAGGAGTAGCCAATTGATAGGCACCAAATCCATATGTTGTGGTGATGATATAAGGACCCAACCAGTTAGCTCAAACTTTCCAGTTTTTTCTCTTTCTTGTTGATTCTTAGGATTCTCTTTTAAGAGTAGATCACCAATATCAAAATTTTGTACCTTGAATCTCTTGTTATATCTGCATCTGAGGAAATTTTGATATGCCTACAAGTGGACCAATTTTTTTTGTCTTCTTTCATCCAACAGTGCTAGCTTGTGTAACCTGGAGATTCGGTAATATTCATCATCAATGAAATTATGTATGGAAATTATTAAGGATGAGATCTCAACCTCAATTGGTGGGATTTCTTCAACACCAAAGACAAGGGAATAATGTGTGGTACTTTTAGGGGTATGAAAACTCGTATGATAAGCCCATAAGGTTGGATTTCCCTATATATGCCAATCTCGATTATCATCACTAACAATATTTTTTAGAATTCTCACAATGGTTTTATTAGATGCCTTGGTTTAACCATTACCTTGGGGATAAATATGGAGTGGCAAAGTGGTTTTGGATGTGGTATCTTTCACATAATTCCCTAACATCCTAGTTTTTGAAGGGATGCCCATTATCTATGACTATGGATAAAAGAACATCATACTAGCATATGAAATTTAAATTTTTTTACAAGTGATATACGTCATTGATATGGATTTGATCCATTTAGTGAAATATTTTGTTGCAGTGATAATGAACTTGTGTCCATTGGAAGATGTAGGTTGAATCTTCTCAACAAGGTCGAGTCCCTATTGAGAAAAAAGGCCAAGGTGAGGTAACTGGATGGAATCCCTGTGCTAGTGGATGTACCAGGTCATTGTGGATTTGAAATTGTCGGCATTTTTTCATGAAGTGATAAAAATCACCTTCCAGTGTAGGCTAGTAGTACCCTATTCTCAGAAGCTTCTTGACTAGGGTAGGACCACTAGAGTGAGCTCCTCATATATGCTCATGTATTTCTTGTAAAGTTGTCTTCAATTCCTCTATGTCGAGACATCTACGAAGGATGGTATCTAGGCTATAGTGGTAAAGGGTATTTGATATGATAAATTACTTAGCCACTTGTTAGATAAATTATTTTTGTTGGTTGTTGGAAAAGTTGGTAGGTAGGATTTGGGTGTGAAGGTAGTCATATATCCTTATACCAGGGTGAATTGGGACCAAAAATGTCACAAATGAGCTCAAATTTGGGGATGTCAAATGTAGGGATCAACAGTTGTTCCACCAAGAACTTGCACTAATGTACATTATTAAGAATGTCCAAGAGAGACCCAATGGTGGCCATTACATTTGCTATCTTATTCTGCACTCTTGGGATCTTTGTAAATAGAATGGTGTCGAAGTATTATTTGTGGTTTTCCACCATTTTCTTATATGGTACCAGCGTATCATCCTTAGTCTCATATTTGTCATTGACTTGTTAGATCACTAATTGTGAGTCACCATATACCTGTAGGTCTTTGATTTTCCATCTGATTGTTTCCCTCACACCCATGAGTAAGGCTTCATATTCCTCTATGTTGTTTGTGCATGGGAATGAGATCCTGTATGATTTATGGATGGTGTCCCCCTATGGTGTGATGAATAAGACACTAGATCCTAAATTGTGATTTGTGTTTGATCCATCAAAGTACATTTTCCACTTTGTAGATGTATCTAGCTTGAAGATTACCTCGTTTGGGAATTATGATATGAAAGGTGTGAATGCCTATGTAGGGGCGTTTTCCAACTAATCAACAATGATTTGTACTTTAATTTCTTTCCTTTCCACATATTCAATGTAAAACTCACTAAGGATCATTGCCCACTTCACCATTCTACCTATTAATGCAGCCTTGCTGAGTAAGTACTTCAATGGATCAATTTTCGCTATCAGCTTGGTTTGTATATTTAACATATAGTGTTGTAGATTTGTGTAGAAAAAATGATAGCAAGAGATGCCTGCTCTATGGGAGCATAATTGAGTTTGTATCCTACAAGGGTACAATTGATATAATATATTGCACATTCCTTCTTATCTTCATCATTTTGTGCTAGGAGAGCTCCTAGTGTAGATGATGTTGCAGATACATACAAAATGAGTGGTTTCCCATTGATAGACGACCTCAGGACTAGTGGTGATATTAGGTAGTTTTTGATTTGTTGAAACACCTATTGTCAAGAATCGGTCCATTTGAAAGGGACATCCTTGTGTAGGAGATACTAAAAAGGGTGGCACTTTTCTGCCAATTGTGCTATAAACCTACATATAGACTATAGTTTTTCCTGTAGGCTCCTTAGCCATGTTAGAGTGAAAGGCGGAAACATATCTATGATGGATTTCACCTTTGCAGGATCAACCTCTATGCCTCTATGCAAAATAATGTGTCCAAGGAGATTCCCATAAGTTACTCCAAAGACACATTTCTTTGGGTTCAGTTGAACCTTATATTATTCCAACCTTATAAAATTTTTGTCCAGTACTACTAAGTGATCATCCCTTGTGAGGGAATTTTCTAGGAGTTCATCCAAATAGTCCTTCATTAGTTTATGCATCATGTCGTGAAAGATTGTAGTCATTTCCCTCTAACAAGTAGTTCTAACATTTTTAAGACCGAAGGGCATGCCGTTCCAATAGTATGTACCCCAAGTGTTGGTGAAGGTTGTCTTGTGTTGATCTATTCCTACAAATATTATTTGATTATATCCAAAGAAACCGTCCATCAGTGATAGCATCTCATATCCCACTATAAGATCCACAATCATGTCTATATTAGGTAAAAGGAAATCATCATTTAGAAAATCCTTATTCAGATCTCTGAAGTTGGTCCATATTAGTTAGCTTAGTGACTGGTACCAGATTTGAAATCCAGTCTGCATAATTGATGGGTCTTATGAACCCAACATCTAGTAGTTTCTTCAGCTTCACTTTGACTAATAAGGAAATTTGAGGATGCATCTTTCTCAACTTCTGCTTAAAAGGTTTAGTGCTAGGAAGAAGAGGTAAGTGATGAAGGACTAGTTCAGGGTCTAGTCTAGGCATACCCATATAGGATCATGCAAAGTTGATTTTACATTCAGAGAAAAAGTCAGTGAATTTTGGATTTTTCGTAGCTATTAGGGACACTACAAAGTGTATGATTTTTTGATCTTTAGATGTGCTGATGTTGGCCTCTTGTGACTTCTTGTCCAATATTGGGGATTTATCTTGATTAATGGGGTTGGGTCCAACCTTCCATCCGTAGGTACCTCAGAGAGGTTTTTACCTTCAGATTCATCCTTTTTCTTATCTTTTGTTATGTCTGTGGGTGCCTTTCGGTTTACCGACTCTAAATCCCATAAACTCAACAATTGATTCATCATTTTTGAAGAGGTCTAAGCTAGGTGGACCTTGTTGGTCCCAATCGATTAGTTGTGGGTAAAGTAACAACGTGTTATCTTTAGTATTAGCAAAGCTAAAGAATTAGGTAGATAGGGTGAAGATGAATGAATAATCAAGATCCTAAAAGGTATCGATCCAAGCATGGCCTTTAGTGTCATTAATAGGGGATTCATGTTTGGGAACTATCCTAGATGTCTTGAAAATTTCAAATGTGTTAAAAAATTTCTTCTAAAATATAGTAGTACTAAGAGCTTTCACTTTTAGTGGTTGATATCCCAACCCTTTGTTTCGCGCCCATTTTCTTGCTAGGATAGGTTTAGTTATACCTTGTTTTTGTAGTCCAAGGCCACTATGACCATCGTAGCCTTTATGCTTCATTATGTCAAAACACTTACCATATTTATCCATAGGAAGATCCACATGTATTCTATCCTCTTCATCTCTATATATCCATTTAGAGGTGTCTTCCTCGATACATTCCTTTCCCAATTCACCCCACTTGGTGAACATTGTGGGTGGGTGATACTAAATCGTCACATTGGAATCTTTATTGATGTGATGGGGTTTTCCATAATGTTTTGGTACAAATGGTAGTTTCCCCACAAATAACAAATTTTCAATATTGTATTCTCCAACTCCATCATCTTGGACCTGGAACTTAGTGTTAGGGATTTTTTTTGGAAATGGTGAAACATTTGATAGAGAAGCTGGTTCAATGTAGTGTGATGAGGAAGGGGTAGATGATATTTTCCTATGGATAGCTACTTGATGCTTAGGTGTCCCTCTTAGGTTATTGTAATATTGAAAGGGTCAGGATCACCAAAAATAGTGATCTTTGCACCATTGTAGGGAAAATTCAAACATTGATGGTATGTTGAAGGGTCAACTTTCATGGAGTGAATCCATGTGTGCCCAAGCAAAAGGTTATAGGGAAGGTCTAGATCTAGAACCTGACACACCGTGTCCTATACAACAAGACCCACTCTAATTGGTAAAATGATAATTCCCTTGGAGGAGAATTTTATATCATACCTACATATCATGATCCTCTTTGACTCATCTATACAAGCCTTTGAGAATCCCATGATAGTCACTAGTTTTAACATGCACGTATTCAACCTAGCTCCACCATCTATCAAAACGTGTTTTATTTTGTGTTTATTTTAGCTTATACTTTGAGATGCATTGGTTCATTATGATTTGGTTTCTGTAAAGTACAATCATGTCCAATGAAGGTTATATGATGTTTGGTTGCTAAGAAGCTTACCATGGCCTAAAAATCATTCACATTTAAGTCTATGGGGACAAATGAATCATGCAATGCCTTATTTATGATAGTCTTATGCTTAGGAGAGGTGTGTAACAACTCGATAATGGAGATTTGAGCAAGGGTATTTCCTAGATGACCAATCGAGTTATATTCATGTGTCGGTCGTGGTTTGAAAGGGGCTCCTTGCAGAGTCACCTTTGATCGCCTAGTGGCAACCGCACATTCAAGATTTTTATTTTTGATGGTGATGGTGGATATATTATGGTCTGATGATGCTCGGACATGGTTCACTGTGTACTCATAGGTGACAACTTGGTATAATTTTCATCAACTTTTCCACCTATTTCAGGACTTGAGGCTTTTCCCTTGCCATGGTTTTGGAAAGGATCCTTGAAGATTGTGTGATCCATGTTAGTGGTTTTTAGGTTGTTATCTATTTGGATATCACCTTGCCCTATGTGATCTTGTATAATGTTCTTTAATTTGAAGTAGGTAGACATTTTATGTCCTTTGCTTTTGTGGTATTCACAAAAAATGTTATCATTCCACTAGGCTGGTTTGAATGGACTCGACTCATAATTTTTAACCTCAGGTAGTTGGATGACATTATTTTGTAGAAATTTATTCAAAATTGCCTCAATTGGTTCCCCTAAGGGTGTGTACTTTATGTTTGGTTGGGGGGCCTAGGAGGACCACATGGTGTATTATTTTGAGCTACATTACCAGTTTGTTCCTTCTATAGAGTTTTGTTGGTATTCATCATTGTGGGTCCTTTCATATTTAGCACAATATGAGGTTTATTTATGAGATTTGTGTTTACAACATTGTCATTCATCACATTTTTCTTTCATGACCAATTTTTTTTCCCATTTGGTTTAGAATTATGAGAAGAATAATTGTTATTCTCCTTTAAAAATTTCACAAGCCTTTTGGTGTTGAGGTCTTTCTCAATGGACAGTCCTTTTTCTATCACCTCCTCAAATGTGTTAGAACAATGGATTCATATGTGGAATAGGACCTCTTTTTTGAGGTTCTCCACAAAGATTTGGACCAGTTGCTTCTCTAGTATATGGTAGGCACACCTACTGGCTAAGCTTTTCCATCTTTCTATTTTCCTCACACAAATAGGTAATGTTGAAATTAGTTGATATGTTTTATGAAAATTGTGAGATAAATTTGTCCAGTAGTTCACTCTAATTTTGTATTCTTGAAGGTAAGTTTGCAAACCATTCATGGTCTTGTCCTCCTAGAATCCATGGAAAAAGTTGCATGAGATACGTATGCTCATGTTCCATGTCTAAAGAGGTTGTGTGGAACTCCCCTATGTGTTGAACGGGGTCACCCTTTCCCTTGTATTTAAATCAAATTTAGGAATAATAAAGTTTGTGGGAAAGGGAGGCATGTGGATGCTCCTATCAAAAAGGTAAGGAAATAGGTCCTCCACTGAGTAGGTTTTTTGACTCCCAGTTACATGCATGTTGGTCATTTGATGTTGCAATGTTTGTAACTACTGAGCCATTAGGTCCAAGGGAAATGGTGACATTGGAACTGAGGTGTGGGTGATGTATTATGGGGAACCTTGTGATGGGTTCCCGAATGTGTTTGTGTTGTATTATGGATTTAATACATGTATATTTTGATGTTGATGCATGGGTAGAAAATGGTGGTGAAATTGTGAGGTGTATGCGTGATTTTGAGTGAATGATGATGGTGGTGGTGGAACATTAACATGAGCTATGAATGATGTACCAAGATAGTTTGGTCACTATGGAGGACGTTGCATAAACCCAATTGTGTATGCAAAACCATGATAGTTTGGTTGTAGTGAAGGGGTGTGAGAAAAACAAAATGCGGATTGTGAACCAAGATTGTTTGGTTGCAGTGGAGGTGGGGGTTGGATAAACCCAAATATATACACAAAACCATGATTGTTTGGTTGTTTTGGAGGTGGGGTTCAGTTAAACCCAAATGATGATGAAAAACCCAAATTTTTAGGTTGTTGTTAGGGTGGAGTGTTTGTTGGGACCTATTCTAAAAAAGGATTGAGTCCCTGTTGAAGGTGTATTTAAATTTTGTGAAGTGGATGTAGTACCCACTTGTGGTCCTAGTTATGAAGGGTTGGTATTTCGTATCTTGATGTATTTGAACAGGTGAAAGTTTGGGCTGCAATCATAGTGTGAGCTGGTGTTGTAGTTGTAGATGTAGAGGAAAATGAATTTTCCATGGGTTTAGTGAATGTAGGTGGTGGTGTAGCATTCACACTTGTTGTGTAATGAGACATTTGGGCAGGTGACACGCTTATGTTCAACTGTGATGTGGGTTGTGATGTAGTAGGTGTTGGTGATGGTGGAGGTCTATTCTTGGAACCAAATACTAGTGTCATAGTGTTAAGACTCTCCCCTATGATGGAGTTTATGATGAATTCAAACAATAGCTTAGATCCATATTGTGCTAATTGAATGAAACACCAGTTGGGGTCTGTTGACACAATTTCATCAATGATTGTCAAGATCCTTGGATCTTGAGATGCATTTTTTTATTTCCCCAGGCATGAGCCCTTGGTTTACTTTTTTCAAAGTGTAACTCTCCAAAGGGGAAATAGTTTGATTTTGTGAGTTTGTTCAAATCACTACTAGGATTTTCACCAAAGTTCATATCATTAGTTAGGTTGTACATCAGAGTAGAAGATGAGTCAATCTCTTTTATTTTGATTTATGATCATGTAACAACCATAAAAGTGATGGTATTTTGTCTTTTTCTAGTTTTTTAAAGTTTTTTCAAAGTTTTGGTATGAATGCAACTAAGATGAAACTACACTATGTTTTTGGTATTTTTTAATTTGGAAATTGTGAAAGGTACAAGACTAAAATTAAAACTATGATTTTTTTGAATTTTGATAATATCTTCCTAAATGCAAGAGACCTTTGTTACTTTGAATTTATATCCTAAAAGATGATAACCTTGATAAGTATTTCAGTTTTGGGACTAAATGTAACCACGTGCAAAATCCTAAACCTCTAAGTGATGGTGATGGTTTTTGATAAACAAGTGATTCCACAACTAGAATAATGAGTTGGGTTTCAAATTTTGTTGATCAAAAAGTTTGGTAAAAAGGTGAATTCAAAACTAGACTTATGAGCTGCAATCCAACTTCTGTTGATGGAAAAGTTCTATAAAAGATGAGGTTTTGATGATTCTCCAAATGATAACTCTAGACTTTGAATTCTAAACTTATTTTTGGTATTTATTTTTCAAGATTTTCAAGAAAAGATTGCTTAAGGACTCTATGATATGATGCTAAAATGATAATGTTTTAACCTAGGAAAGCTAGAAATGTTGAATATGTAGGAAAAGGTGATTGTTCAAAATTCTAATTTATGTGTAAAAAGGTCAATTTTATGTAACCTCTATAAATAAACTCTAGTTTATCTATCAGACAGATGCACTACCCAATATTGCGACTGTAGTGTTGTCAACAAAAAATGTGTTGCAAAACCATTCAAATGCATTGCACATAGATGTGGTTTAGTTATTTTTACTAAGGCAAGATTTTGACTTACAGAGAGATTCAATTTTTTACTAGACGAATGTGTCGCAGTCAACAATGGATGTGTCACACTATTTCTGTGGTGCAAATACATAGTTACGATGCATAGGCTGACATATGTGGTGCATACATTTGGGCATACAAATGACCTCTAGGAACCTAATCCTTTTTTAATTTTCTAATTTTTAGATGTAACTTAGTTAGAAAAACATAGAAAATTGATGTTTGATAAGTAATTAGTTTTATTTTGTGATAGTTTTGTATCAAATGATAAGAACATTTACACTTTGGTCATAACAAGAAAACATTCACAACCTAATGTTATGGTAGAAATAGTGTGTAACTATACATAGGCCCACCTCCCATTTAAGGGGTAAATACTTATAAAGATTAGGTATTTGAATTATTAGGTCAACTGTAAAAACACCTTCTCTATATAGAGGTGGCTAGTAGACTTCTAGTAACACATGTTCATTGAAAGATGGCTTGGGCACACCTTCATTCACTTATCAAGAGGCTATTGCTAGCAACCTAACAATATCTATCTCATCCTAGGAAAGTACATGGTGAGTAGCTTCAAGGTACAATCTGCATCCCTTGCACTACTTTAAATTAGTTACGTTTGAAGGACTTTAATGGCCTCTAAAACAAAAGGTTCTTAGTGGGTATAATATTGGTGAACACCATCAACCTCTCAAACATTGCCTTGGGGAATTAAAAAACTATAGTCATTAATGCAAGCCTGGAGCGCTACATGCATGAACAGACATACAACTTTCTCTCATAGCCAATTTATATAGCTCACCCAAAAATGCTGCTTAAGGTCGAACCCTTGAGTTCTCCATTAGAATATATCTCAAGGAAGGCCTCCTACTTTTAAAAAAGTGATCTTGCATCTCACCTTGGCTATATAACCAAGGGGTCTCTACTACATTGTACACATCACAATCATATAATTGAATCATATTGATAAGAATACAGTTTACTCTTGTCACATTCCATTCTCTCTCTCTTTGCTTTCCATTTGGTCTCAAGATCTTGGAAGCCATAGCCAATTCTAACATGGTATTAGAGTAGGTTGGGTGCCATTGGATAGTCTTTTTTTGAAGAGAGAAGGTTCAAATCATAGCTTACCAGTGCAAATCTAAGCTCACCATTGCGTCTAGAAGGTTCGAGAAAGACGATTTTGCCTTTTGTTTCATCCAAATTGAACATATGAGGCCAAATCTATGAGGGTTGGAAGCTGAAGTGTGGTTTCCAGATCTAGAAGGTAGCTACAATTTTGGAGCATTTTGGGTCAAATATGACCCTGCCATCACTTCCAGAAGGGCCAAAAACCCTAAGATCAACTGTCAATTCGTCCAAATCAAAGTAGTTGTCCGGTGAAGAAATTTTTTTTTGCCCAAGGACCTGTACGACCCCCAGGTCGTCATGAATGCATTGGTACAAATTTTATCAAAAATAATTATTTTATTCAAGTGAAAATTTTTGAATTTTTTTATATAAAAAAATTCATTTGTATCGATTAAATTTCTTTTCAAAAGAGTTGAATTAAATTTCAAAAAGTAAAAAAAAGGTTACAGAAATTTTTTTGCGGACTCTGTACCCTGTTGCATAGAGTACATGGTACTCCTTGACCATGCCGCTGCAAAGTGGTAGGCTTTGTATGGTCCTCTAGGTAGTGCGGGCCCTGGAAAATAAAATTGGCATGAAATATTCTGAGCCAATTTTTTGTTTTTTCAAATTTCAAATTACAATCAATGCACCCGTTAAGGTTAGAAGATAAACCAAAACGTGTTGAAGCAACTCTAACCAGAATGTACACCAGGATCCCAATGTGGGCAAGGTGTGAGCATTGGTCAGAGGATCTAAAACAAATTGCTTATGCAGGAACTCTAACCAAGAATGGCGCAGATGATGGCAGGCATATGGTCAGAGGATCTTCTACACTAAGTGCTGAAAGGGAACTCGACACCAAGTATGTGCTACCCAATCTAGTATGGAGTGAGGGGCGACCATATGGCGGAGTGTTACAAAGTGCAATGCTGAAAGAAATACTAAAAACTGAAATACTCAACACCCAGAATGTGCTTGCTAACCCAAAGTGGGAAAGTAGCTACCATAGGGCAGAGGTGAATTAAATACAATAACACTTGCTGAAAGTAAGA
Source organism: Sequoia sempervirens (assembly GCA_007258455.2). Lineage (NCBI taxonomy): Eukaryota > Viridiplantae > Streptophyta > Pinopsida > Cupressales > Cupressaceae > Sequoia > Sequoia sempervirens. Next base: position 248,875,058 of record VDFB02000013.1, on the reverse strand, counting down.
TGAGCATTACAATTTGATAAAGCAAGACTCTAAATGGCCGTCAGTACTACTTCCAGCGTACAATATGAAAGATGATATCTTGCTAACAATACGAATCAACATAGAAGTAGTTTGCAATAGTATTAGTGAATTTCTTTGCTGAGAAGTAAAACTTAAACATAGATGGTACTAAATAGATCCAACCTTGTTCCAACTTGGGCAATCCACGATGAAGCCTCCGCAAAGCCTTTGAGAACTCTCAACACCCATCCAACAATGGAGATGCAAATTTCTTCAAACTGTTATGACAGACCTGCATTCTCATCATATAACCAGCAATAAATAGATTTCTTGGATAGTTCGAATCTCCCTTCCTACTTACTCAATTGACATGAAATTGCATGCAAAACACTACTAGCATGAGGGCGCTCAAAACTAACACAAAGAGCAGACTTGAAAATGTAGACTTTATTAAATGCACGATCCCAAGACACAATAAATGGTACGGCCCAGTATAGGGGTGATTTTGCATTTAAAATTCAGATCCTTCTCTAAAAAAACCACAAACTTGCACACATGGGCACCTTGCCTATATAGATGAGATTATGCAATACCCATAACATATATTTTTGTCCTTTTTGATTTACAAATGAAAATATAGATCTGCTGTAGCTAAAATGCAATTCTAGAAACTTAGCTAATTTTCCAAAATAGAAACTAAAGAATATACCACTGTGAAGTTCTCTAAAAACCTAGAAAGAATCCATAATTGAAACAATCAACTCATAGCTAGAACATCCTTCAAAATAGGAAACCCTAATTTTACCTTCCGACTAGCCTACTGTCTCTGAAATAGGCCAATGGTCATTGAAAAAGGTCAGGCTTGAAACGGGGACATTACAGTCCGCCCTCCCCAAGATTGCTTGTCCTCAAGCAATCGCAAACCAGGATGCTGCAGAATCTCTTCATTTTCCCAAGTTGCATCCTCCATAGGCAGGTTCTTCCACTTCACCAAGTATTCTCTGATGGTTTTTTTCCTCAAAGAACGTTCTCTGAAATCAAGTATCTCCTTTAGAATGAGAACCAACTGTCCTTCTTCATCCAAAGGTGGCAACTGTGATGAAGCAACCACATTATGTCCAAGTGCCTTCTTGACGCGAGACACATGAAAGACATTATGTACTCTGCTATCAGAAGGTAGCTCTAACTCATAAGCTACTGCCCCAACTTTTCTGATGACTCTAAATGGCCCATAGAAGCGAGGTTTGAGCTTCTCAACTCCACTCTTCTTGAGAGTAGACTGTCTGTAAGGCTGTAATCAGAGATAAACCATATCCCCAACCTTGAAAGAATGCTCAACACGCCTCTAATCAACATACATCTTCTGCTGATTCTGTGCAATTTGCAGATTATTCTTCAATGATTTCATAATGTCTTGACTTTGTTGCAACAAGTCCTTGGCTTGAGGTGCTTTGCTATCACCAAACACCAAATCGGAAAAGCTAGGTGCTTCATACCCATAGAGAGCCAAGAAAGGAGACATCTTAATTGACATATGAAATGAAGAATTATAACAATATTCACCAATGTGCAGCCACTTAACCCAAGCTCTTTGCTGCTCTGACACAGTTTCTCAAGTAGCCTTCCAACCACTTGTTCACTATTTTAGTTTGTCCATCTGTTTGGGGGTGATAACTAGTGCTTGAAGTGAGCACCGTACCACTCATTCTGAAGAACTCTTACCAAAAAGTGCTTAGGAACTTGTTGTCCCTATCACTCACAATGTTCTTTGGCAAACCATGCAGCCTAAACACCTCATGAAAAAATAGATCTGCAACTTGGGCTGCTGAAAACGAGGTGGTAATGGCGAAGAAGTGAGCAAATTTGGTTAGCCTATCCACTACCACATAAATACAATTCTTCCCTTGGGACTTGGGCAACCCTGTGATGAAATCCATCGAGATGCTTTCCCATTTTTGATTGGGAATAGGAAGTGGTTGCAGCAACCCCACTGGTAGTGTATGCTCATTCTTATTCATTTGACAAATATGACACTCCTGAATGTAACATTGTACTTCTCCTTTCAATCCTTTCCAAGAAAACCTTTCTCGGATCTGCCTGTATGTCTTGAAAAATCCTTGGTGACTAGCAACTGGAATATCATGAAATGTCAAAAGAATCTTCTTCTTAAGCTTAGAATTAGCCACCAGAAAGATTCTCCCCTTATAGTGTATCAATCCCTCAATCACCTTGTACCTTTCATCCTAAAAAGTACCCTCAATAATGCTGGTTGCAAACTAATTTTTGGCATAATCAACAAGCAACATGTCCCTCCAATCTGCAGTAAGCTCACACAATGAGCTAAGATGGGGTCTCCTGGATAGAGCATCTGCCACAATATTATTTTTCCCTTTGACATATTCAATGTCAAAGTCGTAAGCTTGAAGCTTACTCACCCACTTCTGTTGCCTCTCGTTCAGGTCCTTTTGATGCATAAAATGTTTGAGGCTATTGTGATTAGTCTTGATCATGAACCTGTTTCCCACCAAGTACTTCCTGAACTTGGCTAATGCATTCATAATAGCAAGCATTTCCTTGTCATAAATTGAGTATGTTCTTTCAACACCCCTCAGTTTTCTACTTTCAAGTACAATAGGATGTTTGTCTTGCATTAGGATAGCCCCAACTCCTTCACTGGATGCATCACATTGCAGTTCGAATGGCTTGGAGAAATCCGGAATAGCTAGAACCAGACACGAACTCATGATCTTCTTGAACTTGTCAAAAACAATTTAGGCCTTTTCTGACCAACAGAAAGCTCCCTTTTTGGTGAGATCAGTAAGAGGAGCAGCATTCTATGAGTAGGCCTTTACAAATCTCTGATAAAATCCACAAAGACCCAGAAAACCTTTCAACTGAGTCAAGTTCTTAGGAGGTGGCCAATCAACTACAACTTTGATCTTTTCCAGATCCACCTTTACTCCCTTAGCACTGATTATATGGCCAAGGTACAGTAACTCCTCCATTCCAAATTCACATTTGGATGCTTTTGCAAACAAACTTTTAGATTCTAGGATACTAAGCACTTCCTCCAAGTGCTTGAGATGATCTTCCCAAATTTTGCTGTAAATCAAGATGTCATCAAAAAATATCAACACAAACCTCCTTAACTGATTCTGAAAAACTCGGTTCATGCAAGACTGGAAGGTAGCCAGAGCGTTAGTCAACCCAAATGGCATGACTAGAAAATCAAAATGGCCATAGTGACATCTAAAAGCTGTCTTCTCCACATCAGATCCTCTCATTCGAATTTGATGGTAACCCGATCTCAAATTGATCTTCGAGAAGAACTTGGCCCCATGCAACTCATCAATGAACTCATCTATCCTGGGAATGGGGTATCTATTTTTTATGGTGCTTTGATTCAAAGCACGATAGTCCACACACATGCGCATGGTACCATCCTTCTTCTTCACAAGAACCATTGCGGATGCAAAGGGGCTCTTGCTTGGGCGTATGAAACCCATCTCCAAGAGTTCTTGAATGTTCTTCTCAATCTCATCCTTTTGCCTCTTCGGGTACCGATATGGAGTTGTAATTACCAGTTTAGCTCCTTCCTTGAGCTCTATGATATGTTCTGAACCCTGTTCAGGTGGTGGTCTAGGAGGCAAATCTGCAAAGACTTTGCTCTTCTTCGTGAGTAGAGACTGAACATCAGGAGGATGGTCTCTTATAGTATCAATCGGACTAGCAGGAAGGATCATGCACTCTGCAACCCACTCCACTTGATCGTGACGGATCAGCCTTGCCATTCTTTTAAATGACACAACCCGAGGGCCCCCATTGGACATTCCTCTCAGAACTATCTTCTTCCCATCGGATTGAAAATTGAGCTCCATAGTCTACAAATTCAAGGAGATCAAGTGAACACAACCATTGAATGCCTAGAACGGCATCAGTATCTCCAATGTGGACTACATAGAAGTCATCCTTGACTTCATAATTTCCCAAGTGCATGGTCATGTTCGAGATTTTCTTGGTGCATGAAATATGGAATCCATCGGCAACCATGACCTTGAAACCTTCAAACTCTTCTATTTGCAGCCCCTTCTTTGCTACCACAACTTCATCAATGAAGTTATGTGTTGCTCCAGTGTCGATCAAAGAAATGATTCACTGCCCTTTGACCATCCCTCGAACCTTGAAGGATTCATTTCTTTGGAAGCTCGAAAGTTGAGCCAAGACTCCTCCACTTCCCTTCTCATCTCCGGACTCTTCTGGAGCTCTTTCTACTTCACTTTCTTCAAAATCAGATTGCTGGTTGGAAAAATCAGAACTACTTTCACCAGCAGAATAGTACTCAATTTGATTAAATTTAACCCCCTTAGGGAAAACATGATCTTTAGACCATTTTTCCCTACATCAAAAACACAACTCCTTTCTTCTGAGTTCGTTCAGGGTCTCCAGATCTAATCTTGTGACATGGGGATTGTGATGTTTGAACTCCTTGTGCTGAGGTCTCAAAGGAGGTCTATGCTGAGGTCTTTTCCCTTTATCCCTTTTCTGAAAGGGGGAATTGGACTGAAATTTTGCCTTAGGAGCAGCCCACTCCATGTTTCTTGCCTTCTTCATGGCCTCCTGTAGGGTTGGTGGATCAAAGGATTTAATCCAACCCTTGAGTGGTTCCGTTAGACCTTCGCTAAAAAGGATCACCAATCTCCTCTTCATGATTCCAGTAACCATAATTGAGAGTCTCTGAAACTCAGCTATGTAGGCATCAACTGTGCCATACTGCCTCAACTGTGCAAGTTCTCTGAAATGCATTTTAGGGTCCTTTTTCTCAAACCTCTCAATGAGCCTAGTGGTGAACTCATCATAAGTTGTGATTGACCGATGACCCAAAGTAACTAGGCCATGGTACCACCACTCGTGCGCCACCCCATCAAGGTGTAGTGTAGCGAACTTGATCGCCTCTTCTTCTGCCATGGGTCTGAGAGCTAGATAGTTATCCAGCTTCTGTATCCAAGCTCGAGCTGAACTATTATCACTCCCGTCAAAGTGTGGAAGTGTAACCTTGTTGACAGCTTGGTACAAGTCTCCTTGAGGTGATGGTCTTCTTTGATCATAATGTCTCCCTTGTCCTTTGTTTTTCCTTTTATGATCCATAAAGTCATTGTAGGACATATCCATCTTGATGTCACTAGGGAGAGAATCATACTCTGCATGGCCAAGTCTCAACTGCTCCACGAATGAAGCATTCTCTTCAAGGTCTGGCTGAGTGTTAACTGGTGCCAGAAAGGTGGGTTTGAATGGCATGGCTGAGACATAAGTATTGTTTGAAGTATGATGAGCATCATGTCCATCATGTTGGTTGGAAGCACTGTGCTCTCCTCTATGCCCAGTGTTGTTCTGTGGAATGGTGTTCTGTCCCACTTTTCCCATCATGAGCGATACCATGTCCATCAAAGCATCCATCTTTCTTTCAAATCTCTATCCCAGGCTGATGGATCTCTCTCTGCCCTTTCCACTGTCATCTTTGGTGCTGGTAACCCTCTCGTTACCCCCAACTAATCTCTCACCTTCTTCCATGTCTGTTTCCTGAGAAGACTCCCAATGAGCCCTCAAAACCTCAGAAGCTGTTTGACCCTCTGGAGCCTGATAAGGTTGGAACTATTTTCCAACCTTCTTGTCTTCCCTTGCAATGTACCTCTTTTCTCTGTCACTCATAGACAAATTGTTTCACAGGATGGCAAGATCTTGGCTCTGATACCACTGAAATATTCTGAGCCAATTTTTTGTTTTTTCAAATTTTAAATTACAATCAATGCACCCGTTAAGGTTAGAAGATAAACCAAAACGTGTTGAAGCAACTCTAACCAGAATGTACACCAGGATCCCGATGTGGGCAAGGTGTGAGCATTGGTTAGAGGATCTAAAACAAATTGCTTATGCATGAACTCTAACCAAGAATGGCGCCGATGATGGCGAGCATATGTTCAGAGGATCTTCTACACTAAGTGCTAAAAGGGAACTCAACACCAAGTATTTGCTACCCAATCCAGTATGGAGTGAGGGGTGACCATATGGCAGAGTGTTACAAAGTACAATGCTGAAAGAAATACTAAAAACTGAAATACTCAACACCCAGAATGTGCTTGCTAACCCAAGGTGGGAAAGTAGCTACCATAGGGCAGAGGTGAATTAAATACAATAACACTTGCTGAAAGTAAGATGAGCATTACAATTTGATAAAGCAAGACTCTAAATGGCTGTCAGTACTACTGCCAATGTACAATATGAAAGATGATATCTTGCTAACAATACGAATTAGCATAGAAGTAGTTTGCAACAGTATTAGTGAATTTCTTTGCTGAGAAGTAAAACTTAAATAGAGATGGTACTAAACAGATCCAACCTTGTTCCAACTTGGGCAATCCACGATGAAGCCTCCGCAAAGTCTTTGAGAACTCTCAACACCCATCCAACAATGGAGATGTAGATTTCTTTGAACTGTTATGACAGACCTGCATTCTCATCATATAACCAGCAGCAAATAGATTTCTTGGATAGTTCGAATCTCCCTTCCTACTTACTCAATTGACATGAAATTGCATGCAAAACACTACTAGCATGAGGGCGCTCAGAACTAACACAAAGAGCAGACTTGAAAATGCAGACTTTATTAAATGCACGATTCCCAAGACACAATAAATGGTACGGCCCAGTATAGGGGTGATTTTTCATTTAAAATTTAGATTCTTCTCTAAAAAAACCAAAAACTTGCACACATGGGCGCCTTGCCTATATAGATGAGATTATGCAATACCCATAACATATATTTTTGTCCTTTTTGATTTACGAATGAAAATACGGATCTACTGTAGCTAAAATGCAATTCTAGAAACTTAGCTAATATGCCAAAATAGAAACTAAAGAGTCACAATGTTGATTACAATGTACAAATTCCCATGAGCTCACAAATCTAAGCTAAATCACCACTAGTTGCTGTTTTGCAAGCAAGAAGCGATGCCCGAGCTAGGAGGCCTTCATTCCTCGAAGCAGTTCCAGAGCCAAACCAGCAACATAATGATACTATAGACCAAAGATAATCAAAAGAGAACCCAAGGCTTCCTTTTATAAGTTTCTGTTGACCTTTCTCAAAACCCTAACTTCTTTTCCAGAGTCAAAACCCTAATCCCAAGAGATGGCGTCCTTTTCCATACATCTTCAATTTGACTTCATTTAATTAAATTCCTCACTTAAATAAATGTGTCCTCCTTAAGGCTTAATTTTGACTTTGATAAATTCAATATAAATTCAATATATCCTCAATGATGGCACCACCCTTCAAGTCCACTTTTTAAAATAACATCAAGATAATAGACTAGGCCAAGGTGATAAAATAACATTTAAAATATAATGTTATTTTTAAGTAAAATGAGCTTATCTCTCTGAAATTGCATTCTGAAGCCCGAAACTGAATACGCCACTTGAGTCAGCTGAAGAGGAAAGTCAACTGCCTGAGACCAACCTGTTTACTGCCAAAAATAGAATTTACTAAAAATAGTAAATTCTTGAAACTGCTCAGAAAGCTAAGACGAACATACCACTGCGAAGCTCTCTGAAAACTCAGAAAGAATCCACAATTGAAACAATCAACTCATAGCCAGAACATCCTTCAAAATAGGAAACCCTAATTTTACCTTCCGACTAGCCTACGATCTCTGAAATAGGCCAATGGTCACTGAAAACGGTCAGGCTTGAAACGGGGACATTACAAGGTGGAAAGAAGATATACCCAACGGTTAGTTGAATATACCAAAATATTTTAGAAGAATATTCCCGCCAAACCCACAATAGGCAATGACAACTATAGGGTCGTCAAAATTAATCTAGTGACATCGACAGCTTCAAAGAATATTCTAGTGAAAGGTGTCAATTTTAAGCTGGGAATTCAAGGAGAATATTCTATTTTAACAATTTCCAGAACATCAAATTTATTTGCAAGTATTGCTAATGTCATCTCTATATCATCAGTTTCTAATTTTTTTTCCCCCCTCTCCAATGAGTTTTTTTAATTTTACTGTTCAAGTTCGAAAGGCCATAACTTGCTCATTTTGACTCCTTTTTTTGAGCAATTTTTTATTTGGGCTATTTTTTTGCACTCTTCATAGTGGCACAATTAGTTTTTGGTTTTGGTTCTTGGTTTTTCTAGAAATTGTAGATTCCCATAGGTGTTGTTGCTTTGTCCTCATTTTGGGAACTTCGGGAGCTCATATCTTGCTCGTACGGTAACATTTTTGGGTGCAGTTTTTTTTGAAAGTGCATATCTTTTTGTGTACTTATTAGTGGTATGATCAGATTGATCTAATTTTTTACCAAAAATCGTACTTAATTCTGTGGCCGATTTTGGCATCTGTAAGCACTAAGATCAAGTCTAGCTTGTTGTTTTTGGCATCTAGAAACTGCAAACACACTAAATATAAAGTTCCAAATCATATATTGTTGGGGAGTTTTTTTGATTGAGTGATTTGGGGGGGGGGTCTCTTTGTGCATTTATTTGATATGTTTTCTTGTGCTCTCTCATTTTCATGGATCATTCTAAGGTTCCTTTGCTCACGTCATATAATTATTCAACATGGCATCAAAATGCATGGAGTATTCTAATGACTAAAGGTCACACTCTATATGTTGAAGATAAGGTACCTAAACCTACAAATACAAATAAAAAGTTAAAATGGATGATTAAACATACCAAATCTCTTGGATGTCTTTGTAGACTAGTTTCTCAAGATTTGTTGTTTCAAATTGAATCATGTAAAAATTCTCATGAAGCTTGGGACAAATTGAAAAAATTGTATGGTACTACAAATGAAGTAAGAGGCTATAAAATTGATAATGAATTGATGAGCCTTGATCTTAAGAAATTTGACAACATCCAAGACTACATCACTAAGGTTAATGATCTAATAGAGCAATGTAAAGCATGTGGAATTGATAAGAAGGATGTCTAGTGAGTCTACAATATAATGAACAAAATTGGTCCCAATTATGCTTTTTTTTTTTTTTCTAGCTTTCATACTCATAGATTGACTATGGGGTCTACATATACTACACCTTCATTTGCATCATTTTCTGAGATGTTGATACATGAGCAACAAAAGATTATCTCAATGGGTCTCATCAAGACTTCTAAATCTTAGGCATTGTTGGTTAGTTAGGTGAAAGAATCAGAATTAGATAAGAAATAGAAGAAAGCAAAGAATAATCCACATTCAGATTAAGCAAAGAAAAAATCCTCTTCTAAAGGGGAATCATCTAAGAAGGAGAGGCCTACTTGTGCATATTGAAAGAAGGATGGGCATGAAGAACACTATTGTTACAAGGATATTGATGAGTTGGAGCATCTTCTCAAAAAGAATCACATTGATTTGCCTTCTAGAATGTTTGAATGTCCTCCTCCTTCTTTAAAATAATCTAAAAAGGATAAAGGTCAAGCTCTTTGTTCTTTTTTAGGTCAAGGATCAAGGAGATGACTTCTAGATTCAAGAGCATCTCATCATATGGCATCTTCAAAGTCTATATTCTCTTCTTTTCTGCCTTGTACTATGTCTCCTATATTGATGGGAAACAATACATACATGAGTGTGATTAGGAAGGGATCTATTTGTTTTGGGGACAACACTTTCCATGATGTTTTATGTGTTCCTCATTTGACGAGAAATCTTCTTTCCATATATCAGATTACACATGGTGGAGATGGGAGGATTGTGGAATTCACACTTGATTTAGTCATCATTCGAGACCTGGAGAGTAGAGAGATCATTGCTACTGGGGTGGTTGATCATTCATCTCGATTGTATACCTTTGCAGATTTTGCTTCTGATGGTGACATTGTTCCTTCGACTGTTGATCATATGAACCATGATTCAGAGGAGACATTTGGCTTCTTGAACTTGGGAATTCTCACATCAGATCTAGTACTTGAGCCATGAATTCTATCTTCTACACCTACTATTGCAGTTGATGATGCTTGTGTTGCTACAGTTTTGGCTCCTAGTGATTCAGTGTAGTAGGATCCACATTGTCTTTTAGATTTGGCTACTTTGGATGGCTTCTTGACAGGTATTTTAGACCTGTTTGAGGAGTCTCATATTGCAGATTTTGGGGAAATCATTGATGACATTCATCTTCTCTTTGATGAAGATGCTCCTTCATTTGTTATGAGGGAACAATCTAACCCTCTTGTTCATTCTCTACATGATCATTCTTTGCAGTTTGGCATGAGTGTGGATACTTTTGGACAACATTTGGAGGAGTCTTCTTTGTCTTTAGAGGGGATATCATTGTCTTTGGATTGTGTTCTACATTCATCTCTATTAGATTCCAGATTTTCCTCTTCAATAGTGTTGCCTAGAATGCCTGTTTGGAGTGTGTCAGCTTTCGACATTGACATGGAGACAATTGAGCATGCTTCAAAGACATCATCATGCATCATTCATATTCCTAACATCATGCATACATCCATGGTTTTGTTTCTTCCTAATGGTAGGAACATTGTTCAATGCTTTTGGATCATCTTCAACATTCAATGTCGAGCTTCTACCATCATTGCAGGAGACTCAACATTGAGGGGGAGTTGCCTTGTCTCTCTTCTTCTTCTCTCCTATGGGGGGGGGGTATTTTCCTCACATGGGTTTTTACCTTCTCATGCATCATTGAGAGCATTTCTTTTTTGTATTTCATCTCTCTTTTGGGGAGGAGTTTTGTCCCTCTATGTTTTCTCCTTTTCTCCATTTGTGAGAGATTTTTATTTGCATAATAATCTGATACTCCCTAAGTTGCACTTAATGGGGGGTGTTGGTGTACATAAAGTCTTGTACCTAGTTCATTCATTACTAGGGGACTTATTTGCACATGTTAAGTTTACATTTTAGGTCCTAGGAAGGAATCTTTCTAGAAGGTGTTAGTTGTCATTTGTTGTTATCTTATCTTTTGATTTGTAACACATGTGAACCTAGGTAAGTGTGATTAGTTGTCTCATGTCATATGATTAAGACACTTGTCATAATCATATGACACCTTGCATCTCACTTGGGATATATAACCAAGGGCTCTCTACTACATTGTACACATCACAATCATATCATTGAATCATATTGATAAGAATACAATTTATTCTTGTCACATTCCCTTCTCTCTCTTTGTGCTTTCCATTTGGTCTCAAGATCTTGGAAACCATAGCCAATTCTAACAATACTTAATAGCCTCCTCCAACAATCTGATCTGTTCCCACCAATAGTTCGTTGATGACACCATGTTGATGGGGGAGATCAATTGTGACTAAAGCTAGGAATTTGAAAAAAATCCTAGATGAGTATGAGAGGGCTTCTGGTTAGATGATTAACAAACATAAAAGCTCTATCTTCTTCAACACCCTTGAACCCAGACATAATAAGATTGCTAGAATTCTTGGGTGCATAATTGATTCCTTTCCTTCTATTTATCTTGGCTTGACTTTGTGCCTTAAGCCTCCTGATTCATTTTGGAGTTCTTTGATGGATAGGTTCAACAAAAAGCTCACTGGATGGAAATGAGCTCTTCTTAGTGAAGCTGGTAAAATCCAAATCCTCAAAGCTACTCTTCCAAACCTTCCAATATATGCTTTAAGTCTTTTTAATATCCCTACCAAATATGCAGATGCTATTGAAAAAATCCAAAAACGATTCCTTTGGTCAGGTGTTGAAGAAAGAAAAAGAATGCCTCTCATTGGTTGGGAGTCTATTTGTAGACCTAAAAGGCCGGGAGGCTTGGGCTTAAGGAAGATTAGAATGATGAATAGGACGCTCGTTCCTAAGAAAATCCGGCGGGCTTTCTAATCTTATGGAGAATGGAAAAATATTTTAAAAAGAAAATATATGGCTAATATTGGATCTCTTAAAGCTCTACTAGATTCTCCTGATCTGCCCTGTGGATCAGTTTGCTAGAATGATATGATTAGAGGCATAAAGATTATTGATTTAGGAGTTGGATGGAGCATAAGAATTGGTAATCAAGCAAGGTTTTGGGAAGATAGATGGTTATTGAAGGGTCCTCTAATTTCCAATTAAAGGTTTAATAGGCGGGCTGATACCTGCAAAGCGACTTTTGGATATCATGTCAAGGATTATTGGAGAAATGGGAGTTGGGTGAATTTTCACTAGTTGAGCTCAGATCTTGATCTGATTCATTTGTCTTTGATGGCTGTTAGGATGAGGTCAAATCAGTAGGAGGATCTCTTAGTTTGGACTGCTAACCCTTCAGGAAGCTACTCTATTTCTTCGGTTGTCTCTTTGCTGTCCCTTTCTCATGCCCCTCCTTCCTTTTGGGCTAAAGCTTGGATCAAACATCTAACTCCCAAAGTTAACATTTTTTTTTGGATCCTTCTTCAGAATAAATTTCTCACAGTTGAAAATCTTTGCAAGTGTGGTATCCAGATCCCTAACCGATGCTATATGTGTAAAGAAGAGGCGGAAACTACTAACCACTTGTTTCTTCAGTATTCGTATGTGGCTACTATCTGGGGCAGGTTTATGACTCTTTGGAATTTATCGTGGGTTCTTCCAAGTTCCATCAAAGAAATTTTTATCTAGTGGAATACCCCTTCTATGAATCCTTGTATTCAAATATTATTGGCTTCTACTTTCCCTTATATAGCTTGGGGTGTGTGGAAGGAACAAAATAATAGAATCTTCACGGAAAAGGAAACCTCAAAAAATACTGTGTATGAGAAGACTTTCAGATTAATTATGGAAAACTTCAATATCATCCCTCATCAAGAGAATTTGATGGAGGCAGTGGTTTTCTCTTCCTATGACCTAAATATGGCTAAGGATTGGAACATTAAAAGTGATGTGTCAAATGCCTCAAAAATTGCTAAAAAGGATTGTGAAGGAGTGTGCTGGAGTCATCCTCCTAGAGGTTCGATAAAAGCTTATTTTGATGGGGTGGCTAAGGGTAACCCAGGTTTGGTTAGAAGTGGGGGAGTGATAAGGGAATATAATGGTAAGTTTGTTGTGGCTATGGCCATCTCCTTAGGCACTCAGTCTAGCCATGTGGCCGAAGCCATTGGGGCTTTTTAGGTTATTGACCTGGCTAGTAAAATGAATGTTAAAAATATTTGGTTAGAGGGTGATTCTAAAAACATCATTGAATGCATCCTTAGAAAATTCCCCCCTCGTGGACCATTAAAAGTTGGAAATTGAAGATGCTAAGGATCTTTTATCTAAATTTGATAAAGTTAGAATTACGCATGCCTTCAGGGAAGCAAATAGCGTTGCTGACTTTTTTTCTAATGAGGTGGCTAAACAAAAGGGGTTTAATACGTGGAAAAAACACAATGAGTTGGGAGATAATATAAGGGCCTTAATTTATTATGATATCACTCATGGGAAAGTTACCACATTTCTTGCTAACGAAGGAGAATAAGGATAAGTACACAGTTATCATTAGATTTGATGGGGCTGCCGTTATTAACTCTACTAGATGTAAGAGTTGGCATGTTTTGTGGGTGCTTTGGTTTGGTTGCAGCATTTGGTTTCAGGGTAATAGCTTTGCAAGCAATGCAAGTAAGGTAAATGCGATAATGGGGGGAAGCAAAAAAAGAGTGGAGCCGACTAGTTATGAAATGCATAAGAAAAATCTGAAGGTTTGGGGGAAAATTGAGCATGGTGGGCTTCTCCCTTTCATCGAGAAGCTCCATGGTCCTGACTTAGAAGCTACTTAGTATTTTGCAAAAAATTGGAGGAATGGAGAAATTGTTCTCTTTTGTAGGAAGGTCAGTGTGAATGATAACCTCATTTGGGATGTCAGTAGTCTTTCGACTGAGGGCAAGAAGTTCTTCTGTGAATTTTTTTTTTTTGATGAGGCTATTATTAGGTTTCCCAAAAAAGATAAGGAAAAGAGAGAGTTGATTAAAATTTCTAGCAGCTACTTTGAAGTGGACACTATTAAGGTGTTATGGAGGAAGGTGCTCAAAATTATAATGGAATACATCACTCTGGATGGCAGATTTACCATAGATTACAACTACCATTTTGTCCTTCTCAATCATTTTTTCCATAAGGTAAGGGTTTCCTTCCCTCACTATCTGCACCGCTCCTTGAGTAATAGCATGGAAGATCATACAAAGAATCCTAGGAAGTATCCGGTCATGCATACTAGCCTCATTCGACTTATTTATGAGCATTTTAAAAATATGTTAGCTTTGTCTAACCTTGTCCCAGCTTCGGCCTCTGAAGATTATGATACTGATAACAACATGTCTGAGGAAAAAGATAAACTGGACACTAATTGGAAAAAGGAAGACCCTCCCTCCCCCAAAAAGTTAGGTAAGAAAACCCTTTTGAGTAAGCCCTTGAATAAAAAAGAAGGCTCTGTGAAAATCCTCGTTGGCTCTGTTCAGAAAGAGAAACTCAAGAATAAGGACCCCCCTGTTAATAAGCTAGTTTCTTACTCTGAGGACTCCCTGGAGGATAAATTTGATACACAAAAATCTAGTGAGGATTCCTATTCCTCTTACCCTGCTACTGATAGAGAAGATAGACCCATATTTCCTAGAAACTTTAACCTTGAAGACCACTACTTTAAGCCTGACTGGGAGTTTCATGATGATATTCTAGCGATTGCTAGAAATGGGGCAATTGATTATTTCAGATTTATGAAATGGGTCTTTCATGAGATAAAGGACCTTAGCTTAAAAAACATGGCCCTCATGAGTAAGTTGGAAGAAATGAAAGCTAATGGCACTACCCAAAATATTGTTGAGGTTGTGTGTACTGAGGAAAATGTGAGGGTGATGGATGAGCACCTTCAATGAAATGCTGAGCTCATAGACAAGATGAAGAATGATAATGGGGTTAAGGTTAAGTTCCTGGAGGGAGAAATTAGTAAAATCAGGGATGCCATTAAAAATATCCTAGAGCATAACCACAAAATCTCCAAACACAACACAACTGTCATGAGCACTATGGTTGAGAAAATGGAAAATTTCCAGTAGGGATCTCTGGTTGTGGATTTGGACATTGATAAGGAGAAAAGCAGAATTTAGGATGTTGGCATCTCAAAGAGGATGAGAGCTCACCTGAAAAGAAAGGTTGTTTGTACGCCCCAGGAGATTTAGGCTCTAAAAAAGGGCACCCAAGATATGTGCAACCTTGAAGTTGAGGTTGCTGATACCTTAAAGTCCTTGGATTAGTTTTGGGTTTTTTGCGCTAGTTTTTGTGTTGGCCTCTGCTAGCTTTGGGCTTGTGGCTGCTGTATTCTTCTGGTTTTTTCAATTTTGTAGCCTTCCTATTTTTTGGGTACTATAATGCTTTATCTTTATTTTGCTTGTAAACTCTATGGTTTCGGGTCCTTGTAAAACCCATTTTTTCCTTTATCAAAAACAATACTTAATAGCCTTCGCATGAAGTGTAAACACTGAGTTTGACTATTACCCATGTAAACATCATTGATCAATTAAGTACATGCTTCTATTTTTATCAAGATGACATGTGGACCACATAAAATGCTTCTAGATGATCTAGAAAAATCCACAAACCATCTGAGATCCAAAAAATTCTTTGCACCAACTCGCACCAGTAAAACACATTCATCATGAACACCCAGTTTACCTTGCATGCATACTAACATCTGAAACTCGCTCTGCACTCCATGAAATAAAAAAGAATCTTGAATTATGAAAGATATAGACAATATGAACAACTTCCCAGATCCACAAGACCAAACATCAACTCATGGAGAAATGCAGAGAAAATACATTTCTCCCAAACACCACTGCAAACAACATTGCAAACCTAGCTCAAACACTATTGAACATATCTCTTTTTGCAAATCGATCCAGAAGCCCAAATTTTGGATATATAATCTCCAAACACCTCTGATCAATACATCTGAACCACATAGGCATAACATCAAAACAAAATAAATGTGAAGCACATTCTGTACCTCTGAACACACCTTCATCGTGCACTTTTATTCTCAAAAGCACCTGGAAACCAAGTACTAGAGACACATAATCATCATCTTTATCACTTCCACATCCATAAATAAAATCTTATCAAAGAAACATTAGAGGTTGACACCAATATCTTTACTAATGACAACATAATGCAACTAATCAAAGCATCAACTGCACTCTTGCAACCATCTCACTCAACTGTGGACATCAATGACAACATAGGTTTGTTGACATTAATGAAAACACCAACTGAACTCTTGCAACCATCTCACTCAACTATATACATTAATGACAACACCAACTTCTCATACTTGCAACAAGTTTCCAAATTAGGAAGGTGAAAGTGAGTTGAAGATATTGGCTTGCGAGTAAATTTGGAGTGTGATAATTAGTTCTTGAAAAAATTTAAACATAAAGTTGTTAATCGAGTTGAAGTTTGTTTTTAAAGAAAATAAACTAAAGAATAAGTTGCAAATCTATAGAAGCAAACTATCAAATGAAAGCTAAAGAAGGGATGCACACGTTGGAAAAAATATAACCCCATCGTTTATGAAGCTTGTTTCTTCGAATATTGTTTCGTCATGTTTTGTTTTGAAGATGGCATAATTGATGAAAGGATTATTGAACATTAGCACATAAGAAGGGTACACTATTTTTAAAACCATTAGTCTACAGAGGTGTTTAATTATATTTAGGGTTTGTATTAGAAAAGGTTGCATTTGTATCACAATATTTATTCATATTACTTTGTTTTTCTATATTTTACGTTGTATTATCTAAGAATTATTTAAAAATTGAGAAATAAAAATATCTAAAGCTTACAAATAGAAAGAAATAATTTAGTTAATATTGTAGGTTTAATTTATGAAGTTGATGTTGGAAATAAACACCATTATGTACATGATAAACAAAATTATGAAAAATAAGTATACCATTTTGACAGTGAGTGGTATAAAATAATGGCTTCATTTGTTTCGCTATATAGTATGTACATTGTGATTTTGCTATCAGGAGGCAACAGTATTTACATTGATTAGATTTAGATGGCTCAAAAAAAGTATAGTACAATTCTTTCAAGTTTCTTTACACTGCACACATAGAAAGCCTTAGTTTAGGTAAGCAAAAAAGATCTAATAGTGGGCTACATATTGTGCAGCCCGAAACCTAAAATGAATCAATTATATTAGACGTCACATCATTATGATAGTGCCAATCATATTTTATCTCTCTAAGGAAATTACACAACCCCTCAAGTTTAATGCAATTCGATTGGAGTGTTGACAGTGTGTCCTAAAGTCTCTCTACATCCAACCCTTTGATAAGACTTGTTGTTTAATAGGTAAGTTTTAATTTATCAACGATATCAAGATAACTATTAGAGATAGTTGAAGTAAGATGTTGGATGTCTATTTGAAGAGATTTAGGCTTATTTACAGTTTAAGATGACTCTGATACTTCAATTATTGAATCCACTAGAATGAAGGGGCTTGGTTTTGTTTTGGTTGTGTCTCCACTAGATAGTTGAATGATATGAGGATTATTTCGATGTGTAGCTATTTCTTAGCATGAGTAAAAGAAAATAATGTATAAGTCTACAATTCAACGTAAAAAGAAAGCATATAAATGAATAAGAAAAATGTGTCAATTAATTATAAAAGGAATAACAAATTAAGTAAATAAGATCTACATATTATATGTTGTGTTGAAAAAAACAATATGATGTAAAAAAAATGTAAACTTCATTACACGAGGCACTAAGTGTAATGACGAAAAATGTACTCTACTTTTTCACATTTTTTTGGCCCCTCTTTGTTAGATTGATCTTAATATGGCCTTGATTTAGTGTTGTAGTGTGTTTAACACATTCACATTAGGTCTTGGGCCCTTGTAAACTAAATGGCCTTAATGGTATCTTATTTTAGGTGTTATAAAGTGTTGTACCATACTTTCACACTAATCTAGGGGTTTCATTAATTAATTGGGCTTCTTTATGCTTTAATTGGCCTTATTTTGCATCCACAAGCCTTAATTAATGCATCTTTCTAAGGATAATCCCAACATAAACTAACATCCAATCATACTTTAGGTGTTTTTGGATTGTATGGCCTAAATTTAGTGATCTAGGACTCATATGCCACCTTGGGCATATGGGTCACACCTAAGTTTCGGGGCCTTGATCTTGATTTCACATGAATCTAAGCCTTTCTTGAAAAATTTGTCACATAGCCTAGCCTAATGGGACTCATATGCCACTTCTAGAGTATGAGTCTCTTGTGGCCCAAAATAAAATTTAGTTCAAATTCTTGGCGGGATTTTATTCTCCTAGATCTGATGTCGGCTTGTAGTGTTGTAATTTTAGGAAATTTGGCATAAAAAGTATAAATACAAGGTTATTTCATTCATTTTTCTCCTAACAAGAAATCAAGTGGCCTAGCAAGTTTTACAAGTGATCTAGCACTTTAACTATTCATACATTATAGAAAATTGGAGCATTCAAGAGCTGATTATCAAGTGTTTTAGAGTATCATTCAAGTATCAAGCATCATGTCAAAGTGATCATTCATTGAATGTTTGTTTTTGAGATAACATTTTTGATGTAGGGTTTCATGATTCAAGCAAGAATTCAATTCAAGATCTATCACATTCAATCAAGAGTCAAGATCTACATCCATTGGAGCCCTTTCATACATGTTTGCAGCATTCTATTGCTAGAGTTGGGTGTGTTGTAACATTAAATGTTGTTCATTCATCATTCCTTCATTTCATTTAATTTCATTTCAAAAGTAATAAGATTTGATTACCAAAATGAGGTTTGACCAAGGAAAACCCCTTTCTACTAACAAAACAACATTTTTTCCCTCTATTTAGTGTGTGATTTGTAGATCTAGGTTGAAGACATATTGAAGAGAAAGATTGGAAAGAATTTTTCAAGTTTCAAAGTTGTCCAAGTTGTCACCTTGTTTAGAAGATCATTGGAAGAAATCTGTAGAGCAGAATTCAACATTTCAAATCCAAAAACTAGGTTGAGAGGATTGAGCAGAGATTGAAGAGCGGATTTAGGTCTTGATTTTCCAAAAAAGTCAAACAAGACTAATACACCACTTCTAGCATATGATTCCCAGTATAATGAAGTTTACAGATTTTAGGAGTTCTGGACTTGCATTTGCCAGATTTTTGCTCCTACCCAAAAACCCTAATCTGGGGCTAAATCATCCAAACTGGTGTATGAGTCCCAACATGCATTAATTTCAACATATTCAACATTTTAGGTCTTCAATCAAGCTCTTACAGGTTTCTAGGTACACACTTTTGATCTCTCAACTTTCTATTCTAATTTACATGCATTTCTAGCTCATTTAGTGAAGTTTTGCATTGCATTAGGTTTTAACATTAGATTTTACATATCATTAGTATTTCCAAGCTCTAGCTTGGTGGTGAACCCCTCTTTATTCATTAATCACACCCTAGAACACCCCTGCTATAGATCTCTTTTCTGTCATTTCATCCCTAAGCTTGAAATCTCTAGGGGTCCCTTTGAATGTTATGTTAGCGAAATAGGAGGGTCTCATCCCCCTTGTGTTCCATCTTCCAAAAAGGTGGAACCCTATTTCCCAACATTACACTAAGCAATGTATAGGAAACAAAGTTTTGTTTTATTTAAATGATTTGATAAAGTACAAGTAGCCAATCAGTAGGAAATGTTTGATATATTTATATTTAGCAGAATTGTAATATGTATTTGAATTTTTGAAGAAAAATATACAATTATTTAAACACATTGAGAGTTGTTGATTCTTTGTAAGATGCTACTCATCAATTTTGGCCATGTCATTAGTGGAATACAACTATATAGAAAGATAAATTTGAAGACTTATACAAATAATAGTGAAATAAGTTTTCCTTGAGTTGTTCCACTTCTAATGTTGCAAGGTATGATCTATTTTTTCAACTAGTCATTCTTGCAAATTGGTCGAGAATGAATCATTCCAAGAAAAACATGAATAGGTTCCTATGGATGGTGGCTATGATAGTGGACAAAGAGATGTAAATGGAAAATAATAGGTTCTCAAATCAACAAGATTGACAAATGGAAAAGTAAACTCCTCCAAAATTCTATTGGAGTGGCAAAGCATAAATCCACACTTATCATAATCTAAATTATAAATATTGTTTATCCTAATTGGTGAGAATTGTAATTTTCATTCGAATGATTTATGAGTTGTTGATGACTAATGATGGCCAAAAAAGCACACTAAATAGAGTGTACAGTATTGTGTTGTAAATCAGAGAGTTGTGTCTGATGAGTATTTAGTGTTACATTTTATTAATCTACCTATTGATCATCAAAGCTTGCACCTCTCTGACAGTCTTATGGGAAATTCGGCGAGTGGGGGACAAATTGCGTCTCACTGAATACCTCTAGGGTTTTTATAGAAAACTGACTCTTCTTTAGGGTTTGGAGATAAGGGTACAAGGAAATGTAAACATAAAACATAAAAGGAGATGCACCAAAGCTTTTACAACATTTCAAACCTAAATCATTGGGTGATCGCACAATACTGGTTTACAATTTTTTGCCAAACTGGACACTGAACTAATTTTTTCTAACTAAATCTTCACTTTTGGGCACCTATAGCGGCTAAACCATGAGGAATTTGAAGATGATGCAAACTAGTGATTTGTGACATTTTGTTTGTAGATTCTAAATATATTTTTTTCAAAATTTTTGGAATCAGATTGCACTTCTTTTTCCATCTCCTTCGAAAACTAGTTTTTTTTTAGTAAACACCATTTTTAAGGAGTGATGCTCACCGTATAACACATAATTTTTTTTCCATGAAGGATAAAATTATAATTGTCTTGAATTTAGATTTATAATTATGATATCTAGTGCTTCAAATTGGTTTCATAGTGTTTTATTGAATATTTTTTCCTTAATCAAGTTTCAAAGTCAAATCAATTGCAATTTAGACATAGGTGAACTGTATAACACAATTTTTTTTGTATGTATCAAAATTCAATTTTTTTGTTGGATCAAGGACTTCAATATCTGGTGCACTCATATTTTTCAATTTTTTTTGATAATCTTCTATTTTTTCACATGTGCAGAACATATAGATTGATTTTTGGTGAAAAATCTACATTCACAAGAAATAAAAAATAAATATAATAATAAAATTAAACTTATTTAAAATTATACTTTTTGGGAAGCTTATAATAAGGACTACATACTTACAAAAAATAAATTTTAAATGAATTCATTTGATCCCCCAAAAGGTAAATCAAAAGTGGTTTTTAATCAACATTTTGATAGGTATAAAGGTGACTTTGTTATAGGTATGGTTTAAAACTACCAGGGTTCTATCCAAGGGGGCTTGATATAAGGTAGTTTGATCAAACCCTCTTCAATTGGAATGCTTTAAATGGAAATTTTTAAGGCTTAAATCATTATATTTTCTAAAAATATGTGATTTCAGCAAAAGTTAAAATCTCCCAGAAATTGTAAACCATCTTTGTGGGATCACCCCATTCCTATGAGTGATATAATTAGACGTAGAATGCCACAACCCTTCATTGTTGGAAAGAGAACAAACAACAAAGGCTAACTTCAAGCACAGTGCAGACTTTCAAATCTTTCTGCAGGCAATGTTCATTAAGGTCTGATCAAACATAAAGATTTCTTATGAGTAACAGAACAATATCTGAGAAATCACATGAACTCTTCCTCCTAATACTACATAGCATGAAAACACAACAAATTTCAGAAAAAACATAGAAGTCCAATGACATAATCCAGTTTTCTTAAGCTACTACTCTACCATACGAGCATACAACATGGAAATCAACTACTTAAACTATCCAGATTTAGCTTGCAAGACATAGTGTTTCATTCCAAACGATAATGTAAAGAAAGAAAGCTTGAAAAAGTCCATACATGCACAGTCTCAACAATTTCTCCTCAATAGTTCATGCCTTTAAATATCAAATGAAATTTGAAACAGAGGTCATATGCCAATCCGACAATAGTTTAAACCTTAATAGGTATAACATGCCAAAGAAAAGTAGTTCTACAACTTTGCTTCTGAAAATAATTCTAAAACGCCAAGAAACCTAAAGAAACTTTTCTTTTAACAAAGAAACTATAACTTGGAATCCAATCCCCCATTATGTCATGGCCCTCCTTATATAGTTGTAGAAAAGGAAACACACCACCTCAACACAAAAATTGATACTGGTAGGTGTTGATAGTTAATGACACATGATTCGATCGTAGATCTTTGGTTAGGTCACAACGATCTTTTCTCATCAATTCTGAACTACTGCATTGATGTTTTTCAGATATTTAGCAAAGATAGAGCTCCGTAAACAATCAAATTCTAGAAACAATAGCCTGAAAAAAGGTCCAGTTGATTGATTACATTACCCCGAGGCACCAAATCAAAAATTGCATCCCAAAAACCAAGAAAAGAAATAGGCCAGCTAGCTCCGAGAAACTCCCCAAACATATCACTCCATAGGAGACACAATCTACTCATGAAAAATAGGTGACATGTCAACAAGGCAGAAACTTTGAAGCTCATGAATATAACTCTCAAGAAAATACCCGACGAGTCAACATATGTCCCGAACTCTCTCCTAAAAGGAAGAAGAAAGATGAAAGCTGTGCAAACACCACATGGCGCATTGCACATCTTTTTGATAATTTTACTTGAGTGCGGGTGCACTTGAAATTGAAAACATTTATACAAGCTGAAAATGAAAATGACTAGGCAAAAATGCTTCACACTACCTACAATTAAAGTCCAATTCAGCATAGGGTGGTTTAGACTTAGTATTTAAATTAGTTTTCCTCATGTAAGACCCTTGAGGCTTTGCTCTGTATGTATTGAAACTATTGTTCATTGTAAAGCATAAGATGATTACCTACGTATGATATAGCTATATGTAGAAACTATAATCCCATAAATTTGTAACTATAGCTCTAGTTGTGTGTATAATATGGTAGCAGTGATTGGGTGCCAAAGTATGACCAAGGGACACATGTTGGTTATGGGATTCATAATAAATAATATTAATAATAGATAATGATCACAATGGGAAGACAGTTGTCCAATTGAACTGGAAATGAATAGGGAGAAAATATTATAACAATAATGACCAGGTGGCAAAATACAATAACAAATTGCATAAGAACAGAGTGGAAATTATTGTAACAAAAATGACCATGTGGAAATTTGTAAGATACTTTGTGTAGATAAAATATCAAAAGATAAAACTATAGAATCAATGCCTTTATTTAACAGATAACAACACAATTGTTTTAGAATAAAATAAAACATAAAATTAATGGTCTGGCCATATACAAGATCCCAAAAAAGGTCATTGAAACCAGAGCAAGTGATGTACATCAAGATTCTACACAATTTGTGTCTTTTTGTCAATGCAATCCTAACAAAGTAGGTATTTTGTTAAAATAAAGTGAACCGAATCCAATTTGCCTACAAATAACAACACAATTATTTTAGAATAAAAAATGAAAAAAATCAATCATGTGCATCTCTTAAAATAGGTTGAAACCATGTAGATTTCAAGAGAGTACAAAAGCGAGTAGAGTCTTTTTTGTTTAGGATTTGTTATGATCTACTGTCATTAGGGATTTTCATGGGATATGACTCAATTGTGTTTTTTTATGTAATTCTGTACTAATTTTACTTGTTGCCTTGAATTGTTTACAAGTAAAAATAAAATAAAAGTATTCTGTAAATGGTGCTTCTAAGTTTTCCATTAAGGAATTCTATTTACACATCAAATTAAATATATATTTTTTAAATAAGAAGGCATGGTTGTATATATTTAACAAACAGAGAAATATATATAGATTAGGTGGTTTTATCTTGAAGTCAAGGTAAACCCTTTGAACATCTACTCATCCAAATAATTGGTAACAAAAGAATAAAAAATTGCAAGAAGAAACACTATCAAGAGAAATAATTCACATGCATTGTACAAACACAACAATATTACTGTTGTAATAGGACCTGTACAACATTGATTCAAGGTGTTGTGTCATAATATTGTAGAGAATACTAAAAGAAAAGAGCCACCTGATGTCTATTGTCAAATGTGTTGCTAATATGCACACAATCTAACCAAACATTTGGCATTAGAGTGGATTCCTCAACCTAAGCATTTTTTTTCTCTACCTTTGGAACTCGAAAACTCTGTTGTTGATTGGTAGGAAATTAAAAGTTTTAGATGTTCACAGAATCAAAATGTAGCCACTATAGTGGCACACATATTGGGTACCTATGGTTCAAAATAGTTGCATTAAATTTGGCCAAAGTTGCAACTATGAACCTTCTTAACCATGCATACTCAACCGGGTTCATCCCAAAGAGCCTTAGAAAATTCCAATATTATATGCATTTTTAGTTGTTCAAACTACCACAGATCTAGTCCTGGTCATTTTCTTTTTCCTTTCCAAGTGAAGCCTAGTCCAAATGTGGTGACTACTCCAAAAGATACATGGATGTTTGTAATCAGAGAAGTTTGCAATGTGATTTTTAGCACCAACAATTTCCTTTTGATGTAATTACCTGGACTTTTTGTTTACTAACGCAGTTACTATAAATAACCTCATGGATAGACACATGTGTTTGCAATCACATCCATATCAAGTCGTGGCCTCCACCTCAACCACACGAGATCAAAAAGATAACTTGATGTGACCGCTCTAGTGAAAAAAGCCACTAAATAATACTTTTCTCATATGGTGCACTACTTTAACAATTTTTTTTTTTTTTTAAAAAGATAAATATGTGAGGGAAGAGAGAGATGCTTACTTAAATGATAAACAATTATTGACAACTGGACACAATTGAAATCCCACAAGAAACCTCTTAAACAAACTACATGCAGCTCCAAGAAGACATCCTATACATTCACACCAATTAGATGATAATAAAAAATACCCTTTAGGTAATATAAAAATGCTAGAAGTTAGTAAACAACTAACTGAAAGCTAATGGAAAGCAGTTTAGACTTGCAAGCAATCAACATATTTCAACGGCAATCAGTTTTGCAATGAAAATCTCATGACAAAGGATAGATAAGTATGAAGGAAATGTGGCAGTGAAAGTAGGAAGAAAATATCTCATACAAAATTTGGTAGTGAGACACTTAATGTAGGTTACCTGAGATTGAAGGCAACAATTAATACCAATCAGTTTGTATATAAGTCTCATGTCTTCTTTGCATGCACAAGTAGTTAAGACCAACGGTGACGATCTGATTGATTGTCTTGCATGCCCTCTCACAAATTTGACACCGTTGATAGACAAAATTAGGTTGATAAAGCTCAATGAGGGAATGCCTTCGACATAAAAATACAAGCTAATTGCATAATAAAACCAAAAAAATATTCTAATCAAAATAACCCAATCAGAAATTTAAAAATATTTTATAAATTTTCAAAAGATTTTACAAGATAGTCCTAACACTTGATATGAGCACAAACATTTAGAAACGAGAAATTTTATTTGGATTTATTCACTGCCAACTAAAACCCGATAATTTTATTTGGATTTATTCACTGCCAACTAAAAACTGGTAAAGTGATGTGAAAGATGATTGTTAGTAACAAAAAAATAGCCTATGTATCTTCACAATTGCGCCACAATTTATCTGTGCCCAAGGAAAATATTTTAACAAGTGATTTAGTATTCAATAATTTTTTCTCTCTGGTTCATATTCTTGATAATGGAAATGTTAGGAAGGACAACAATGGTGATCATCTACATTTTTTACTTGGCATTCTTGGTTGTGAATTGCCCTTTTTTGCTTTTAGATGAAATAAAAAATTAATGAAGTTTCCTCTAATCAAGTACATTTTCTCTGTTTGGTTAATTTATGAAATGTTTTTGGGATCGTGCTATTTGTTGCCCCTTCATAAGCCTCTTTTCTTATTTGATTTCTTGGCAATGGTTATCTGGTTCTTTGTTTGGAGATGTTTTCTTTAGTGGGTTTTTTTCTGGATCATTTCAGTGGCGTGTTATTGAGATGAAGATGTGGTCTGTGCAGGATTACATTAATCTCTGTGGTGAGGACAATATTGACGGAGGAATACTCAGGCATTCCATACGTAGCTGCTCTGTTCAACTGTCTTGTTTACACATGGTATGGCCTTCCATTAGTATCCTCTGTTAACCTTTCAGTCTCATCTATTAATGGATGTGGCATTGTTCTAGAGACTCTTTACGTTTGTTT
Source organism: Sequoia sempervirens (assembly GCA_007258455.2). Lineage (NCBI taxonomy): Eukaryota > Viridiplantae > Streptophyta > Pinopsida > Cupressales > Cupressaceae > Sequoia > Sequoia sempervirens. Next base: position 248,848,813 of record VDFB02000013.1, on the reverse strand, counting down.
GTATGTGGCCTATGCTCCTTCGGAGTATCAAGTAAGATGAATCATTTAAACAAATCACTAGCTTGGTTTCTTAAATTTTGAGTTTCTCAAGGCTTGATTCATGGCTAGTAGAGGGGTTGGGGTTGGGGTTTTCCAATGCTTTCTCATCTTCAGTTTGTGGATGATACCTCTCTTATGGGGATGACTCACATTCGGGAAGCTGATTCCTTCAGGAAATCTTTGGATATCTACCTTACTGCTTCGGGATAGAAGGTCAATGAGCAAAATTATTTTATTTTCTTCTTTAATACTTCTCAGGCTATTCAGTGATGGATTGCAGATATTTTGCAGTTTCATATTGGGTCTCTCCCCTTTGTCTATTTGGGTATTCCTCTTGCTGTTGGTTGCCAGCCTAGGTCTTCCTAGCAATGTTACTTGATAAGCTTAAGTAGAAGGTAACTCATTGGAATCATCGGTGGTTGTCTACAACTGCTAGAGTGACTCTTCTTAAGTTTGTTATCCAGACCCTGCCCATTTATAGATGCTTTGTTCAAGTGGCTCCTATGTATTTCCTTAGGGAATATGATGCTCTTTCACGCCAATTTCTTTGGAGTGGTAACTTGCTCTCTAATAAGTGGAGCCTTGTTAAGTGGGAATCGGTGTGTAGATTGAAGTAGGAGGGTGGTCTTGACTTATGTTTTGCTATTTTGAACGGGCAAGTTCTTGCTACTAAGATTTACTGGCATTGGTGTACCAATCAAGACCAGTTATGGGCCCGTATTCTCAATCATAAATATCTTAGGGGTGTTGCTTCTTTTGAGATTCCTCGTCATCCTCTCGAGGGGAGTGGTTCTATGATTTGGCAGACTTTGAAAGTAGGGGCTAATTTGATTAAGCAAGCTCTTTTTTGGATTTGTCATTTGGAGTCACAAGCTCTTTTTTGGTCATATTCTTGGGATGGTCACCCACCTATTCTTTCCACTTTCCTCAACTCTAGTCCCTTTCTAATGTTTTTACTGAGGTTGGCTGGGATACTGTTGAGCATTATAAGGTTGCTCAACATTGTGGTTTGACTGTTAGCTTTCAGTGGAAGCATCCTTTTGAGTGGCCTCCTGGGGGGTCTGCGGAGGATAGGAGTGAGCTGGCTCAGCTTTTGGCTTACCAAGTGTGTAATTCTCTGAGGGGACCTGATGTTCTAGCTTGGGATGGCTCTGATTTGTCTAGGAAGTACTTTGTGGTTACTGGTTATAACCATCTTGGTAGGTAGTTGTTTGGGGACATTGAGGTCCCTTGGTGGAAGCAAGTTTGGCACAAGTTGTCGTGGCCCAAGTGCAATTTTTTCATGTGGTTGGTCGCTCAAAATTGGTGTCTCACTTGGGATAATTTATGTAAGTGGGGTTTCCAAGGCCCTTCAATGTGTGTTCTGTGTCATAATTGTGAGGAGAATGTCTCTCATCTCTTCTTCCAATGCTCCTATGCTAGATAGATTTGGCATTTTTGGTGGAGGGTGTGGAATATGCCCTATTGGCATGTTTCTTTGTTGGCTGAGTTCGTGGATCGGTGGGGTAGGGCCCCTATTTCTGCTCCCTTTCTTCAAGTTGCTTGGGCTCTTGGTCCATCTTTTATTATTTGGAACCTTTGGTTTTAGAGGAATCAGAGGATTTTTCAGGATGTAGTGGTGGTGGCCCCCCAATTGTGGTGGAAAATTCTGCATTCTGTGGGAGAGGCTGTTGCGATGAAGTGTGATTTGACTATATCAATGGCTCCTTGTGATGTTGATATTTGTAATTGTCTCCATCTTCCTCCTCTGCAAAAATAGCCATGCGTAACAGATGTCGACATCCTACCCTAAAGGTGAATAGGGAGGGGAGATGGTCTCCTCCTCCTCAGGGCGTCTTGAAAATCAACACGGACGACTCTTCTTGGGGAAACCCGGGTCATGCTAGTATTGGTGGTGTTGGTCGGGAGAACTTTGGAGATGTTCAGTTTATCTTCTCTGTTTATAAGGGTCTTCATACTAATAACCTTATGGAGGCTCAGGCCATTTTATCAGCTTTGGAACATGGAATTCAATTGGGGTGGCGAAGGATCATATGTGAGTCTGACTTCCAGGTTGTGGTGAACTTGTTGAATAAGCAGCATTTAGAGGATGTTAGCTGGCATTTGGCCTTGATTGTTGGTCAGATTCTTAACCTCTATGCTTCTTTGGAGTTTGTTACTTTCACTCATATTCCTAGAGAATGGAATGTTGTTGCTGATTGCTTGGCCAAATGGGCTTTTGATCATATTCATGATTGAAATTTGGTGGACCGGGGTCAGTTACCCCTGGATTTGTCTCAACAGTTGGATCATTTGGTGGAGCTTGATAGGGCTATGTGATGCCCTTGCTTTGTACTTCTTCTTGATTTAATAAAATTTTTACCCCTCTTTATGTTAAATCAAAATATTTTTGTAGGAGAAAAAATGATTGGGAATGATAGAACTTGTTTGTGTTTTGTTATGACATATGGAAATTTTGATACTCTTGTTTGGAGTTCTGGCTTTATTTGCCGCAATTGTTGCAGTGTTTGTTTTGGGTTTTCATGGTATAGAATGGAAATTGTTTGTTGGGTTTTTCGGGGTGGCTGCTGCGGTCACCATGTTTGCTGCTCCCTTGTCTGTAATGGTGAGTAATAGATATGATATTTCTACAATTTATTAAATTAATTTGAGAGTATTTTTTTAATTGTAATCCAGACCATTAGCTGAACAGAAAGTAACAGAAGAACATAATCTTGGACTGAAATTTAATATATAAGCACTATTAAGATGGAATAAAGAGATATTTCATGTCTTCTTAATTTGGTGACATGAAAGCCAATCAGTCGGTGTCCTCCTTGGCTTGCAAAAGGCGGTCCACGGATCGAACCTGGACAATGTCTTTTGGCTCAACCCTATAAATGCCTTTTGGACCATTTAACTTAGCTTAAAATGAAGTCTTCTGCTGGGAATGGAATATTTATTATTGCAATACCTGCAAACTTATTCCATAAACCTCACAAAAATATATCCAAAAGGCCCTGCAATTAATCTTATAAACCATATAGTTACAAGAATCTTCAGAAATTTCCTTAATGAGCAGTAACGTGCAACAAAAAAATCTTCCTATGGTTTTAACTGTTTATGGTCTTATTTTCAGATCATAATGATGTCCAAAAAGTCTTCCCTAACATTTAGATTGTCTATGTGTTCCTTTTTATATCACAGAAATTGGCAGTCCAGGCAAAAAGTGTGGAGTTTATGCCCTTCTTCCTATTTCTATGCCGTCATACCTGGTTTCTCTATGGCATTAAGGGCGAAGACATATTTGTGAACGTAAATTAATGTTCTAATCAAATTTTCATCATATTCTATGATCCATCATCAGAATATAATATACTGAATCAAAAAAGAAAATAAATTAAAAATTATGATCTGATCAAATTCAAAAACTTTCAAGAAAGAACAATAATCTAATATTGATAATAAATATTTATACAATCAAATTCAAGAAAGAACAATAATCTGAGATTTGAATATAGCTAAATTAGTTTTAACAATTCAATAAAGTTGAGAAATATTTGTTATAATGCAGCTTCCAAACGCATTGGGGGTATTGCTTGTTGCAGCACAGCTCTGCTTCAATGAAATATTCCGGCACTAGCAGTTGATTTCGATATTTTAGCTGAGCGATCATTGGTTTAGTTTTTCGAGTGTAACTTTTTGATGTTTTTGATTGGAGTTTGGGTTAAGCGGCTTTTTACTTGCAAACTTTGTTACAAACACGTGATTTGTGAACTCGTAGTTAAGGACTAAAAAAATTGCCCTATTGAAAATTGTCTACATTCTAAATTACATTAAGAATGTGGAAGAAAGGGAGGGAATGGGATTGGTATTGGTATGCCTAAATTCATTTAGGTATTTTAAATAATTATATATTTTTTAGGTGTTTATATAATATAAAAGTTTAATGTTGCAAAGGTGAAATTTGTATATATATATTTTGAATAAATGTTTTGATAGATGTATATATTGATTAATATCGTAATTTTATGTAAAGTTGGATTCATTGTCATAATCTTATCCATTCATATATAGACATATTCAAATTTTACTTTATCTTTAAATGCACATACTTCTATGCATTTATCTTATTTTCATATTTATTGCATTCACTTATGCTTACTTCCATATATCTTTTAGAACTACATGGATTGTATTGTTTATCCAAGCAATGCCATTTTTTGTGGTTGTAAAGTTGACCCTTTCATTTCTAAAATTCAAATTCAAATTTTGGCTCACTAACCTCCTTTGTTTTCCTACCATAAGCCAACTTAATAGACATTTTACAAAATTTAATGGTATGTGCTAGTATTTGAAGATATTTAATTACATGAATATTTTGCATCATCAAACATTTGAGCCTCTTCTCTCATTCTAGAGAATTAAAAAAAATAATCAATACTGAAACACTTGGATTTGGTACACTAAAAGGGGTAAATAATCTACATAAATCATCTTAGGAATCTTGATGCTTGTTTTCCAAATTTATACATAAATTTCTAGGGGTCAACCTAGGAGAATTTATCTCTTAATGCTAAAAAAAATCCCTTCTAAGGCATAAATATTGTCAATAGTTAGGTCACCAAAAACCACAAAGTAGGTAGACAAATTAGGTGAGCAACATAGAAGAACTATACATTATGCAAAGTATGAATCTAGTGGACAAAACCATGATCACAGGCTTGACCCAGATCTCCAAACTCAACCCCTAATAGACTAGATGTTTCTAGCACAAAATTCCAACCAATTCATTAACAAAGAGGATCTACTTTGAGTTCTATGATATGCAAATTCAAAGTTTGTATTAAAATCACCTACCATTAAAACTAGAGCTAAGTGGTATTATTAGTCTTTGCATTTAATTTCCTAAAATAATTATTAAATCATCAAATTTAGTCCTTGAAAGGAAGCAAGGGTATTTAATATGATTCCTACACTAATCTTTGAGAGAAGTAATGTGATAAAGCTAATTTGATCAAGCAGTCACAAAAAAATATAAAATAACCTTACCATAATAAAGTGATTTAATATTAGGAAAAGGTGAAATTAACCTTGTATTTTTATGCTAGTCATATGTCTCCACATTCCTTGGAATTTTTTCTAGGGGACGTGTGAGAAAAGCATTAAATAATGACATTGTAATTATATTTTAAAGAGGTGATTAAACGTCAGTGGGAGTTACACATCATAATGGAAAAAATATCCTTCTTAGGTGTCTACTTATGGAAGGTGAAAGGTCATTCTTTGGACACCCAAGTGTGGGAGGTGTTTGGTATCTGTTCATATTCCATTAGGGTGAGTGCACAAAGTTGTGTGTTAATTTAGATGCCACTTTAAATTTTTGTACATAAATTACACATTTGGCGGTCACCAAATGGCTTGGATGATCGAGTGTAAGGCTTGGTTATACCAAGCCAATTTGGTGAGTGTTAAACTTGGCAAGCACTAAATTTCATGCTCGCTAAATGTTAAAGTTGCAATAAAAAAATTGACCCTCATTTCATTCATTTTGTTGTTCATTTGTGACCTGCCTATGCATTTTCCCCTTCCCAACCCTTGCTTTCCAAATATAAAGCAACTTGGAGCTTGTGAATCTTCATCAAGATGCTATGAAGATGTCACAGAGGTGAAAGAGGTATGTATTTATGGTTTTTTAGTTTCAAATTTTAATTAAATTGTAGATTGAATTAGGTTTTTAATTAAAATTTGTTTTAATTTCTAGGAAATAAATTTCCACCCCTAAATATTGAAAATTCTCAATCACCTCCTCATGAACAAGAACAACATCAAAATCCTCCCTTAATTCATATACATCCCATAGGAACACAAGAAAATATTCTAGGGAAAATAGAAAACAACAAAAAAGAACTTGAGGAATTGATTACAAGGTTAAAAGATACTGTTGTAACAAACCCTCATAGGAGAGGCCTTGCCAAATCCCTATAGTCTATTGTATCTCATGTAGGATCAATGAGTGCACAATTTAATTTTTGGTTCAATAAGAGGGAGGAACAAAAATAATTTTATGCAAATAAAATTTCGAATGAGCAAGTGAAGAAAGAAAAAATTACCAAATCTGACTTGTGTTCCCTCTTCACGAACCCACAAACCAATCAACCTTTATCAACTACATGTAAGAGGTTCCCTATCCATTGATGCCACCACAAAGGAATAATTTTTTTTTTGGGATAGGTGTTGGATGGCTTTTGACCAACCTCCGTGCAATAACTACGAGGTGCCATAGTACTTTTTGAGGAAAATCTATTGTGAATTTGTACTCAATAACATTCCAAATTATTTTAACTATCTAGATTTTCAGTTTAGAGGTGGGGGCTCCACACATGATAGAATGGGAGCACGACGTAATCCATAGCTGGCACCGAGACACCCTTGGCTAGACCAGTGGTGGAGCATGTGACTGTTCCTTCTATTGTGAAGGATAGTGTTAAGGTGGATACCTTGGACTTAATTAGCTCACTCACTCAAAGCCTTGTATAGTATGTGAGGCCTCTAGTAGAGTTTGATATGTGTGAGTCTTCTATGCCCAGAGTTCCAGTCCACTTTTTTCAATCTTACAGTGTTGTTTGCACATATGATCACGAGAGTACTCAAGATGTAGCTAAGAAAGATACATCAGCTGCACAAGAGATGGCTATGATAGATGCCTTGTTGAATGAAACATTTGGCATTGATACTTAGGTAAATTTATGCAAGTTCATTTAATTTAATTTATTAAACTTTAGTCTAAAATACAAGAATAACTAAATTAGTAGAATAATTATGATGAAAATTCAAGGTCAAAGTGTTGATGATACTTGCACCATTCCCCAAACCCCTATTTCTTTACATCATCGAGTCCATAGGTATGTAACCAGTAAAGAAATCTAATTATTACATGTGAATAGTTGAACCTTATATAAATGTTTTTCTTATAACTCACTTTAGATGTTAGACAATTTGATTGTGGACCATCGACATCAACACCTAACACTTATCATTGCTAATGAACTCTTACTCACGTAACCTTTATACATTAATGGTGTTCTAAACCAATATTAGGTAGTTTTGGTAATTGAACAACATTTATTGTTTCATTTTTAGATGCTCACATCAGATAGTCCTATCGATGTTCATGCCTCAATGGACCATGGTGTTGCTGCAATAGTAGCAAGTTTTGATCCTTTGAAAGAGGTATGCACAATAGATTAGTAAATTTCACATTATGTTTGTTATTTTATTGGTCTATTATTGAAAATTTTAATGATACTTGTACATGTAGTTTAATTGCTATCTTGATGCTTGTTGCAGGGGCTTGTCACTCCACATCATGAATGTTCCCCTATTGTGGATGAGCATGTTGATTATTTGAATGTAGTAAGTGATTATTTTATTATATGTCATTCCACAATTCAATTTCTATATATAACATAGATATACTTTTTATTATATCAGTTCAACATCTTGAGTAGTTTAGAGAGGAGGATGAGTGAGCGCACTCAAAAGACACCAACATCACATGCATCTCCATCCAGTTGATAGTTAAAGGAAACTTGTGATCTATTTCCTTCCCCTAATGGGAAATAACTATGTATTAGGGTCCTTTTTTGTATGCCTACGTGGCATTTTTGAACACATGTTTTGTATTATGGATATGTGACATTTTATGTCTATATGAATTTATTGGATATATTACACTTTTATTGAAATATAACGCTGTATGACATTATGGATTTTTGGTTAATGCAAATATTTTTTACCATTATTATCAAGATGAGGATCTAGATTAATTTATGTGTGTATGTATGTATGAGATTTTTATAATACAAAGCATTGCAAAGTTTGAGATTGCTATAGAATTAAAATAGTAAATATGTTTTTATTTATTTGCTCAACCTTACATGGCATACTCTTGAGTAAGATGTATGGCTATTATTTTATAATATCATTTATTGATATATACATACTAATATGGTGATGTAGGTTTCATGATCCAATCAACCATTCAAAGAACTATTTCAAGCAAGATTCAAAGTTCAAGATCCACATCCATTGAATCCATTTCATGCAAGTTGCAGATTTATATTCCAAGGTTTATTCAAGGGTTTTTTGAGTGGCAACCTAGCATTGTTCATTCTCCATTCCCTCTTTCATGTTTCATTTCAATTCAAGGTTTGATTACGAAAATGGGGTTTTACCAAGGAAAACCCCCATTCACCAAGAAAAATAATTTTCCCTTTCATATTGTGTTTGCAGATCTAGGTGGAAGAGAGCTTGAAGATCTCTTGAGCATAAAATTTGAAGAAGTTGACAAAGTTGTAAAAGTTGTCATCTCATGAAAACTCATCTACAAAATTTATTTCTGGCATTTCGACACTGCCACTTGGACAAATCAAAATATTTAGATATGTATTAGAGGCTCCCGAAAGTTCCAGAAAATCCTTGACAGTGGACCCACTCACCCCTAGGCGAATGAGTCCTAGTCAACCTTTGAAAATTGACTTTTGGTGAAAGGTACACACAAATCTGCGCTTCTCTGATTCACAATTTGATTGTAGGTTATGTCAATATTGAGTTTAATCTTGCAGTTTCAAGTGTTAAGTTGCATTTTGGTGTTAGTTTACTATTTATATTTTTTCTCCCAAAAGTGTTGTTTGAACTTGACCCTCATCCTTCAATCATAAGGAAATATATGAAGATTCTCACTTTGAGTTGACTCACCTAAGGGGTGTAAATTGATTCTTTGTGTGGATATCATTTCCTAATGAAATAGAGGAAGATAGGTCCATCATAATATTATTTCCCTTCATTTATATTGATACACCTATTTTTCAACTTTTCAACAAGAAGAAAGAGAAAAAAAGAGAAGAAAAAAGTTCAATGTAGACCAAAACGCGAGCATGTTATAACGTGATTAGGTTTTGGAAATGATTTTTTAAAATTCAAACCATAACATGAGTGCATTATAAGAAACTCACATTTTGGCCTAGTAATGATTGAGGCTAGGCTTGGTCATTACAGACCCATAATGTGAGTGCGTTTTACTATAATGTGCTCGTGTTTTCGCTATTTCAAGTTGAAAAAGTGAAGTGGCCACTTTTTGACCCCCCATATTTTTTCACTTATCATCAAATAAGTGAAAAAATATGGGGGGGAAAAAAGGGGTCTTAAGTGGCCACTTTTTTCTATTTTGTTTAGAAAGTTAACATAAGCAGTGATGTAATTACTTCACATAGCATAAGTAATAACTAGGAGCAGTTACTAATTACATTTGCTTGTCATGGCATTCCATGAGACCACATTTTATTGAGGCATTTTTTCAAAAATTTCATTGCCTTGTCTATGTTATGGATGCTTGGAAAAAATCTATGAAAGAATAATAGTAAGCAATAGCCTAGACAAGGCAAAGATTTGTTTGAAAAAATTCCTCAAAGAAATGTGGTCTCATGGTGATTTCCATCACCATGAGACCCAATTTCTTTGAGGATTTTTCAAAACATCTCACTGACTTGTCTATATGCTACCACATTTTCCATACATTTCTACCAAAGCATTTGATCAAAAAATTTAAACTTCCTTGAGGATGAGGACTATTGTGCATGTTTTGCACACACGCCCCGCCATAGGCAAGGACCCCCCTCTTTTTTCTCTCCTGACAAGCTACTTTTCTCTTGTCTCATTTTGCATGCCCCATTTTCCAAGCCTAAATTGGTCATGTGCCTTCAAATGATAAAATTCCCCTGACCAAATTCACCTACTTGATTTTCGGTAGGTCTTCTTCCTTTGCAGAGTTCCTTTGGCAATTTGCTTCTGGGACCCTGTTAGCTCTCGAAACACAGGCTGAATGCCTCAAGAGGCTGACAATCTCTTGATACACTTTAGAGTAACAGACAAGGCCAAGAAAACTTAACCTTCTACTCTTTAGGTGTTGCTAAACCCAGGCGGGTGTACCTTTTGAATTGAGCAGGCTTATCTTATGATTATCCTTCTGAAACGCTTTGTCCACAACAGCAGAGGATAGTGAACAAAATAAAACCAAACTTGATAGAAATCCTCAGATCTAAATCCTAAAAGCCTAATTAACAGATGTAAAGAAATTGAGTGAATTCAAATGATGAAACATATTTATACCCAACATTAAGAAAATAAAACATTTGAAACTCAATGTCGACCCTCCACAAAATTTAGGCAAATCTGTCGGTCGACAATGGTATTTTAGAAAATCTCATTTTGGCCAACAACATTTGAAAATTGTTAATCACCAATGGAATAGTCGCCAGGATAGTCAACAAGTATGCTAAAGGAAAAATATCATTCATCATTGCTTTGGTCCCTGTCATGCTCCCCTGTTCCTCACCCAGACTCTGTGTTATAGGCTTTCGCAGTGATTGATCCGAGTCATGGAGAGATCATATAGAATACACTATGTTTCACCAAAGACAAGAAGCAATTGTACGTGTGTTTCACTGTAGCTCAACAGAGTTGGGGAGAGGTCACAGAGAAGTCCTTATGTCTCCCCGAGATGCGTTCTGTCGTGTTTACATTCACTGGGACACATGAAGCATCATACCGATGTGTTCCATTGCTTCGCACATAGTCGCTCTGACACTCTGATATCGGGGAGACATCCCAAAGACCACATACCAAAACAAAAGTCTCACCGAAGCATCCCGAACTTACATTAGATCGCTAGGAGAATCCCCTAGCTTGGCTGATAGATATCCATGTTCACAGTCAGTGAAACATGACTTACTCGATGAGACCACATACCGACACAAATAAGTCACACTAAGCGGTACCCTTTGTTATATTCGTCCTTGCCAAGACATTCAAAATTTCTCACCGAATGAGCCTCCGTTTGAAAAGTCGGTATGACACACAAGATTCGTCGAGACCATAGGATGAAAGTTTTAACTCATACCGATAAGTTCCTTCACAACGTTTGTCATCGAGACCCAAGAATTTGACACTATATTGATGCCACAACTCTTGCCGAGTGGATGTCACTGTTCCTCTGGTCAGTAAGACAAACGATACTCGCCAAGACCCCCCGCCAATACCATAGCCTTCACCATTGAACCACCACAAGCATAGTCGGGGAGACATATTGGATTCGGTAAAACACTACCCTGACGGCCAAAACATATGCCGATAGAAGCCTCCATGGTCACCGATACAATAGAAGTGTCCTGTTGAATGAAAAATGCAGAAGACCTATGATCACTATGGCATTGGATGAGTCTTGCCGATAGGAAATGCAGACTCGTGCAAGCAGAAAATGTAACATGAGTAAGGGAAATAGTCACGAACCTCCACCGATAGGAACTAGAATGCAGAAAATGCAAAACCCAAGGGAACATATGGAGTAATATGGAAAGAAATAAGTAAAAGGCCAATGATGAGGACTCATGTAGAAATCTTAGGGCTATGGAAAACATGTGAAATATTGCAAAAATTTACAGCTCCAACAGACCCTTCGGGTTCACCCCCTTGGGTTTCCCTATGACATTTACCATGTCCATACGGCCAGGGGACCTCGTCCTTCCGGCCCTCCGAGTTTGTCATCCATTCATCATTCGTTTGCCATCCATACGCTAGAATCCCAATCTAAACTCTAAATGACCTTTTCCCCCGCCGGGGCTTCGTCCCTCCACCATTCTGAAAGAAAAATCATCCCAGGCCTTTTGAGTGTCGGGCTCCGGCTTCCCCATCGCCACGAATAGTTACGAAGAAAACCCAATGACTGACACTGGCGCTGGGCCCAGTATGCTTCTTGGCAGTCAGTGAAGCATTCAGAGGTTGCTCGGACCTCTCGCCGAAAGTGCAAACCTCTCACTAGTGAAATTTCTGCCTGTTGGTCATTAAGACCTTTTCCTGTCGGTGTGACCCCCTTGGTGAGAACACTTTGTTCTCCTGAGTCTTTTCTGTCGCCATAACATTTGGGGTAGTAAGACCTCTCCCTGATCTGGAATATTACGCAGAAGGCTCCCTCTATTGGTATGACCCCCTAATGTTAGTGAGAGATCTTGTTGAGAGCAAAGCGCCACCCTGAGACCCCTCATCTTTGGCAAGACATAATGCCCTCGCCAGGACATCATGACGATATCAATTTCCCTTGGTGAGTGCTTGGCATCTTTTTACCTCCCAGATCTCGGGCTTCCTTTCGCCGCCGGAAGTCTCCGTTGAACATTGAACGTCCTCGATCGTGCCGGGCTCCACCGTCCAAGACTCCGTCCCTCATCCTCCATTCGGAAGAGGCAAGTCTTGCTCGCCCTTCCGAGCTTTGGGCTCTGCCTTCTCGACTACCGTGAATCTCAAAATAAAATCCAACGACCGACACTAGCGCCGAGTTCGGTCTTCCTCTTGGTGGTCGGTGAGACATCGCGGTTTCACTGGGACATTGCACCAATGAAAGAATTCTCACCGATGTCCCCCTTTTGCCGTTGGCGAGACATTCAAATCTCGCAAAGACATCTCCCTGTCGAAAAGTTTTCTTGTCGACATGCTTAGTCGGCAAGACTTCCGGATGTCTCCGAGACCTTTCTCTGAGGCATACTTTCACACTGACTAGAACTTCTAGTCCTTGGGACAATGAATGATGTCTCACCAATAAGCTATCAGCAGAATGAGCTCCCTCCGCTTGATTAAAAACCAAAAATGAACCGACGACTTCCTCCCCTCCTGGGCTCGAAACTACAAACTTTTGGCCCTCTAGGTCCACCCCTCTATAATTCTGTTTGTCGTCACCATCCATCGTCACTTCATTGTCTGCCATCCGTTGTCCATCCGTTGCTGTCTGTCGTCTCCATCCGTCATCACTTCTTCGTCCATCATCCGTTGTCCACCATCTGTCATCCATCATCCATTGTCCATCCGTCATTGTCCATCATTGTCTGTCGTCAGTCGTCGTCTGCCATCCGTTGTCCATCTGTCGTCTGCCATCCGTTGTCTGCCATCTATCCGTCGGCCCCCGGTGACCTAGCCTCTGGAGCCTAGCCCCTTCGTGGCCATTTTGAGATTCTAGTTTTTGTAAAATGAGTCCAATCTTAAGGAAGTTTTCTTGGCACTCTTCCTTCCTGTTTTCCCATGTGCTATAACTGAAAAATCTGGGTTTTGCTATATTTTGTGGGGTCCGAGAACTTTGCTTCCGGTTTGTTGTCCCTTGTTCACTGCCTGCTCCCTTGGGCCTGCATTAATGTTTATAGTCCAAATGAGCTCCAAATATGAATATTATGATATTTTGATGATGCATGGATGAATCTAACAAGGTTTTTGCAAGATTTTACTAACATTTTCCTTGATTTGTGTATGAAAGCACTTATGACACTTCATGTACGCAGGATTCAAGAAGCCTACTACAGGTCCATCAAGAGACCCATCGAGAAAGCTGAGCAAGGAATGCACATAGCTCTTATCACCATTCATTTCATGATTGTCTATCCTTGTAGCACCCATCAATAGGGTCGGCGTTAGAAGAAGGCCTTTGCCAAGGAGGCCAAGGACAAAAATGCAAGAGGGTGGCCTTGAAGAAAGCATAAGAGAGTTGTCTGGTCGAATCAGGGGTAACCAATCAATTGATTCCAATCGTTGACGAGCTCATTTAATCCAAGGAAGAACACTACAAACACATCAAGTAAGATGACAACTTTCAGGCAATTTTTGCTATAGTGAAAAGGGAAATCAACTAAATGATAAAATTGCTATAGTGACTGGCACTAGATGACAAAACAGAGAAAAGACAAGGAATGTTTTTTAAATTGTTGAATATTGTGGGGTAGGTGAAACCCTAATGTAATCAAATTTGGTCCATTTGTTGGAAATTGATCCTAGCCATTCATTTGGGCTTTGGAAAACTATAAATAGGGGCTTGCCCCTCATTTGTAGGGGTTGGAGAATTGATGTAAAGACATTCTGCAGCAATAGAAAGCAACATTGGATGATTTATGGGTGTTCCTTTTGAGTTTTCTCTTTATGTATGCATGGTTCACCTTCCATTTTAGTTTTAGTGTTAGTTTCTTGGATGGGAGTGGTGATGGTGTTTGTTGTTTCAGTATTTGATGAACTTCTAGCTCATGCTTTTTGTGGTTCATTGATGATGAATCACTTTGCAAAGCTAGTCTGAGCCTCTTTCCTTTATTGTTGAAACTTAGTTCGATTGCATGTACATGATGTGTGTATGTAATGTGAAAACCTACAGTCCTTAGAAGATTGCACTAGTTTTGTGCAACTGTAGGTTTCTCTTGGCCAAGCAAAACCTAGTTTAGGAAGTCTGTCTACTTTAGCAGCCACCATTGTTACTGTCCATTTGTAGCTTAGGATTAGAATAGACTTCTTAACCCTTCTCCTTTTGATGTTTCTTTTAATCCTTGGTTAGAATAGGACCCAAATCATCACCATGAAACTAAATCAGATGAACTTGATGAGTTTCAACTTGCTATTTTGAGTGGACAGCCACTGTTCATTCACTTCCAACACTTTGAAACTCCATTTCAAGATCCAACTTCCCATGCTTTGTAACTCATCCATAAGTGCGCCTTGTGATTCCAACAAATCACATAAATCAACTGAGATATTCCAAGCATTGTCAAGACCTGACATTAGAGACCTTGGGATAGTGTTCTGCAATCTGATTGTGGAGGATTGTCTTTCAAGAGAGGTAGTGCACCTACACACTGCCTGTGTTGAGAAGTGCATAAAAAACACATCAACAAGGACCTTCCACCTTCCACCTCCAAATCCTTTTCAAGGTCCTCATCCTCATCCTCAATTTACCAATCCATGGAAGCTTCCACCTCTTATTCCACTTGTTCATATCCCCACCCCTTCCTCTTCATGTCATGATCCCCATCCATCTCATAACCAAGACCACACTATACCATCCACCCCATCCGAGCATAATATCATAGAGAAGGCAACAAATTGTTTGAAAAAATGCCTCAAAGAAATGTGGTCTCATGGTGATGGAATGCCATGGCACATTTGTTTGTCGTGGCATTCCATCACCATGAGACCACATTTATTTGAGGCATTTTTTCAAACAGTTCACTTCCTTCTCTATGCTACCATATTTTTCGTACATGTCTACCATGACAAAAAAATGTGTCATAGCATTCCATCACCATGAGACCACATTTCTTTGAGGCATTTTTTCATATAGTTCACTTCCTTCTCTATGCTACCACATTTTCTTTACATGTATACCAAAGCATTTTATCAAATAGTTCATCGCCTTGCTGCTATGGATAAAATCCTAAAATAGGTGCTTTTGAACAAGATATGGATAGGGAAAATAGTAAGCATGAGAGTAAGAAATATATAGTTCAATAAGTATACAAAATTTTGTTCATTGTCTCATACATTATAATCCATGACCTACATCACTATTGTAGTTTTTGTGATTGAATAATTTGTTGTTTTATTTTCAAATATTGGAAGCAAAAACACCTCTAGATATTCATAGGGAAATGGAGCTTGGTTTTTCTTCTATTATAGAATCCTCGATGCCTCTCATAGGGGTATGAGAAAGATTACTAAATTTCAAATTACATTCATTGTTATAGTTGTTAGTTGGTAAAAAATCAAATGATTATTGATTCATAGTTTATTTTCTCTTTAGATGGTTTCTATAGGACTTCAACACACCACAACATGGGCATGCGAATATTTCCCTTGAGGAGAGTGATTTTCTAGTGGCAGTAAGTGATTATTTTGTTAAATATATAATTTTTTATAATGTAATGTCTATATATTAATGTCTTTACTTGTTATTGTAACATATAAGGCTTGATGAGGAACTAAACCCTAGGAGGAGCACCAGGAGCACCCCTCGACCTTAGAGTAAATGAGTGATAGACACATCACCATCCACTCGACCAACAAAGGGCAAGAGTTTGTTTTGAGATCCTGGAGGGTTGACTTTTGATTCTAGGGTCCTTTGTTGTATGCCTATATGACATTTTTTGAAATATTTTGTATTGCATATACTTGACATTGTATGCAAATATGGCATTCTTGTAAGCCTATATGGCTATTTTGTATATATTTTATACTTATATTGACATATATTGATGTATGCCTACATGGCTATTTGGTTAATACAAATATTTTTGATTGATGGCATCCATATTTTCATTATAAATCCATGCTTCAATAGATATTTTTAAATGGTTTACTTCAAATATTTAAAATCCAATTGTTTTCCATGCGCTAATTGTAAATATATATAATATTATTTGAACATTATTCTCCTATAATATTATTGAACATTAAATCAATGATATGAATATAGTAATGCTTCATGTTCTTCACACAAGAAATCCATGTGTATGCTTCATGCTTCATGCTACCATGCTTCATGCTTCATGCTACCATGCTTCAAGCTTCATGCTTTATATCATGTTGAGGAAGACATCTACCATTCCATGTGTATGCTTCATGCTACCATTTACTTGTATGCTTCATGCTTCATGTATTACATAGATAGAGAAAACATCATAAAACTATTGACAAAAGAAAATGGAAAGTAACAACTAAGTCTCACAAAAAAAAAACTCAAGGCATGCAAGTCTTATTAAAGATCATAAGGGAATTGGATTATTTGAGATTAAGAGACCGCGAATCAACCTTCCCAACAACAAACTTCATAGATATTCATCCTATTTCTAAACATGAATTTGAACCCAATAATTAGAAGAATGCAACTTTAAAAGTTAAAATTGAATGCTTACAATAGTCAATAAACAACTTCAAGAGGCGTGCATGACATAAATACAACCAGCTGAAAGTTCAAGAATTTCCTTTTCCCCAAGCATATATGAAAAGTTACAAATAAATCAATTTAGGTTCTCACGAATAGTGATGATATGAATTTGGTTGTGACTTTTCAAAGGCAAAAAGTTTTGACCCTTCAAATAGGAAATACCACAAACCTTTTATAACGAAGTGTGGTGATCATGTCTAGCATAGATGTGCCCACCTAGATGTGTTGGTGCTAATTTTTTGGACCCATGAAGAAAAAAACAAAAAGTAGCCTACCTTGCAACTTTACACTACATGTAACTAACCCATTTTCCATCAACTGAAATCTATTCACCACAGGAAAACGACTTAGAGCTATAAAAAATTGAGAGAGGTTATTTTAGAGGGGCACTACATGATTCCATAGCCTCAGATAGAGTGTTTCCAAGTTCCACATTTTCTAATTAATTTCTCATTGAATTTTTCTACCCTTTTGTACTTTGGTCTCTTAAGAGACTTCACCAATAGAATGTGGCTCAAACCATTTCGGCGTGTTTGGGTGAAAAAGAGGACTTTTCATAGCATAAAATCACCTGTACAGATGTTTTGGAATAGTCAGTTTGATCATATGATGAGCATAACAAAAGTTACACCACTTTCCAACTTTACACTACATGCAACTAACCTATTTTCCATCAACTGAAATCTATTCACCATGGGAAAATGACTTGGATCTATCAAAAAATGAGAGAGTTTATTGTACAGGAGCCTTATGTGACCTTGTAGCCTTAGATGGATTATTTCCAAGTTTCACGGTTTTTGAGTAATCACTCGTCAAATTTTGTTGCCATTTTGCACTTTGGTCTCTTAAGAGACTTCATTGGTAGAATGTGGCTCAAACCATATTGGCGTGTTGTTTGGGGGAAAAAGAAGACCTTTCATAGAATAAAACCACCCATGCGGACGTGTTGGAATAGTTGTTTTGGTCATATGACAAACAAAACAAAAGTTACACCACTTTCCAACTTTACATGCAACTAACCCATTTTCCATCAACTGAAATTTATTCACCACAGGAAAACAACTTGGAGCTTTCAAAACCTAAGAGAGGTTATTATAGAGGGGCCCTACCTAATCTCACAACCTCATATGAAGTGTTTCCAAGTTCTAGGGTTTCTGATTAATCTCTCATTGAAGTTTTCTGCCCTTTTGCACATTGGTCTCTTAAGATACTTCGTTGGTAGAATGTGGCTCATACCATTTTGATGTGGTTGGTGTGAAAGAGGACCTTTTCTAGCATAAAACCACCCATAAAAAATGTTGGAATAGTCAGTTCGGTCATATGATGAACAAAACAAAAGCTACACCACTTTCCAACTTTACACTACATGCAACTGACCCGTTTTCCATTAACTAAAATTTGTTCACCATGGGCGAACAACTTGGAGCTATCAAAAACCAAGAGAGGTTATTGTAGAGGGGCCCTATGTGATCCTATAGCCTCATATGGAATGTTTCTAACTACCACTGTTTCTAAGTAATTGCTTGTCAAAGTTTACTACCTTTTTGCACTTTGGTCTCTTAAGAGACTTCACCAATAGAATGTGGTTCTGACTGTTTCAGCATGTTTCAGTGCAAAATAGGACCTTTCCTATCATAAAACCACCCATATGGATGTGTTGGAATAGTCGATTTAGTTTTATGATGAACAGAACGAAAGTTACACTAATTTCCAACTTTACACTACATGTAACTGACCCATTTTCCATCAACTAAAATCTCTTCACCTCGAGAAAATGAATTGAAGCTGTAGACATCCAAATTTGGACACTTAATTTATCCAAATTTATCACTTTTCATCTAAACATCCTCTTATCCGAGTTAATTAAATAATATTACTATTATTTAATTAATATCTTTAATTCTACCAAATCCCTAAGGTATTTAATTAATGATTAAATACCTTGCCCTCCTTAATCCTCTTTTCATCAAATAAATAAAATAAATATTACATTTATTTAATTCCTCACATGTCATTTTCATCTAATCCTAATCCATCTCCTAATTTCTTCATTAGGGATGTGCACATGCCTAATCCTTGATTAGGATGTGTCACATCCTCCAACTTTTGCAAGTTGGCTTCTAATCCTCATTTATCTTCTAATTCATTAATTAAGCCTAATCATTCACCAAAGGAATTTTTAATTCTTTTATGTATCCTAGATTCCCCTCTTTTATATGTGAATTTTTAATTCACATTCCATTCTTCCAAGGCTTCTAGAACCTTGGACTTGTCACAATCTTCACATGTGACCAAGTCCCACCTTTTGGAGCCCACCTTTTATCCTCTAGATCCTCCTAGGAATGTGAATTTTTAATTCACATTTATATCCCCAACCACCTTTCCTTTTCCCATGAAGATTTTTGAGGAATTCCAAAATTCCTCAAATGTCCCTTTCACTCCCACTTGGGGACAAGAAATCCCTTTTGTGGAAATCTCCTCACTCTCCAAGGTGCATGTCCTTTTTCCACCTCATGTACCTTCTTGACACCTCACTTACATCTCATATCCCCTTGGCCACTTCACCCTCCACATGTCAAGATGTGAGGGCTTGTGGGTTCTCAACCCACCATAGCCCCTCATCTTGACCTTGTTGGATCAATCTTGACCATTGAATTCTCTAGAGAATTCAAGATCCTCTATAAATACCCCCTCCTAAAGGGAATTTTCAAGAACACTTTGTATTTTCATAACTACATGCTGCCAATTTGAATTCACAATCCTTTACCATCATCTAGCCATCTTTTCAATCATTTGCATATCTAATCTTGCATCTAGTCACTCAAGCAATCATCTAAGGAGCACACAATCAATTCCAAGCAAGGGCCAATCAAAGAGATATCAACAGCAAGGGAGGTAAAATTATTTGTGTTTCATTTTATTCACGTTCCTTTTCATTGTATCACTCTTTTGGCTAATCTTGAGGTGTCCTTGGTATTTTGTCATTCACATTTCTTAGTCATTTCGCACATTTAGAGTGGGATATATATCAAGGTATCACATAAGCTATAAAAAATAGAGATAATTTATTGAAGAGGGGCCCTACGTGATCTCGTAGCCTCATACAAAATTTTTCCAAGTGCCATGGTTTCTGAGTAATCGATCGTCAAAGTTTGCTGCCCTTTTACACTTTGGTCTCTTAAGAGACTTTGCCGATAGAATGTGGCTCAGACTGTTTCGCCATGTTTGGCTGAAAAAGAGGAATATTTCTAGCATAAACCCACCCATACAAATTTTTTGGAATAGTTGGTTCAGTCATATGATGAACAGAATGAAAGTTACACCACTTTCCAACTTTACACTACATACAATTGACCCATTTTCCATCAACTTAAATTTGTTCACCACGGGAAAAAAATTTGGAGATATCAAAAACCAAGAGAGGTTATTGTAGAGGGGCTATACATTATCTTGTAGCCTCAGAAAAAATATTTCCAAGTACCATGGTTTTCGAGTAATCGCTCATCAAAGTTTTCCACCCTTTTGCACTTTAGTTTCTTAAGAGACTTTGCCAGTAGAATGTGGCTCGAACTGTTTCGGTGTGTTTGGGTGTAAAAGAAGAACTTTCCTAACATAAAACCACCCATAAAGATGTGTTGGAATAGTCGGTTCAGTCATATGACAAATAGAGAAGAATCTACACACGCACCTTCCTCAACTTCTCGAGGGCAGGAAGAATCTCTTCATTCAATACATTATGTATCTCATTCAATTTGGGCTGCTTCTTTTTCAAGTGTTTTTAGAGAAGACTAACCTCCTTTTTGTTGAAGATAAAATATTCTTCTTGTGTTTTAATTCCTTTTCTAAGTGGTTAATTTTAGTATTTAGTTGCTTTGCTTCTGTAGACACCTAAATTTATTCATCCTTCATCACATTCCCCTCCCAATCTGCTGCCGCCTTTTCGTCCTTTCTTACCCATCACTTTGCATCATCTTTTTCATGTCCCCTTGCATCATCTCATCCATTTCGAGAGCACACCCGTGTTCTCTTGAACCCGCATGTCCTCTCGAGGGGGCATCCTTCATCCCAAATTTTTCATCATTTTCTTTTCCTCTTCCTAGTCACTCCTTTGAATGACTGGGGCATCTTTTCCAATCTAACCATCTTTTTCTAGGTTCTATGTTTTAATATTCTTTGAAATGATGCTACTTCGTAACACCATCTCAAAGAGGGGAAAAATGTAGACACCTAAGTTTGGACACTTAATTTATCCAAATTTATCCTCTTTCATCTAAATATCCTTTTATCCGCATTAATTAAGTAATATCACTATTATTTAATTAATCCCTCTAAAGCTCTTCTAATCCCTAAGGTATCTAGTTAAATAATTAAATACCTTCCCCTTTTCATCAAATAAATTAAATAAGTATCACATTTATTTAATTCCTCCTTATGTCACATCCTCCATCATTTTTATCTTATCCTAATCCATCTTCTAATCTCATCATTAGGATGTGCACATGCCTAATCCTTGATTAGGATGTGTCACATCCTCCAACTTTTGCAAGTTGGCCTCTAATCTCTCTTAGCCACCTAACCCTCCTCTAATCCTTCATTACTCTTCCCCATGTGATCTTTGACTTGTCACATCAAGTCACATGTGAAATCTAACTCTCTTCTAATCTTCATTAATCAGTCTAATCAAGTGCTTGCACAATCCTAATCACTTAATTGAGTCAACCTTATTAAAGACTTTCTCCTTTTTGGCAAGGCACTCCACTTCCCCATGTGAATTTTTAATTCACCTTTTAATCCCCCAATGCACTCAAAAGGAATTTTTAATTCCTTCACTTCTTCCCACATGTCCTCTCTTTATTCTTTATTCTTTCCCCTCTCCCCATGAGGATATTTGAGGAATTTTTAATTCCTCACATTTCCTCTCACCCACATGGGACAAGGACATCCTTTATGAGGATATCTTGACCAAATCCCTATGGTCCTTTGAAGTACATCCATGTCATGTACTTCCCTTACACCTCATGTCCACCTCATCTTTCTTAAGCCTCTCCCCTTGCCACATGTCAAGATGTGAGGGCTTGTGAGTTCTCAACTCACCATAGCCCTACATCTTGGCCATGTTGGGATCAATCTCAACTGTCCATTTTTTCTTGGAATTCTCAAAATTCCTATAAATACCCCCTCTTTTCTCTCATTTTGGGGAGATTATTTTGCTAGCCAAAATCTTGCAATTTTATTTCTCAATCTACACTTAGCCATTTTCATGCTTTCATCCATTTCCATCCATCCTCACATCATCATCTAGTTTGTATATCTTTCCATCCAAGGAGCATACACATCAAAGATCGAAGGGCCAACCAAAGGATCAATTCGAGATGAGGTATAAAGTTTCATTTGTTGTTTTTTAGCTTGTGTTGATTCCAACTTAGGCTAATCTTGAGGTGTAGGGTGTCTTTAGTTGTTATTTGCTCTCTTTTGTTTGCATCTTATTTTCTAACAAGCAATTTTGCCCTATCATAGCTTCAATTTCAACAAGTTTCCAACTATTACCTTTACATCTGCAACCATTGTTATCATCTATGGAAGTGTCTTTCTAATTATAGAATGCAAACGTTTCTTTTAACAAGTTCTTTATAGAACTTCTCTACCTTTATAGATAAGACTTTTAGGTGTCCTCTGCACTGATTCTCCTTCTTTTCACTTACATTTCATATTGGTTCTTCCTTATCATCTATTTCCAATTGTATTTTCTTCACAAAAGTCTTAAGTTGAAGAATCTTTGACATCATTTGTTCATTTTCCAATCTATCATAAAGATTGGAATGGTTGCAGTATATTCCCAAAACAGAAAATTTATGGAAAATGTGGTAGCATAGACAAGGAAATGAGTTGTTTAAAAAAATGCCTCAAAGAAATGTGGACATCACCATGAGACCACATTTATTTGAGGCATTCTTTCAAACAACTCAATACCTTGTTTATGATTTTGCTTACTATTATGCTTTGATAGATTTTTTCCATGAATCCATAGTTTTTTCAAAAGCACATGTTTTAGGCTTTTATCCATAGCAGCAAGGGGACCTGGGAATGGGGTATGACATCTATCAAAACATAAAAGGGGGGATTTTCATGAGTGTTATGGTTGCAATTTCCTTAGTAGACACATGTGAAATGTGGATGCATAGACAAGGAACATGAACTATTTGACAAAATGCCTCAATGAGATATGTCCTTGTGGTCAATGCGTCCACATTGACAAGGTTTTGAGTTCACTACCTTGCTAATGTATCCACATTGACAAGGTATTAAGCTCGCTACCTTGCCAATGCTGCCACATTGACAAGGTAGTGAGCTATTTAAAAAAATGCCTCAAAGAAATGGGGTCTCACGGTGATATACATCACCATGACACCCCATTTCCTTGAGGCATTTTTTCAAACAACTCACCACCTTGTCATTGCTACCTTGTAGGAAAACTAATAAAAGGACAATATGAGAACAATATAGTCAAAGTTAGAGTTTTAATTTTTAATGTAAAACAATGAATTTGCACATTACTAAATTTAGGACATTAATTAAAATAGTATAAAATGTAAGAGGAAATGGCACAAACATACATTTTTTAAGAGATCAATAAAATTGATTTTTTAAAGGATGTATTGCTAGTGGCTAATCATTGAGCAAAAATATTCATTCTCACAAAGGTATGCCAAAATCAATAGGTTGAATGATAGAATGAGGTGATGAATAAAAAACCGATTATTGAGTCTACTCAATCAAGTGGACCAACTTCTATTGAGTCAAAAAATGAACTCACAACCAATAAATTAATAGCAAAGTCACTTATCTATAAGTGGGGTTAGAAGGAATATTGTTTGAAATATTGAATAGAAGGTAGTGAGCTGTTTGAAAAAATGCCTCTAAGAAATGGGGTCTCGTGGTGATGTACATCATAATGAGATCCAATTTATTTGAGGCATTTTTTCCTACAATGACATTGAAAAGGTAGTGAGTTGTTTGAAAAAATTCCTCAAAGAAATGGGGTCTCTTGGTGATGTATATCACCAAGAGATCCCATTTATTTGAGACATTTTTTCAAATATCTCACTACCTCGTCATTGATACTATATTAACAATGTAGTGAACTTGTCAATGTGGTAGCATAGACAATGTAGTGAGCTATTTGCAAAAAATCCTCAAAGAAATGGGGTCTCCTAGTGATGTACCAGTAGCATAGACAAGGTACTGAGCTGTTTGAAAAAATGTCTCAAAGAAATGGGGTGCTCACTACCTTGTCTATGCTATCGGTACATCACCAGGAGACCCCATTTCTTTGAGGTATTTTTTCAAACAACTCACTGCCTTGTCTATGCTACCACATTGACAATGTAGTGAGCTTGTCAATGCTCACTACCTTGTCTATACTATGTATTGAACCAAAACATATAATATGCCCAATATTCATATGTAAAATTTGAACCAAAACATATGTACAAACTTGGAATCAAAACATAGGTAAATTTGAGATATAGAAATGAAAGGTATAACTATCAACTAATCTTGATGTGCATACTTAGAAATTTTAATACATATTTAATGTTCATACTTACAAATTAATCCAACGAACCATCTAGGTTTGCTCTACTCTTTATTGTGTCAAGTATTGTCTTGTGGTCAGACTCACACACCTTTCACAAGGTCTTGTTCAAAGGTCTACCCCCATATTTGATCAAATGAACATTGGATGCCATGACAAGGTTCGAGTAATGAAGAATATTTTGATGCGTGTCAAATTCCTAAAACAACCAAACATTGACACACTTATGTGGGTACCTTCTAAGCCATGTTCTAGTAACAAACACTGAGCCTGTAAGGTATTTGATGCTTTCTCCATCTATAAATAGGTCCTCCAATTTATTTTTGGCCTCAACACAATGGCACAAGTAATAATGTGTTCCCTCTTCATTTTATTCATCTATAATAACTTCATAAACATGCTCTACATTGATATATGTAGCAAATTAGAAGAAATTAGTGAACATTAAAAATACACTACAAAGTATGATAACAATAGGAATTTTAAAAATATGCAAGTAGATATATTACCTAGTTGAACTTGATATGATATGTGGTCAACATCAACTGATGATTCCATATGTCGTCAAGGGCCGATATGTGTGAAGTGGGCTAAGATAGCTTAACCACCATTTTTCAACCTACTCCTTTGACTTGCACTCATTCTATGCTTGAATTGTACATGAAGAACAAAAGCATGCTATCTTCTATGTATAGATACTCCATGAACTTGCATTTGAGATAAAGAAAGAGTGTAGCACACTTGATCCTGTTAGTGTACAATAATCCTCATATGGTGCAATGTTAGTATCATCTATCAACCAAAAAGTCTACAAACTAAAGACTTACCTTCATTACCTGAACCCTTTGAAGCATTACACCACTCGATGATTGATTTTTCATTTGTCAACTTTGCATTGTCTTTATACTTTAACTCTTCTTGTGCTAATGCTCTTTTGATACATTCTATTGCACCATCATGCTCCCCCTTTCCATTACTAACCTCACAAAAGTTTCACATATGTTGAAAAATTGTAATAACATGCATCCTACAAGTAACCATAAAAACATCTGAGTTCAGGAACTATGATGCATAGTTATCCGACCATATTATATGCTAACTATATGTTATACCCCTCCTGGCCAAATCATTGTAGAACAACTAAAAGCAACCTTGCATTAACTTTGTAGAATGTGTGTGATCATCACTATTGTAAAAGTAGCACTCCCTTAATACCTTCTTGTTATCCTGTGTACTATCAACTACATGAATGAATGCTATTTGCATAAATATAGAAAATTGTGTGGATTTGTAATATTATGTTTACACTTCACATTGTGGCTGTAAAGTGTAGTTCTCTGCAAAGTCAACCATTGAAATAATGTTACCAATTGGAAAGGTTTCCTTGCATAACTTGAATTGCAAGTCCAACCATCGATCTCTATGGGTATTCCTTGCGTACTCATACACTATATTGTCATGAAATGTAGACATAAACTGATACATTAGAATCTTTTGAATAACCAAATCACACCTTTTTGCTTGATTACCATCTTTTGTATTGAAGGCCACTATTTTATACGTGTTGAACTCTACTAGTTCCTTTCCAACCACATGTGTGCTTTCCATATGTTCACATAGTGGCATACATTGCAAGCCACCACAACACTGACATGTGCCATCTAAGAATAATTTCCTATAGAATATTTGGCCTTCCTCTCTTTCAAATAATATTTTTTATAAAAAGTCTCTTGAAGATGTTGGTGGGTCATGTATGCCACAATCCTGAAAACATTGTTAGTATGCAAATCTAAACATATAGAATGATAAACATCAAAATGGTTAGAAACTTCAATATGTAATCTACAACAATAAGTAGTGCATGTGTGATTTATCTTGAAATAAAAAGGTTTAAGCATTTCAAAATATCTTTGAAATTTTTTAATTTGAGGATACTCCTCTAGAAATTTACGAAAAAACTGTGTTTGAGTCATATCCAAAAAGTGCTTTGGATGTGGCTCACAATTTCGACTGTCGATTCTCCTTCTTATCACATCTCTTTGATTCAGAGACACACTTGTGCTATTCTTCCAAAATTCTTCAATTAGTGATCTCAATGCTTCAACAACTAGTTTATCTTTTCATGGTAGTCTCCCCAAGAACACCCATAATTCAGTGGAATCAATGTCCTCAATTCTTTGGCACCTTTGAATGGCTCTTGATAATTTTTTTCTATTAATTATCAATTATTGACTCGTATTTCTAATGAGATGAGATTTCCTTGTTTGATTACTTACTATTGTCAATGTAATGACAAGTCATGTGGCATTATTATCTTTTTAGCATGAGGTTTTACCCAGACTCTCATATGCAACCATTAGATTCTTCACAGTAGTTTTTTCACTTGAAGCATCCAATGTTATCAACCCAAGAATCTTCATGATGTACCTATACTTTATACTTCACATCATTTCAACAAATAGTTGATCTTGAAGTCTCATTTAACTTTTCAAATAATACTCTCCAAATCTTATGAGCATATCTTCTACAAGTGAATTTTGGAATCTTACCTTCCATTGGCTATAAAATATTCTCATTAGTATTAATCAAAAAAATTATCTTTCTATGCAAAATTCTAGGTGGTGCTCTCAAAGGTAAATTCATCTCAACATTAGGAATATCATCAATATTTAAATGATATGGGCTGGATGGTGGAACTTCGATTGAGAATGGAATAGGTGATGTACCCTGAGGTTGAGATGGGAATGATGTCGTACCTCCTTCCTCAAATGTGAGTGATGATGTACTCTCAACTTGAGATGTAGTAGATGGTGTCCCTCCATATTCACTTGCGGTAGATGGTGTCCCTCCATATTCACTTGTGGTAGAGGGTGTGTCTCCAACTATGGTATTCAAATCTCTCTTAGCACAAAGGTTTCACATTCATTCCCTTTGTGCCACCAATTTGATATCTCTTCTTGATGGTTGAGGTTCCTCTTCAATTAGCATGTATTTTTCAATCATTTCCAATTTATTCTTCTCATGATGTTCCCTCATCCATGTTGCTTTATTTGTATTCTTAGCTTCTATCTCTTCTTGTGTTGGTTTAATCCTTGATCGTTTCCTCAGCATGACAGCTAAATTTATATGTAGCATGATAAAGAGAAAAATATTAGTTCCTAAACAATGAATCCATACAAATAAATGAAATATATGTCATTCAACCCTTCATACAAAATACTTACAATCGTCTTGTAGAAGAGTAAATGTCACTCAACCATGATGAATAAACAAGTGCAATAAGAACACAAGCAAAATAAAAAGCTAATTTTTTTTGAACTATTTCTAGCATAGACAAATCTCACATGAATTTTTTGATGGAATCATGCCTTAAAGAAATGTGGTCTCATGGAATGCCATGATTGCAAGATAGGAACAAAATGGAAGCATGGATAAGGCATGTGAATTGTTTGACAAAATGTTTTTGTAGACATGTATGTAAAATGTGGTAGCATAGACAAGGTAGTGAGCTGTTTGAAAAAATGCCTCATAGAAATGGGGTCTCACAGTGATGAAATGGGGTCTCATAGTGATTGAGTTGTTTGAAAAAATGCCTAATAGAAATAGGGTCTCATGGTGATGTACACCTCATAGAAATGGGGTCTCACGGTGATGTACATCACCATGAGACCCATTTCTAGGAGGCATTTTTTCAAACATCTCACTACCTTGTCAATTCTACTGCATTGACAAGCTAGTGAGATCACTACCTTGTAATGGGGACCTTGGAATGAGGTATGATATCTATCAAAACATAAAATGGGGGAATTTTCATGAGTGTTATGGTTGCAATTGCCTTAGTAGACAATGATAATTTTTTTTAAAGTATTCCTAGCATCTGACAAAGCTCACATGAATTTTTTGATGGAATGCCTTAAAGCAATGCAGTCTCGTGGAATGCCATGATTGTAATATAGGCACAAAATTGAACCATGGACAAGGCATGTGAATTGTTTTACAATTTTTTTCGGTAGACATGTATGAAAAATGTGGTAGCATAGACAAGGTAGTGAGCTATTTAAGAAAATTCCTCATAGAAATGGGGTCTCACGGTGATGTACATCATCATGAAACCCCACTTCTATGAGGCATTTTTTAAAACACATCAATCACTATGAGACCCCATTTCATCACTGTGAAACCCCATTTCTATGAGGAAATTTTTCAAACAACTCACTACCTTGCCAATTCTATTGCATTAACAAGCTAGTGAGCTCACTACCTTGTAATGGGGACCTTGGAATGGGGTATGACATCTATCAAAACATAAAATTGGGGGATTTTCATGAGTGTTATGGTTGCAATTTCCTTAGTAGACAAAGATAATTTTTTAAAGTATTTCTAGCATAGATGAAGCTCACATGAATTTTTTGATGGAATTCCTTAAAGAAATGTGGTCTCATGGAATGCAATGATTGCATGATAGGCACAAAATGGAAGCATGGACAAGGAATGTGAATTGTTTGAATTTTTTTTGGTAGACATGTATGCAAAATGTTGTAGCATTGACAAGGTAGTGATCTATTTGAAAAAATGCATCGTAGAAATGGGGTCTCACAATGATGTACATCATTGTGATACCCCATTTCTATGAGGCATACATCACAATGATACAACATTTCTATGAGGAATTTTTTCAAACAACTCACTAGCATTTCAATTTTATCGCATGAGCAAGCTAGTAAACTCACTAGCTTGTCAATGTGGTATCACTACCTTGTAATGGGGACCTTGGAATGGGGTATGAAATCTATCAAAACATAAAAGGGGGGAATTTTCATGAGTGTTATGGTTGCAATTTCGTTAGTAGACAAATCTAATTTTTTTTGAAGTATTTCTAGCATAGACAAAGCTCACATGAATTTTTTGATGGAATTCTTTAAAGAAATGTGGTCTCATGGAATTCCATGATTGCAAGATAGGCACAAAATGGAAGCATGGAAAAGGAATGCAAATTTCTTGACAAAATGTTTTGGTAGACATGTATGTAAAATGTCGTAGCAGAGACAAAGTAGTGAATGAGCTCACTAGCTTGTTAATGCAGTAGTAGTGAGCTGTTTGAAAAATGCCTCATAGAAATGGAGTCTCATGTAGCATTGACAAGGTAGTGAGCTCACTACCTTGTAATGGGGTATGACATCTATCAAAACATAAAATGGGGGATTTTCATGAGTGTTATGTTTTCAATTTCCTTAGTAGATACATGTGAAATGTGGATGCATAGAAAAGTCACATGAACTATTTGGAAAAATACCTCAATGAGATATGTCCTTGTGGACTACAATGATTGTAGGTGTGATAGGTCAAATATATGCGTTAGAAAATGAGCAACAAACTAAAGAGTGCAAATAAACACGAAAAAAACCTACACCTCAAGATTAGCCTAAGTTGGAATCAACACAAGATAAAAATAACAGATAGAACTTTATACCTTGTGTCGAATCAATCCTTTGGTTGGCCCTTCGATCTTTGATGTGTATACTCCTTGGATGGCAAGATATGCAAACTAGATGATGATGTGAGGATGGATGGAAATAGATGAAAGCATGAAAATGGCTAAGTGTAGATTGAGAAATAAAATTGTAAGAGTTTGGCTAGCAAAATGATCTCCCCTAAATGAGAGAAAAGAGGGGGTATTTATAGAAAATTTGAGAATTCCTAGAAGAAATGTACGACCAAGATTGAGCCACCAATGATCAAGATGTAGGGCTAAGGTGAGTTGAAAACTCACAAGCCCTCACATCTTGACATGTGGCATGCGATATAGCCCTAAAAGGTGAAGTGGACATGAGGTGGAAGAATAGTATATGACATGGAGGGGGGTACAAAGTACCTTGGGATTGGACAAGATCTCCTCATAAAGGAGGTGCTTGTCCCCATGTGAGTGAGAGGACATGTGAGGAATTAAAAATTCCTCAAATATCCTTATGGGGAGAGGGGAAAGAATAAAGAATAAAGAGAGGACATGTGGGAAGAAGTGAAGGAATTAAAAATTCCTTTTGAGTGCATTGGGGGATTAAAAGGTGAATTAAAAATTCACATGGGGAAGTGGAGTGCCTTGCCCAAAAGGAGAAAGCCTTTAATAAGGTTGACTTAAGGACACATGTCATAAATGGGAAGAGGATTAGGTTGGTCTAATCACATGATTAAGGTTGTGCAAGTACTTAATTAAATGGACTAATGACTTATTAGAAGCAAGTGGGAGATTATGGAGGATGTGACCCTAATAATGATTAGAGGTGTGCATATGTTAACCATAGTTAATTAGAGGAAGATGAAGGAGTTAAGATGGATTAGAGACTAACTTGCAAAAGTTGGAGGATGTGACAATGAGAGAGAAAAGAGGAATTAAAAAATAAATTTTAATTCCAAAAGGGGAATATGACTAAATTAAATAAAATGGTGTATTTATTTAATTTAGAGGAGGAAGAGGGGTAAAGTATTTATTAAATTAAATACTTTATGAACCCTGTGTAAGATGTAAGGTATTAATTAAACAAATGATTTAATTAATATTATTAGAGGGGATAAGCAACTGGATGAATAAGGAGACGTCTTTGATCATATGGAAATGGTCAAATTAGATGTCTACATTTTGCCTCTTTTTGAAATACTATTAGGATAATAGGGTTTCAAAGAAAAATAGAATGCAGATGACTCTATATAGGAAGAGATTAGAAAATAGATGCCCCAATATGGGGGAATGTGTGCGAGCTGCCCCAAATGGAGGGAATGTGGAGAGGATGCCCCAGTCTAGCGAAGGTAGGCTTAGAGCGACGGGTTAGGGGAGAATTGTAGGGTATGCCCTCTTGAGAAGGTGGACGAGGGAGGAAAAAGGGGGCCCGATCAATTTCTCGAAAGTAACAAGTGGTATATATTGTTGGAAAGAGCACAAAAAAATGAGAAGAATGATGTTTGAATGGAGTCAATCAGGTAAACGGTGTGCGAATGGCGGCCCCAGGAAGAAAGAGGCTGGATGAATTAGTTGGAGGAATTTGTGGTAAAAAAAAGAAAAAAAAAGACTTTGATTTGAAAAGGGAAGAAAGAGGGAAAAGGTAATAAAAGGTAATTGGAGAATTACCTTTGCTCATTGTGACAGTTGGCAAGTGTGGAGAAGGAGGAGAAGAAGAAGAGGAGGTGAGAGAGATCGAGCATGATGTCGGAGTACAATAGTGATATCATCCATCGGGCAAAGGAGAGGCGGATATTCTTCACCCACCATTCTGTACCACACTAGGTTATCCCAAAACTTAACTTTGTTGATTTTGAGTCATTTATGCAAGTGTTTGGGAAAAACAAAAACGTGGGTTTTGTCCGAGAGGGTGGGAAAAAAATGGGTAAGAGGCAGATTTCTAAGATTTATTAGTTGTTTGGAATCCGTGCCGGGGGGGTCAAATTGGGCGGCCGCCCACGTGGACGGGTCCATCGCCGCGGGGGCGGGTCCGCCGCTGTAGCAGGTCTGCCACCGTGAAGGTGGGGCCTCCGCCGCGGGGGCAGGTTCGCCACTGCGGGGTGGGTTCGCCACGGGGGTGGGTTTGCAACCGCGAGGGTGGGTCCGTCGCCAGGGGCAGGTCCGTCACTGCGGAGGCGGGTTTGCCGACTGGGTGGGACTGCCAAGGGTGAAGGATGGGGGGAGGGGGTGATGGAGGGGGGGAAAACAATGGCATGGATGGGAAACCCTAGAATGACGAGGGGGAAAAATGAAAATGATAAAAAATTATTGTGTATATGCAGAAAACGGGTATTTTGCGGATGCGAGAGAGACGATCAGAGGTGCTGAGGAGATGCATAGCGAGGATGACTGGGGAGGATCACGAGAGACTAGCAGAGGCAAGACTACTTCATATGATGGCATATCCGATGATCAAGGCCCATGGGGCCATGTTGACAGCGTTGATAGAGTGATGGGATTCAGCGACGTGGACCTTTCACCTACCGATAGGGGAGATGACGGTGACACTGGAGGATGTATGTTGGATCCTAAGGCTCCCGATATTAGGGCTCTCGATTAGCGAGTGTTGGTCAGAGGATGAGGCACTGGATGAGTCTGTGTGCATTGTGTTTGGTAGTGACAAGCTACCGGTGCAGCGGGGTCAGTTGGATGTAGATAGGATGCTGTCGTGCAGGGTACCGGTACTATCACTATACTTGGCAGAGTTGATTAGTGGTATACTTCTACCGGACCAGAGTGGTCAGTTTCTTCACATGAGGATGGTCGAGGTGATTAGTCACATCATCGAGGGCCGAGAGGGATAGTTCGTGTGGGGGACTTGCATGTGAGCACAGTTGTATCGAGACATGCACGTGATTTGTTACAAGCATCATTTGAGTGTGATGAATGTCACACTACTACAGATGTGGGTCTGGGAGCATATTCGCGTGACTAGGCCGATTATAGCGAGAGTTGGTGAGCATGATGACAGGGAGGCCGTAGCGTGGTGGTGGGGAGCAGAGGCAGGGGTTGTACTGCAGTACTGAGAGATGCAAGAGGTAGATGTGTGGAGGTGACAATTTGATGAGGTGCAGGCAGTGGATATAGTGTGGAGGCCATACATAATGCAGCAATTCAAGGGGTGGTCGAGGGAGGAGGGGTTGCATAGTGGTTACTTCTTTACGCGATGTTAAATGATTGGGAGCAGGCCATGAGTAGTGGAGTTGCATCAACCAGATCGGGTGACGAGGTAGTTCAGAGTGAGATAAGATATTCTGGCAGGCTGAGTGACATTTGCATAACTGATGCGGGAGCGGCCATGGGGAGCAACGTTAAATCTGTGCAGCGTATGGAGTGTTATTGAGGGACTAGTGTTTAGGCCCTATCCTGATAGGCGAGAGGGGCCGCGAGACACAGGGATGACAGGGCGGTATGATGAGTGGTTTAGGTGACATCTGCCCGAGCGGATTACACCAGCAGTACTGATCGAGGAGGCATGCAGATTTGGGTCAGAGGATGAGAGGCGATTGTGGGAATTTAGTCCACAAAGACCGCCAAGAGGACGCAGAGGAGGACGAGGGGCACAAGAGTAGGTGATAGGAGGTTGGAGGAGGAGACTCCAGTAGAGAGGCCGGGGAGGAGACAGAGCAGAGGGTGGGGGGGATGCGGCAGAGGGGGGAGGTGTTTAGGTTGAAGAGGTGGTAGAGGATGAGGCTAAGGAGGTGGTGGAGAGGAGACCGAGAGCCCGAGGGAGGGGTCGATAGGAGAGGAGGCCAGGAGCCTGAGGAGGAGAGCCACAGGGTACATAGGGCGAGGCCAGCAGAGCCAAAGGGGAGGAGGGTGGACAGGAGACAACTAGGACTACCAGAGGATGAGAGACAACTAGAGTTGGAGAGGAGATGGACGGAGACCTAGGAGGGCAGGGGGGACAGGAGACAGCCGGAGGGGAGGAGGGGGGATAGGAGACAGCCAGAGCCACCAGAGGACAAGAGGTAGACAGAGTCGGAGAGGAGACAAATGGAGACTGAGGAGGGCAGGGGGGACAGGAGACAGCTGGAGGGGAGGGGGGGACAGGAGACAGACATAGCCAGAGGAGGACAACTGTAGCAGGGATCCCCCGGGGTGATAGAGATGGATGAGATGGAGCTATCAGTAGAGAGTGAGGGGTACCATCCATGAGAGATGGAGGTCAATTTAGATGTGCACGATGTAGCACCGCTAGCAGTAGCACCACCCATAGGGGAGGATCCAGGGGTGGTATTGAGAGAGATAGTGGAGAGACTGCGACGGAGCAAGCAGTGAGTGCAAGAGACAGAGGTAGAGTGGATCAGAGTAGAGGCAGAGAGGGATGAGTGGCAGACCCAATTTGCTCAGGGTGAGAGAGACTACACAGAGCTGGTCAGGCTAGTATTAGAGCAGGAGAGAAGATTGGTGAGAGAGAGAGATGAGAGCCGTGATGAGGCTGTGGATCTGTGGGCTGAGGTGGAGAGATTGTGGGCAGAGGTGCAGAGTTAGATGATGCAGATGAAGGGATTGGGTTTGGTGGGAGAGAGGGCAACACAACAGGTTGTTAGCAGGGGGACAAGGGATACAGTGGATGTAGAGAGTGTGCAGAGAGAGCTAGTTGAGCTTAGGGATAGAGTGCGCACAGTGGAGGCAGAGAGAGATGTGTTACAGGTGTAGGTCCAGGTAGCACAGAGTGAGAGGTAGGTGGCTGAGACAGAGGTACAGTCTCTTCGTAGAGAGAGAGATATAGCAACATCACAAGCATCTAGCTTGCGACAAGAGCAGGATGCGGCTGAGCTGAGATTGCAGGCTTTATAGAGAGACAGAGATGCAGCGATGGTGCGGGGACAGGCTACATAGAGGGAGAGGGATGCCGCAAAGTTGTGGATGCAAACACTACAGGGCAAGAGGGATGCAGCATGGGCTCAGTTGTAGAGGGGGTTGGTTGAGGGGGGAGGGCCAGGGACAGATGTTCAGGAGTTACACACACAGTTATAGGTGTTACAGGTGGAGAGAGATAGAGGCTCAGAGCAGATACAGTAGTTGATATTAGCTTAGGAGGCCTGGGTACAGGAGCAGCGGGCTATCAGTGTAGATCAAAATCGATATAGGCATGAGTGGAATGCCATGAGATAGATAGCTGGGCAGAGGGATGAGTTCATGCTGTAGGCAAGCTATTGGAAGGGTGTATATGAGTAGGTCGTTCCTGATCTAGTGCAGCGCACAGCGCGCTATGTCAGTTAGGCCCCACAACCACTAGGGCCATCTCAGTCATTAGGGACACACACCAGGGGATTTAGTGACTATCGACAGACTCCAACTCCATACGGCGGTTACCAGGGGACTCCTACCCGTGAGTACTAGGGGACTCCAGTGCATAGAGGGCCAGTACTTGATTCTTCGCAGAGATCAGATGTGGGTAGCTCATAGTAGAGTGGGCAGATGTAGGACATTGATTGTTTTTGGCAGATACATGATGGATGTTTTGTTCATGTCGCCAAAGGTCAGAGGTGATCGACATCTCTAGATTTCGTATTTTATTCGGCGATATATGATGGAGATGCATTGTATTATGATAGGATGTTTATTATTTTGATTATGCGAGGTCCTTTATTGACACTAGGCATGATATTTCTTTTATGCGGCTATATGGGATGATTTATGATGTGGTTTCATATATATACACATGTTTATATGGATGGATGATTTATGCTTTATGATTATGTTTTATGGATGCACAGGTTCATGTGGATGGATGATTGATGGATGTTTTATGATTATGATTTATGGATGCACATGTATGTCATTATGATTATGATGATGGATGCATAGTTGTTTATGAAAATGGATAATTGTGTACGCTTTATGATTTATGATTTATGGATGCACATGTTTATGTGGATGGACAATTTATGTAAATGCTTTTATGATTTATGATTTATGGATGCATATGTTCATATGGATGGACGATTTATGTAAATACTTTTATGATTATGATTTATGGATGCACATGTTTATGTGGAATATGAATGAAAGTTAAATGTTTATAATGCACCTAAGTGTCAATAAAGACCATCATGAGAATATGGATAGGCGATAGGCGTATGGAAGAGTGCATTTTCCAAAAAAAAATTAATATCCTGAGAGGAAGAGGACTCAAGAGGAAAGAGAACGAGAGTACTTGCACAACCAAAATCATAAGTCATGGTGATGGTCATGATGAAAATGTAGGGTGCATGCGAAGTGATGAAAATGTAGTGAAAATGAGATTTTGCCATCTTTGGAGCATTGATTTTTACTATAGCATTGGATACCAAGTACCTTGATATGGAAGATCAAGGCGAATGAGTATTCTACGCATTAAACAAACACAACAAACAAGAAGGTTATCCTCAACACCCTGAAGTCGCGATGACCTCGATCAGGCCTAGTGTTGAGATAACTACAAACACACAAAGTTGTCCCAGTGTAACACAAGACCTTAGAGATCTTGGTGGGTCTTATGAGGGATAACTGAGAAGACAACAGTCAAAACAAATGATCAAGGTATGCCCCCATGTCAGCAAGTCAAGGTACGCTATAGTATGGTGGACTAAGGAAACCCTGACAGGTGATGGTAAGGAACCGAAATGATAAACAAAATTCAAATGCATCAAGAGATTGCAATCAAGACAACAGGTCCTTTGCCATAGGATTAAGGTGATGGATGGGATTGTCGAGGTCTGCTAGGAAGGATTCATCCTGTTGAGACCAAAGATGGATGCTAAACTATAATCACCCAGTTAACGCGGGATGTTACTCATAGACTAGATCTTGTAACACAAGGGAATTTTGTTTATTAAGAATCGGTTAGACATGGGAATAACATGATGACGAAGCACAAAAGACCGACATGACCTACAAACCTAGGGGCTCGGGGGCCGATCATAGATTAGCCTTGCCTACGTGAAAGCACAGAGCCCTCGTAGTTCTAGAAAAGACCATGGATAAAGCAAAAAGAAGACAATGATGACCGATGATGATGGAAAAATTCCCCAGGGGTGAATCAAATGATCAACCTTGCCTATGTGACAACGTAGGGCCAACGTAGTTTGACTGATGGACGTGACAGGATGGGATCTAGGTGAAGACCGACACGATGGATGATCCTACATGATGACACAGACCGATCGACAAAGGGAACGAACAATGTAAGCTCAAAGTGGGATACTGAAAAGCTTAGGATGGGGAATAGGCCAGATGGGTCGTCCAATGCTCAATCAATATATACCAAGCGGCCTAGGATGAGATGGGTGAGGACAATAGTGTGGATGAAAGTATAAAATAATGAGGATGTCAGGTAGATAATGATTAAGTCCTCTATAGATGACGCTTGCTACCAGCTTTTCAGCATCCATACCTATCCAAGGCGCCACCAAGAGGTGGTTTTCACCATAGGACGAACTTATTTTTCTTTACTATTTTTAATTGATTTTTTGATTTTTTTGACTTTTTTGACTTGGTGGGGTTACCGAGTGGATTTAGGTGTAGAACTTCTTTAGATGCATGATATTGATGGGTTTGTCAAGGGGTTCTCCTTCAAGAGTAGTCAACCTATATGCCCCCGATCCATATTTAGCGGCTATGATATAGGGTCCCAACCAATTTGCCTCAAATTTTCCTTTCTTGTCTCGGTCTTGCTAAGTGCACTAGTTCTCCTTAAGAACAAGCTCGCCCACCTAGAATTGTCGAGGATGAACCTTCTTATTGTAATTACATTTGAGGTGATTTTGGTATGCTTGCAGATGATCATAGGCTTTTATTCTTTGTTCATCCAGTAGTTCCAGCTGTGCAAGCCGTGCAACTTGAGCATCTTCTTCGATGATAAGATTCTTCAGAGAAATCCTCAGTGATGGAAGCTCAACTTCAATCGGAAAGACGGCTTCAACACCATATACTAAAGAATAGGGGGTGGTTCCTGTCGGGGTGCGGATGGATGTGCGATATGCCCAGAGAGCAGGATGAATATGGAGGTGCCAATCTTGTCCAGTGTTATTGACAACCTTTTTGAGGATATGGATAAGGGTTTTATTGGTTGCTTCTGCCTGACCATTACCCTGGGGGTAATAAGGTGTTGACCAATGGTGCTGGATATGGAAGGTGTCACAGAGGTGTTTCATGGCTTGGTTTTTAAAAGGTTTTCTGTTATCAGAGAGGATGGTGGACGGGATACCATATTTGTAGAGCATATGGTAGAGGATGAATTTGGAAATTTGAGTACCGGTGATCTATGAAAGGGGCATTTCTTCCACCCACTTGGTGAAGTACTCAATGGTGGTAATGATGAGTGTATGGCCATCAGATGATGGTGGGTAAATCTTGCCAATCAAGTTGAAACTTCATTGAGAAAATGACCATGGTGCCATAAGGGGCTAAAGATCTTGTGCTGGGGCATGAATCAAATCTGCATGTTGTTGGCATGGAAAGCACTTCTTGACAAACTCACAAGCATTGTGTTCCAATGTAGGTCAATAATATCTAGCACGTAGGATCCTTTTGGCCAGAGCCATACCATTTGAATGAGCTCCACAAACACTGCCATGTACTTCCGTTAGTGTAGCATGGGCTTCAGTCTCATTCAGACATCTAAGGAGGATTCCATCATACTCGCGACAATAAAGCGTATCACCGATGATGACATATTGGGAAGAGTGATGAATGAAGGATTTGTGTTGATTACGTGTAAGATCTGGGGGTATAATATTATCATGGAGGTAGGTGTAGATGTCTTGGTACCATGGGGAGGTGGGATCCACAATGTCGCACACCATGTTAGTCTCAGGGATATCATATGCTGGGATTAAAATTTGTTCCATAAGGAACTCACATTCTGTTCGGTCTTTAGGCATGTCAAGCGGGGAACCAATAGTGGCCATTACATCAGCTGCTTTATTTTGTACCCTAGGAATTTTTTCGAACTGTATAGAGGTGAAATATTTCTTGAAATCATCCACCATGCACTTGTAGGGTAATAAATTATCATCTTTGGTTAGGAACTCATCATTAACCTGTCTAATGACTAGCGAAGAATCACCAAAGACTTTCAAATGAGTTATGTACCACTGCTTTGCAATTCTAAGGCCGGTGAGAAGAGCTTCATATTCTGCTATATTGTTGGTACACAAGAATGCTATCCTGAATGATTTTGGAATGTAGTCACCTTGAGGGGTAACTAATAAAATTCCTTCCCCCGTTCCATTATGTGTATATGATCCATCAAAATATAGTGTCCACATGGTAGGCTCATCAATGGAGAAGACTTCTTCATCAAAGAATTCTGTGATCAATGGATGAGTATCAACTAAAGGAGCTTCTGCTAACTGATCTGTGATTATTTGTCCTTTAATAGCCTTGTGGTCCACATATTGTATGTCGAATTCACTTAGGAACATGACCCACTTGGCCATGTGGCCAGTCAGAGTGGTTCTAGATAACAAACACTTAAATGGATCAATTTTGGTAATTAATTTAACTAGATGGCTGAGCATGTAATGTCAGAATTTCTGTGTGCTGAAGACGAGTGCAAGGCAGGCTTTTTCCATGGGAGAGTAGTTTAATTCGTCGCAAACCAATGTCCGACTGATGTAGTAGATTTCCCTCTCTTTCGATGATTCATCATGTTGTGCCAACAATGCCCCTAATGTGACCGAAGTGGCAGAGATGTAAAGCAGGAGGGGTTTGCCTGGAATAGGTGGCATCAAGATCGGTGGATGAGCTAAATATTCTTTAATTTTATCAAAACCCATTTGACATTGCTGGTTCCATCGGAAGGTGGAATCCTTCTTCAGAAGATGAGTGAATGGTTGACACTTATTTGCTAGTTGGGCAATAAATCGACGGATGGACTGCATCTTCCCTTGGAGGCTTCTTAACTATTTCAGATTGCATAGAGGTGGCATGTCCAGGATAGCCTTTACCTTGGTAGGATCAACCTCAATGCCCCTGCGAGAGACTATGAAACCCAACAACTTTCCTGACGTGACCCCAAAGACACACTTTTTTGGATTTAGCCGCAACTTGTAATGCTCTAACCGCTCAAATATCTTTTTCAGGATGGCAGGATGTTCTGCTTGTGTTCTGGATTTTCCTAATAGGTCATTGACATAATCCTCCATGATATGTATGAGGTCATGGAAGATGACCATCATTTCCCTTTGATATGTTGCCCCCGCATTTTTGAGACCAAAGGGCATAACATTGTAATAGAAAGTGCCCCAAGGCGTTGTGAAGGCGGTCTTGTGTTGGTCTTCAGGTGTGATTCGAATCTGATTATAACCAAAGAAGCCATCCATAAGGGATAACATCTCATGTCCTACTGTCAGGTCAACCAACATGTCAATGTTAGGCAGAGGGAAATTGTCTTTTGGGCAGGCTTTCTTAAGATCCCTGAAGTCTGTGCAGACTCAAATTTCTCCATTTGGTTTGGCAACTGGTACTATATTGGAGATCCATTGAGATTAGCCAATTTGTCTAATAAAACCTGCCTCTAGTAACTTCTCCAATTCCTTCTTGACTAATAATGCAACCTGTAGATGCATCTTGTGGAGCTTTTATTTGATAGGCTTGGCCTTTGGGTGAATGTTTAAGTGATGAATTACTAAGGCGGGGTCTAAGCCTGGCATGTTTGAGTATGACTAAGCAAAGTTAATGATTCCCTCTTGGAGTAGCTGCACGATGACTGGATACTCTTGCTCTGAGAGTGACTTAGCTACATAGGTGATTTTAGGACTTTCAACAATTCCCAGATTAACTTCTTGAGTCTCTTCAATTAGAATAGATGATCAGACAAATAACTAAGTTCCCATAAGGGGAAGATGAACATATCCATCTTCCAGCGCCTCTTCGAGGTTTTCGCCATCAGGTGCATCCTTTATTTTTACTTTTTCAAGGTCAGGAAGTGCCTCAGGGAGGTTTTCACTAGATGACCGCTTTTTACTTTTCTTATTCTTATTTTTGCGACTGGAGTGTTCATCCTCCCCCAATCCCATAAGGTTGACATATGTATCCACATACATACTGAAAAGTGTGTGATTACAGAGGTCCCAATCAATAAGCTCAGGGTGTCAAAGGGATAGGCTAATAGTGCAGATGGATAAGCATTGAAACATGGATGATAGGTCGGTGTGATCGACGTCATCATATGCACGTATGATGGATTCCTCCTCGGGTATGTCTTCCAATGAGCCATTGTCCACGGTGACACTATTGGAATTATTAGATGATGTTTCAGGGCCTTTCTGCTTTCTGTCATACCGAATGCCTATATTTTTTGGTAGCTGTGACGTATCAATGGGTTGCAATCGCCCTTGCTCTTCTTTACCTAGGCCCCTGCCTTGATAGTTATGTTTTTCCATGAACTTTGTTGGCTAGGGGTACTTTTCCTGAAAATACTCCTTTAGAGGAGTTTTCGGTTGGGGTTCTTCTTGGTAGACCCATTGGCTTATGTCCTCTTTTGGTGCATCTATCTTGACACTCAAGGATCTGAAAGTGGTGGTAGGGATGTGTTTACCACTGAAGGTGACAATCTTGTCTTCCTTTGGAGTAGCATGCGAAGGTTGACCATACTCGTGTGGTGATGGTGGCATGGTTGCTACATTAAGAGCAGTATGCATTTCGTATTCGCCACACCCTTTGTCAATGATCTAAACTTTGGTGACCATAGGATTAGTGGTGGAAGATGGAGGGGTTATCGCGATGGAGGGTGGATTAGCAGATGATGACTGGGATGTCCCCATTTCAACCCCAGGACAATAATGTAAATAGGGAAATGACGCTTCTAAAGCACGACAATATTCAAATGGTTGGGGGTCATCATAAATGGTGACTTCCTATCCGTTGACTGGGAATTTTAGACACTGATGGTATGTGGAGGGGATGGCTTGCATAGCATGGAGCCACGAGTGGCCGGGGAGGAGATTATATGGCAAGTCTAGATCAAGGACATGACAGGTAATGTACTGAACCACAGGGCCCACTTGGATAGGAAGATTGATAATCCTTTATGAATTCCTTTCTGCATTATCATAGGCTTTGATTGTGATGATCTGATTACTTAAATCTGCTTGAGCATACCCCACCTGTTTTATAAATTTTAGAGCGCACAAATTGAGGGAAGAGCCATTATCTACCAAGACCCTTTTTATTTTATGGCAAGCAACCACGACTTTGATATGTAAGGGGTGATTATGATTGACATCGATGTTTGGCATATCATTTTGGCTGAAGTGTAGTTGATGAGATAAATCCAAGTGTCCCACCAAAGCTTGGAATTGCGTGGGGTAGATGTCATTTGGCACATGGGTTTCCTGCAAGACTCTGTTGAGGATTTCTTGATGTATAGGGGAAGACTTAAGTAAATCCAAAATGGAGATATGTGTAGGGGTCTTTCCTAAGTGATCAAGGATGTTGTACTGAGAGCTTATAGGAGTTGATTGGGCGAGTGCAGAGGCTGCAGGGACAATGATGTAGGCTCGTCATGTAGTAACAACACATTGAGGGTCTTTGGCTTTGACATGTATCATGGGTACACGAGGTTCTACCTGCTCAATGTAATGAATAATACCCTCGTAATTGACGGGTACATTATTATAGCTCACGTTATTTGTGCTGTTGTTTTGAGGATTACTGTTGGAGGTGCTCGGGCCTTGATTATGGTTTGGAAAGGCCTTTTGATATATCTGTAATTGAGCATTGGATGAAAAAGCTTGACTGGGGTCAACCTTGACATCACCTCGATCTATGAGATCTTGGACGTAGTTTTTCAAACCCTGACACTTATTCAAAGAGTGTCCTTTGGTCTTATGGAACTCACAATATTCATTTTCCCTAAACCATGCAGGCTTAGGTTTGGATTCGTCGAGTGGCTTGGTGATAGGGTACATGATCAGATAGTTGATCTGTAATAGCTTATTGAAGATGACGCTCAAAGGTTCTCCTAATTGAGTATACTGGCGTTTGGGGTTCCCTTGGTTATTCTGATTGGACTATTAGGGAGGACGGGGTGCCCCTTGTGGTACAGATATGGCGTTTGGTATGGGTTGTTGTTGTCTCTGGGATGCGTTAGCCACATGGACATGTTTAGTATCAGTAACACCATCATTTACTGTGTTTTTGTTCTTGTTCCAAAAACATGGCTTGTCGTTGAATGACCTTTCCTTTTCTTGATTATATATTTTGATCTGCCCCTTGGCAACAAGGGCACGCTCAAGGATGGGTCCCTTCTCTACTACCTCCACGAAGGTGGTGACACAATGTAATCTAAAGTTATGAGCCATGTTGGGATGAGAGTTCTCCACGAAGAGGGTGACCATGTCCTTTTATTTCAAAGGGGTTTTCATTCGGCTTGCTAGCGCATGCCACCTTTGGAGGTAGTTAGTAAAGGTTTCCCCTTCACGTTGTTTTTCTTTGAGGAGGTCCAAGGTATCGGTGTCTTTCTCCAAATTGAAGGAGAAGTAGGAGACAAATTTTTTTGACAGGTCTACAAAATATTTTATGGATCCTTTTTCGAGGGTCATGAACCACCCTAGGGTGTTGCTTGCCAGACTCTGTGGGAATTGGTGCAAGAGATAGTTGTCATTGTGGATAAATTCTTGACACTGGGAGTAAAACTCCTGCAAGTGGGCCTTAGGATCTTTGTTCCCCTTATATTTGTCAAACTTTGGCATCTCAAAATGTTTGGGGAAGGGAATCAATGAGATGGAGGGATTCAACGGATATGGGCATATATCTTGAAACTTGAATGATTGTTTGCCAGTCCCTGCCTGAAGATCTTTCAGAGCGGCTTTGATTTCTAGTATGTCTACACTGGCCAATGTGTTGGATGGGTATTGATGGTAGGACAATTGTGGATTTTGAGATGACGCTTGTAGATGGGCGTATGGATAATGAGGAGGTAGTATCCCCTGCTGATACACCAAGGGACCTTGTTGATAAAGAGGTTGTTGTTGCGAGGTGGGATATGGATTGGTTGGGTAGTTATGGGTGGCATACTATTGGGAAGTATGGAGAAGGTGTTGTTGATTGGTTTGTGGATATTGGGGGTGTTGGTGTGACTGTTGCGAGGCCACATAAGATGGTTGTTGTTGATATTGTTTCTGGTTATAATAATTGTAATGATGGGGTGGTTGTTGGTGCATTGTTGGCGGCTGTGTTGGGCGAGATGGGATGTTATATGGTGGTTGCGCTTGCGGGCGTAAGATGGATGCAAGGAATGGAGATATAGTTGGGGCTGAAGGCCAAGGTTGATTTCCTTATGGTTGATGTAGTGGTGGTTGTGTTGAAAATAAAGGATTGACCAATGGTTGTTGTTGAGGTCGAGGTGCGGCTGAGATGTTTTGCGAGGGGGGTTGTTGAGTACTAGTGGGAGCATAGGATTGGGATGTATTTTGTGGAGGGATGTTGGATTGGGGAGGTTGTTGGGGTATGAATGAAAATGGTGGAGGATTCGTAGCCCCAGGAGGTGGAGGCAAGGTAGCGAAAGGGCTGCCCCCAGTGTTGACAGGAGGCGGATTTGAGGGGGGTGGTGCTGGTAGCATTAGTGGTTGCGGTTGTGAGATGTTTTGGGGCATGATGTAAGTGGGAGGGTCATTGGGGTTAGTGGTTTGGGGTGTCCCTATGACTGAGATGACGGGATGCGTGGGATTTCCAATGGGATATAGAACAACATTGCCGAATTCAGGTTGATGCCAACCTTCTATGAAAGGAACATTGAGGACGTATGAGCTACTTGGGATGTTATGTGAACCTTGGGGTACATTAGGTGTGGAGGTGCCATACTTGGATAAGTAAACATGTGACGGTAGTTTGACACCTTTGTCAATCAAGTGAGCCAAGATTTCGTGGCCATGTTTTTCAAGAAGGCGGTCTGTCATTTGCACATTGACTGGGTTACTAAAATGCTCCTCGAATGTGATTTCGGGTTGAATGACCATGTTTTCATTGCCAGGAGGTGATGTGTTTTGAC
This sequence comes from Sequoia sempervirens, assembly GCA_007258455.2. NCBI lineage: Eukaryota > Viridiplantae > Streptophyta > Pinopsida > Cupressales > Cupressaceae > Sequoia > Sequoia sempervirens. Next base: position 248,803,926 of record VDFB02000013.1, on the reverse strand, counting down.
CGTCTATATTGGATTGTGATGAGGTGCCATTGTGGGGATCATGAGGGATGCTAGAACCATTGTTAGGATCTGATGAGACGTTCATTGTGTTGTTGGGATCTTGAGGGTTGTTTGATTGGGCATTCTGGGCTTGTTTGTTGGCCATTTTCTTTGCCTGTGATCAAGTCTGAATGGGCATGCAAGATGATGAGATGGATCAAGATATTAGGAAGACCTAGATGATGAAAGATTGATTTGATTTGATGGGAGATTAGCTGATGATGATCAGTTAGACCGACGTGGATTGATTTGATGAAATCAGATTGGATTGATTGGTAGACACTGGATTAATCTAGATTTTGGATTTTGATCCGGATAGATTTGATGATATGGGGGTTGGATTGATCTGATGATTAGGATTGATTTGATGATAAATATGATGAAGACCAAAATCCACAACTGAGTTTAAGAAGGATCGTTGGTAACACTAGGTGTTGATTGATGGGTAGATGTATGATAACGACACCAAATCCAACTTGAGATAGAAGCAGATTGATTGGGTCAAGAAGGATGACTGACTTAAGATGGATAGCAATCCTAAGTCAGTTACGATGATTATGATTAGGGATGAACACCTAGGTCAACTCAGATGACTACTCCAATGGGGCTTATATGGAATAGTGGAGATCGGAGATGAAAGCAGATTCAGGACAGATGGGGAGCATCTCAAGACAGATGAATGATTCTCAGAATGAAGGAACAGGAACTCGAAACAAGCAAAAGAGTGCTCAGAATGAATGACTCTTAGAATGAGGGGATGAAGACTCAGAACAGACGTTCAGATGCTCGTTTCGGATGGTGAATGGTCGTATCATTGTTCAAAACGGAGAGATAAGGGATGCCAAGTGATAATATAGGCTAGCCAAAGGTCAGGTCCACCACAACATAAGGTCAGGTCTACCACAACATTAGGTCAGGTCCACCACAGCATGCGGGCAGGTCCACCATAGCATGAGGTTAGGTCCGCCACAACATGAGGTTAGGTTTGCCAAATGATGGGGTTAGGTCCGCCAAGGGATAAGTTTAAGCTTGATTTTTTGATGGATGAGTAAGGCAAATGACCCAAAATATAGCAAACAGTGATAAAAAGATTTGGCTAAACTGAAAATGATTGGTTTTGCACGAGAAAGACAATTCAGACAGTACAACCCTAAGATTAGTAGAAACGGGTATGGTCAAAAAAGTCTTCTACTCTAGGATGAACATGGTTGCTAAGGAGTCCTCAATATACACTAGGTATGTGAGGCCCAAACTGTGAACACCAACCCGTTACAAGCGTGAGTCGGTAACCTTAGCGAGATACTAAAGGCTTAGACCAACTCTTCATGTCATCCCGACGCTTTGCCAATTACAACGTGGTTGGATTGAGGTACAACTTTCGCTCTCCCCCCTTTATATACCGTGCCAGTACGTGTGGTTGAAATCGTCCCTCAGGGTGATGAAATCCCCAAGCAGGTCTCGCTAAGAAACTGAAAATAGGGTGACTCAAAGGACTTGGAAAGCTACGATTTCTCATCACCCAAGATCGCCAAATGGCGCAAGGGGATTGGATATGTCAAATATCCTTCCACAAGCATGCCAAACAAGGTTTGTTGATCCCTCTAATTAAACTATGTGCCTAATTTACCAAAGAACAATTGGTAAAAACTTGAAATTTTACCTTCGGGAGGTTAGGTCTGCCACCGGAAGGTCGAGTCCACCACCAGAGGTCAATTCTACCAACAGAGAGGTCAGGTCCGCCACTAGAAGGTCAGGTCCGCCACCGGAAGGTCAGGTCCACCATCAGAAGGTCAGGTCCACCACCAGAAGGTCAAGTCTGCCACTGGAAGGTCAGGTCCGCCACCAGATGTCAATTCTGCCAACAAAGAGGTCAGGTCCACCATCAGAAGGTCAAGTCCGCCATCAGAAGGTCAAGTCTGCCACCAGAAGGTCAAGTCCACCACTATGTAACCTGAACCTGCAAAAATGCCAAACACAACAAACGTGAAAGAAAAAGACCCATTTGTGGGTCCCACTGGGCGTGCCAAAAATGTATAGGTCGAATATATGCATTAGAAAATGAGCAAAAAACTAAAGAGTGCAAATAAACACGAAAACAACCTACACCTCAAGATTAGCCTAAGTTGGAATCAACACAAGATAAAAACAACAAATAGAACTTTATACCTTGTGTCGAATTGATCCTTTGGTTGGCCCTTCGATCTTTGATGTGTATGCTCCTTGGATGGTAAAATATGCAAACTAGATGATGATGTGAGGATGGATGGAAATGGATGAAAGCATGAAAATGGCTAAGTGTAGATTGAGAAATAAAATTGCAAGAGTTTGGCTAGCAAAATTATCTCCCCTAAATGAGAGAAAAGAGGGGGTATTTATAGAAATTTTGAGAATTCCTAGAAGAAATGGACAGCCAAGATTGAGCCACCAATGATCAAGATGTAGGGCTAAGGTGAGTTGAGAACTCACAAGCCCTCACATCTTGACATGTGGCATGTGATATAGCCCTAAAAGGTGAAGTGGACATGAGGTGGAAGGATAGTACATGACATGGAGGGGGGTACAAAGTACCTTGGGATTGGGCAAGATCTCCTCATAAAGGAGGTGCTTGTCCCCATGTGAGTGAGAGGAAATGCGAGGAATTAAAAATTCCTCAAATATCCTTATGGGGAGAGGGTAAAGAATAAAGAGAGGACATGTGGGAAGAAGTGAAGGAATTAAAAATTCCTTTTGAGTGCATTGGGGGATTAAAAGGTGAATTAAAAATTCACATGGGGAAGTGGAGTGCCTTGCCCAAAAGGAGATAGCCTTTAATAAGGTTGACTTAAGGACACATGCCATAAATGGGAAGAGGATTAGGTTGGTCTAATCACATGATTAAGGTTGTGCAAGTACTTAATGAAATGGACTAATGACTTATTAGAAGCAAGTGGGAGATTATGGAGGATGTGACCCTAATGACAATTAGTGGTGTGCATATGTTAACCATAGTTAATTAGAGGAAGATGAAGGAGTTAAGATGGATTAGAGACTAACTTGCAAAAGTTGGAGGATGTGACAATGAGAGAGAAAAGAGGAATTAAAAAATGAATTTTAATTCCAAAAGGGGAATATGACTAAATTAAATAAAATGGTGTATTTATTTAATTTAGAGGAGGAAGAGGGGTAAAGTATTTATTAAATTAAATACTTTATGAACCCTGTGTAAGATGCAAGGTATTAATTAAACAAATGATTTAATTAATATTAATAGAGGGGATAAGCAACTGGATGAATAAGGAGACGTCTTTGATCATATGGAAGTGGTCAAATTAGATGTCTACAGTAGGATATGCAAAAAATGGAAAATGTAAGGAGAATCTGGTAGCATAGACAATGGAATGAGTTGTTTGAAAAAATGCCTCAAAGAAATGTTGTCTCATGGTGATGTCCATCACCATGAGACCACATTTCTTTGAGGCATTTTTTCAAACAACTCATTGCCTTGTCTAACATGTTTGATAAAATTCTTTGGTAGAAATGTATGGAAAATGTGGTAGCATAGAAAAGGTAGTGAGTTTTTTGAAAAAATACCTCAAATAAATGTGGTCTCATGGTGATGGAATGGCATTCCATCACCATGAGGCCACATTTCTTTTGAGGCATTTTTCGAATAGCTCATTGCCTTGTCTAACATGTTTGATAAAATTATTTAGTAGACATGTATAGACAAGGCATATGAACTGTTTGAAAAAATGCCTCAATGAGATATGTCCTCATGGACTACAATAATTGCAGGATATGCACAAAATGGATTTTATGAAAAGGAGTTGGAAAATTTCAAGAAAATGCAATTTCTAGGTGTAAAACCAAATTCAAAATCATTTTCAAACATCCCACATGCCTATACCAAAATGGAAGCTTTGGAAATGGGTATGCACATCCATAAAAAAAAGGAATGAAAAATTATGTATTGTATTACATAGTTATAACTACTCTCACAAATGTGTATACAAAATGTGGAAGCATAAACAAGGAAGGTCAATTGTTTATCAAAATGCCTCAAAGAGATGTCACGGTTTAAAATGCAATTGGAAAGTGTAAAGAATGGTGTAGTTTAAAATGTGCCAAGAGGGGCTAAGGGTATAATGAGAAACACACAATTTTATGAACATGAAATATGCATGATAACAAAATCAAACCAGTGTATTAAGCATGTATGATAAGGGATGATAAAGAAACATAATAGAATTAAGGAAAATGTAAAGAAAATGTGTAAATACTTGACATACCTAAAAAATGGAGATCTGAATGGAGGAACTACCCAATTATGTAGTATTTTTTTATTTTTGAATCAAACTCAACAATTTTAGTTTTTCACAAGCTTTTTTCCTTTTCAACATTCAATTATATATCACTCAAATAGAATTACTAACAACAATACAAATAACCAATGTATAATGTTAAATTCATACAATTCAATCATAATTAACATTGGAACACTACAAAGATTGAGTCTTGAATTGATATATATCAAATTCAATGTGAAAAATCTATTATTTCCTCCTTCCTAAGTTGGAAAACCATAAAAAGGTGGTGGAAAGTTCATGCAAAGGTGGTAAAATGTGAAAAAAATTTGCATGTGCACTTCCTAACAACATAAAAAATCTCTCTTTTGTTGGAACACATGCATAACCAGGAGAATAATAGAGCATGTGGGCCTGGATCATGGGTGTGCTAACTTTTTTACCATTTTTAGAGCAATTCAAATTACGCTCATGTTATAATGTGAGCAATTTTTGTCTTGCTATACAAAATGGCTATATCTCATGTCTTCTTCAAAACATGCTTGCATTATGAAAATGTTGATTTTCTAAAGGTTTCCTCTCTCTCTTCATAGCCATCCATCCCTCCTTAGCCATCTAGGTCTCTCACTTAACCCTGAACCCTATCCCTAAAACCTCAACCTTGGACACTATACCTTAAACCCTAATCCCTCAACCCTATACCCTTAAACCCTTAATACCATGACCCTTAAACCATAAACCCTAACCTCTCTCTCCTTATCCATCCATCCCTCCTTAGCCATCTAGGTCTCTCACTTAAACCTAAATCCTCAAGCCTGGACACTATGCCTTAAACCCTAATCCCTCAACCCTATAACCTTAAACCCTTAATCCCTCAAACCTTAAACCCTAAACCCTATTCTCTCTATGTCTCTCTCTCTCTCTCACTCCCTCTCTCTCCAAATCCATCTCTCTCCCACTCTCTATCTCTCACACTCCCTCTCTCCCTCCCTCCCACCCCCCTCTCTCTTAGGTCTCTCCCTCTGGCACCCTACATAGGTCTCTCTCTCTCTCCAACCCTAACTAGATAAGTCCCTCTCACTTCAATCCCCTCTCTCCCACACACACTCTCTCTCTCTCTCTCAAGTGTCTCCCTCCCACACCCTCTCCCTCTTTCAAGTCTCTCTCTCTCCAACCCCCTCTCTCACACTCCTCTCTCTCCCTCTCTCTCAAGTCTCTCCCTCCCACCCCCCCTCTCTCTCTCTCTCTTATAAGGTCTCTGTCTTTCTCACTCCCTCTCTCTCTCCCATCCCTTTATCTCCCACTACCTCTCTCTCCCTCTCTCTCAAGTCTCTCCCTCTCACCCCCCCTCCCTCTCCCCTATCTCTTAGGTCTCTCCCTCCCACCCCCTCTCTCTCAAGTCTCTCCCTCTAGCACCCTACCTAGGTAACTCTACTCTCTCTCTCTCTCTCTCCCCCTCTCCCAACCTACCTAAATAAGTCCCTCTCACTCCAACCCCCTCTCTCCCACTCCCTCTCTCCCTCTCTCTCAAGTCTCTCCCTCCCACCCCCTCTCACTCCCCCCTTCTCTCTTAGGTCTCTCCCTAAGGGACCCTACCTACATAACTAGATAAATCTCTCTGGCATGTCTCTCTTTCTCTCTCTCTCCCACCTCACTCCCCTCTCACTACAACCCCTTCTCTCCCACTTCCTTTCTCTCAGGTATATCCCTCCCATCCCCTCTCCCTCTCTCCAGTCTCTCTCTCTGGTCTCTCCCTTCCTCTCTCCCTCCCACCCTACCTAGAAAAATCTCTCTCTCTCTCTCTCTCTCTTAAAATTCTCCCTCCCTCTAAATACATACATACATACATATAAGCAAACATACATACATACAAGAATGCATACATACTTACATACGTACAAGTATACATACATAAATACACTGATACATACATACATACATCTACTTACATTGATACATGCATAAATACATACATATACATACACTGATACATACATACATATAGGCATACATACATACAAGTGTACATACATACATGTAAGCATACATACATACACACATACATGTCATACAAGCATACATACATGCGTACATACAAATATATAAACATACATTTAATAGAATAGCATTTAACACAAAGCAAGACATAACACAAGTACGTTATAACACACTCATGTTATGTCTTTCTTAGGAAACTCTTGAGCACAAACACAAAAAATATGTCAAAACCATGAAAAATGTGAGCGCATTATAATGCGCTTGCATTATTTCTTGCTTTGGGAATCCCCAAGCCTTAGGCTTGGTATTTTCTTTGGATTACCAACCCAAAGGCTTGGAGTGTCTTCCCAATGTCCAAAGATGTGTTTTTGCATATTCTACAAGATTTCACATGATCGCAGACATGCTAACTGTCAAGTTTGCACATGTTTCAAGGTCAAACAAATCAAAAACCTGGGTATCATTAGGCTCTCTCTTAGCTATTTAACAATGTAAATTTTTCACATTTTGACAATATTAAGCCTTTCATCTTTAATTTCTTTTGTATGTGTGTCTGTTTTTTTGGCAAAAACCACTGTTTGGTATTTTTTTTGTTATAAATTAACTGTTCATTCAAATTTCAAATAAATTACATTTTTAGAAACTATACTCCATTCTATAAATATTAAAAAAAAATGATAGGGGTATTTTCAATTAGTTTTCAAAATTTATTGGGGTAGCACAACCAAAATTCTATTTTTGAAGATGTGTTCACTTTGAAAATTAGTAAAAAATCAAATATTCATTAAAAAATTATTAGAAACATTAGGCATAAACTAAATTCAACATTATTAGCTAATTTCTCATCGAAACAATTTAAAAATACCAAAAAAAATTTTAACCTTTTGAGGGAGCCACAAAATTCGCTATGTTATGTTTTTTGACAAAAACAACACCAATTTATGTGGCTCCCTCTTTTGAACTCCTTAATCTCTACCATTTTCAAAAACAAAATAGTTTAGAAAGTAGACTTGGAGCACTATGATCCTTGTTTTTGTTGCATCTAAATTTTTTTAGTATAACTATCCTCAATTTCACATCCAAGGTTAGTATTTCTTGATTTCAAAAAAAAAGTGGCCACTTAAGACCCCTTTTTGGCCTCCCATCTTTTTGCACTTACCCATTAACCTTTTGAGGGAGCCACAAAAGATGCTATGCTATATTTTTTTGACAAAAACAACACCAATTTATGTCACTCCCCCTTTTGAACCCCTTAATCTCTACCATTTAAAAAAAAAATAGTAGTTTAAAAACTAGACTGGAAGCCCTACGAACATTATTTTTATTGCATCTTAAAATTTTGAGTGTATCTATCCTCAATTTCTCATCCAAGGTCAGTATTTCTTGATTAAAAAAAAAGTGGCCACTTAACACCACTTTTTGGTCTCCCATCTTTCTGCACTTACACATGAAGTAAGATTAGTATTTAAGTACATAGCTTACTAGAGTGTCTTATGCCTCCAATGTGACATCCAAGAGCATGAGCATACAATGTTGTAGGTAAGGTACTAAGTCCCTAGTGGGTGTAAATAGGAACAACGAGGGGGAAGACACGGTGCCCATAGTGTATAAGGAATATGTGATAATAATATGGTTATGATATCTTAGGACACTGAAGCCCTTCAAATTTAAGGATGTAACCATGAAAGTGCAAAGAATAGAGAAGGAAAGTATGTTTCCCCTATAATTCTTAGCTTTTCTACATCTATGACTAAAACATTGAATTATATTTTCCCTACATGTTGGTTTGAAACTAGAGGTTTCACCTTAAGCATGAGAAGAGATCAACATCCTCATTAGAAACTCATGCATTAAACTATTAACTAAAGAAAATAACTACAATAAAGTATTCATAAGGATATATATACACTTTTAGTTATAAAGAAAGGGATTCTCATTCACTATGATTGTAGTCTATTTAATTTCAATTAAGACTAAGAAAATTAGTTAGTATCAATAATATATCTATTTGACATTATGAAGAGGTAGGGTTTTATAGGAATTATGTCCCCAACACTCAAAATCATGGCTAGTTTACCCCTAGAATACAAATTACAACACTCTTTGTACATTTTCAAATTATCACTTACAAAGGAAACTATCACCTACAAAACCATGCATGCAAATTAAAATTTCTTTGTAATAATACTAGTATGGAGCTTTGTTACACCCCAATTGTGAAGTTACTATTTACTATTACTACATAGGGTGAATATGAATGTAATGTGAATTTTGGAGATGAATAAATTATGCTTGTACCTTGTTATCAATATAAATATTACCTCATTTGATGTTATTCATGGTGGAATATTGCATATATGTTCAAATGAAAGGTTATTGAATTATTATTATTTTGACTTTGGAAATGCTTATATATACTACATATGTTGTGAACAATTGACTATATTGTGTGCATGTGTTAGTGGATGCAGGTATGTGTTCATTCCTCCAGGAAGAGGGGAAGTATCACTCAGGAGAAGATCTTGGTTGGGTAACTAATAAAAGTAAAGTATTTGAGAATTAACACACACCACATTAGAATGATTGAGTTGAGTCAGTTTGTGGGTAGTAGGTAAGTCATCCTTAGCTGATATGTTTGAATTTCAGAGTCTTGTTTACTACTGCATGCATTATTGGGTGATGTTTATCTATTTGAGTTGATATCTTTCTTGTACTATTATGATTATATTGACAAGTGGGATGTACGTGGATGTGTATATATATGCACATGCATGTCAATGGGATCTAACAACATGTATATGCATATGTATAGATGTACCACACATAAACACTTACCAATATGATGGTAATCATGAATGTTTATATGTGAATCGGATGTGCACACACACACATATGTATGTATGTATGCATGCATAGTATATACATGTATCCATATGCATATGTATATCAATACATGTGTACATTGGTGAATGGACATGCTCATATAGATGCATCAATATAGATATACCTACACATACATGTACATATAGGCATATATGTTTATACATTTATATATACATACATTCAATATAATGTGTTTATTATATACTATCTTGCATGTACTCATGTATATATATATATATATATATATATATATATATATATAATATATGCTTACATTATTGTCTTACATTATATATATTAATGGTTATATATATATATATACATATATATATATATATACATATACATATATATATACATATATACATATATATATGTATGTATATATATATATATATACATGATGGGATTTGATTTAATATATATATGTATATAATATATATTATTATTATTATATAACATAATATATATGTTATTAATTTGAATATCTCTTATTCAATAGAAGCCGATATATAAAGGTTATTATAGTCGATAGAGACTATGTGAATGGAGGTCAATAATAGTCATTATCGACTATGTAAAATGAAGTTGATTAAATAGCTAATGATTGCTTTTGTTAACTAATTATCATATTAGTTGACACACGATTTATAACATGGTATTTCTTTCAATAATATGTTTGACTTGGTCGACACCAATAGTGAGACCAACCATGACATTCTCTAACACATTTAACTACTCAAGTCGACTCATCCACTAAATGGATCAATGGAAACTTGTTGTCATAAAATGGAAGTTGATTGATTCTTTTGGTAGTTTAACCATCCCAAATATGAAGGAAATGATAATGGAAGCAGCGCCACCTTTGAATCTTTAAGTTTTTGCAGAATTGTTTTCATTGTGACAATTTGAATTATGCATATGTTGACTGAATACGTCTTCAAATTGTTGTCACTAAACAAGTCAACCTGTAGGTGACTATGTTGACTATTAGCTTGTGAAATCACCACCTTTCTGATATGTTTCATGTGTTTCTTCACATGAAGCTTTTTTTCCATTAACATGCCTAATCTATAGGATTTGTGGTTGCTTGATTTCTCTATAAATAGCTGAACCATTTCATTTGAGAGGGACACATTCTTCCATAAGATAATACATCTTTTGAAATTCATATTTTTGTATTTTCTAGCCATACTTTGCTTTGCAATAAAAGAGAGAGAAAGGAAGTGAGTTCATATAGTTTGTGAGGAGGTTATATTTTGAGAAGAGATTATATTTTGAGAGGAGTAAGCTATAAAATTGAGAGGTAGAGTTTATAGTGACATTCTTGAGGAGCTGTTTACCAAGCTTGTTGTTGTGCAAAAGGCTGCATTGCTACCATTTGAATTGGATAAGTGAAAATAGGCATGGGGGTATCTTCTTCTTTGTTATTTTACTTTTGAATGATGTGTCTTACATGCATGGTTAATATGTCTTTCCCTGTATATGCATTATAAAATTTAGATTGTTTTGAAAAGGAAGTTGAAGCTATTATGTTGTTTTCATAATGATTTTTTAAGTACTCCATAGTAAGATATGGGTGTTTATCACAAGTATTATATACTAGGTATGATTGAACATGGAAAACACATATGGTGCATTCAACCAAGTTATTGATTTAACAAGGAAAGCTTGTGTTTACTCCTAGGATAGATAATCCAATATGGGAGGGATTTTAAGTATTTACATGTAAGTAGGGTTAATCCAAGTATATAGGTTATCTTTGGAATGATGGACTATCCATTGAGGAAATACCTAGCTTGTGAACTTACTAGTTAAGTAAGTGTTACCCAGATTTTCAAGCATGGTTCAATAAGGTAGATCCCATTGATACAAAGAAGAAAGAAAATGGTACATTTACTATTCCCCTTACATTGTGTAGACACGTAAAATATACTGATTGACATCGTGCATCCGATCCTGACTTACTAACATCATTTCTTCCTGAATCATCCCCCGATCTAACCATTTAATCAAATTCCCCTATCTGATTAAATTCATCAATATTCCTCACTTAATTAAATAAATCATTTTATCTAATCAAGTCATCTCTCTTGTTAATTAAATCAATCCATCTAATCTAATTATCCCTATTTAATTAAATAATCAATTTATTTGATTAAATCTCTAAAGTCTATCCATTAAATTGAATAAATTAAAACCTTATTTGATTTAATTTAACACCATCCCTTTTAATTAAATAAATCAAAACCTTTATTTAATTATCCTCTTATCATATTCCCCTCTTATTTGATTTAAATAAACCCATAAATCTAAGTCAAATAAGTCACATCATCAAATCTCCTGTTAAATTAATTAACCCTTGATTAATTTAACCTCATCTCATGTCCCATCCTCTAGATAATGCAAGTTGCACATGAAAATAGATTTAATTCATTTATTAAATCTCTATTTTCCTCACAAGGCATCTTTTGGAATATTCTCTCAATTTGAATTCAAAAATTTCAAGTCAACATGTACATCCAACAAGGAAATAACTTCATCTTACATGTCCTTTGCCTTGAGCCAAGTGGCATTTATTGCATTTTCCCTTCCCTCTTGCATGTCATTTCAACAAATTTTAATTTCAAATATTGGCATTTATTGACACAAACCCCAAATCTTGCACATCCATCATCCATTCATTTCTTGACAAGTGGCATCATATCATTGGATGAATGTTAGTCCCACGTTGCTCAAATTTAGACATTCATCCATCTTGAAATCCTATAAATAAAGAGCTCATATCCTCATTTTATCATCCACAATCCAAGAAAAGTTACCATGCTCAAATATCTCTTGAATTTCATCCATTATCATTGAGTCATAGCTAGGTTTTGCAGATTTTTGGCTTGGAGTCTTCATTCTTCACCAACAAAGTGGATCAATCTCTTCAACATTCGAAGCTTGCATCTTAGGAATTGGGAAAGGGCCAATTTTCACATCAAATTGACACCAATTCCCCCATGGGATCATGAGTTTGCACATTTAAATTAGGATTCAATCTAGTTTTGTCATTTATATTGTGTTCTTCATTGTTTTCTTTCCTATTTTGAATTTGTAAATGGATTTCATGGGGAATCCTTGTTTTAGCTTGCAATTCCTTGTTTAACTTGTTTACTCATGTTGTTTTGTAGGTACTAGGAGGAGGGTTCACACATTGCATTCATATATACAAATGAAATAACTTGAGAGACTACAACTACAAATCATCAATTTTATATAGATGCATGAAACATAAGAATATTTTGTAAATTTTCTTATGAAAAAGTTATTTTATTTATAGAAATATTCATTTAACTCACACAAGCCGTGAGTTTAATTGTTACTAGCTTATTCGATGCAAATCAAAATTAACATGTACATGAATAAGTAAATGAATATAGAAGAATATCATGTGAGGGTAACTAGTCATTGCCTGAGAATAATTAGTTTTTTGTTGAGTCTTCTTGTCTTGCACTGTCTGAGTTGTCCTAGCCTTCCTAGCTCCTTAAGGCTCCTATTTCCTACAATCAATCAAAGCAATGCATTAGAGCAACACTCTAATCAATAACTGATTACATACCATACATGATCATTTACCTATACATGTATAAATTGATCTTGATCTGCATCAAACCAACATCCATATGTTGAATATACTAGAAAAAACACTGAAGCAATCGAGATATCACATCAAAGCATACATGGTTTTTTCTAATTTGTTTGTTTCATGTGCAGCTATAGGTGCAATCATATTTTTAGATCAAATGAGTGGTGAAAATTTGGCTCCCACAACGGTTGAGTCCATCTCATATCAATAGAGATTATGGTATTCATAAAAATCAAGGGACAGTCCCTCTTTATTATGCAATCTTGAAATCACATTTTAATAGTGTTTACAGGAATCAAGTAATGAAAATCAGCCATCAATGATTATGCATAAAATATTTGTTCCAATCTATACATGGCTGAAGGTGACCATATAATCAATGATGCTCAAATGAGGATGACATATGCATTTTTTTACCTTTCACTATAAAGGAACACAACCAAATACAAGAATAGTGCCATAGTAGCCATAGGCTCATAACATATGCATTAAGTTGTGAAAATCAAGCTGACAGTTCAATGATAATGATGGTATATATTCAAAATCACAGAACCTAACAATCCATGGGGGAATTTGTCAAGAACAAGTTAAAGTGAGTGTCTTTTTCTCTGCATATATATCTTGATACTCGACAACAAGATCATATAAAGGAAGTCCTTTTATCACATGGTCACATATGCCCATTCACCAAAAAAAGATTGGAATATAAAGCTTTCAAAGTTAAACAAAGGTCATGAAGGCAGTTGAAGTGAATAAGAATATAGCATTTGACAGTCAAGGAACAACTTTCAATCAACAAAAAAGGAATATTTCATAATAGAACTTCTAAACTAGATTGGAAAGATACTCATTTTAGAATGCAATCTTGGTCCAATATACAAAGGATGCAAAGAAGCTTTAAATCAACCTAGAAAATACATAAGAAGGCTACAACAATCCAATTTGTCAATCTACTGGAGTGATAATGAGCTGAGAATGGAATTTTTAAAGTTTTCAGAAAAGAAGGTAAATATGGAGAGATGTATAAGAAATATATGAAGAATGTAAAGTATATTCATATCTAGTAATGAACGAGTTGTACATAGGACAAAATCCTCATATTTCTGCAAGGAAAACTCCATAGGTAGAAACATATATTTCAAAGAAAGCATGGTGGTTATTAAATGAACAAGTAACATGAAATAAAATCTAAAATGGAGGAGCCTAGTAAAGTTTGAAAGTGATGCAACCCATGGCCATTTAAAAAAAAAAATGAAAAAATCTTGTATTTACATAATGATAAACTTTAGAATAAGGGTGATGAAATATCCAGGAAAAGAATGCTAAGGAAGGTACATTTTTCTCCGCATATAACAAAACCTATATGGATTTCACTTTAAAAATGAAATCATAGAGAAAAGCATGATGGCTAGGTTTCTTTTTAGAAGGCCCATATTTTATATAAGAATGCATGAGAATTATGAAGTCATAGTCTTTTTACAAAGGATCTAGTGTTGTTTTTACATATTTTGGACTAAAATGAAAGTCCCTCAACATCAAATCTTGTTCCTGTAGCACGCATGGCTACAAAAATTAAAGACTCGGGTATGGAGGTACTCCAAATACCTACAGGAATGAGGGGGCCCGCAACCAAGAAGATACAATAGAGATGCCTCTATACAACTCAAGATTTTCCATTTTTCTTGGCATGAAACTTTTAGAAAATGGAATGATAGGTGCAAAGAATATGGCCTATAGAAGCTCAAAACTCAGCGTGACCATAGTTGTATTAAAGAATAGTAGATTCAAGAAAAGAATTATATGTTATGCCACATCCAGGATAAAAAAATATGGAGCATGAAAAGAAATAATAGAAAATAGCAGAGGCCGCGGCCTGAATGCTCATTATAGCTTTTAAAATGGAGTTTTCTTTTAAAATTGAGAATAAAAAGTACTTACCATAAGATTTCTTGATGAAACCAACAAGAAAATGCAGGTCGATATTTCTCTACAGCTGAAGAATTCCATGGAGCTACTCCTAAAACCCTCATAGTGGCGGCGGTGTTGAGCTTCTTCGTGAAGCTTTTCAAAGAATGAAATGTCTTTTTCATTTTTGTCTATGTCTTGCTTATGGTTTGGAACCCTAAGTATGCCTCGAAGTAAAATGGAATTTATGCCTTTGTTTTTAAATATTCAATGTTAACTAAATACCTTGTGGGTTTTTTAAATGTCTTTAGCCTTTGTGACTTAGGAATTTTATCATTTTGACTTAGAAATTCCTATTGCTAAAGATTTTGGCCGAATAGAGATGAAGTCTTTTTTATTTTTTGCATTTGTTTCATATTGTAAAATGTTTAAATTCAAATGATAGTTTATAAATCATTTGATTTAAGAATTAACTTTAAAATGCAAACTATAGAAACATACGCGTGTTATAGCTAAGTTAAAAGAGAAATGAAAATGTGTTTGTTTTAATGGTATGCCATGAAAGATAGGAGGTTATTTTCATTTGAGAAACATTGAGAGAGCATATAGGGAGGTTGGATTTAGTTTGCAAACACTTGGAGGAGAAATAGGAACATTTAATTGCTTTGGAGACAAAATTGGAGCTTTTGGAGGGCGTTTTGAAGAGTCACCATGTGGAACTTAGTCAAAATTGACCATTTCAACTCTTTGAAGCTCATATGAAAAAATTATAGTTGCTATATTTTGGCTTTTTGAAGCCATCCGACCCAAGAAGCTTCCAATTCCTATTTTAGTGCAATTGTTTGAAGCTTGGATACTTAGCCCATTTTGTAACTCAATATGTTGTTAGTTCTTGATTATGCAAATTTTAGCTTGGAGTGAATTTTACGGTCCTTTATTACAATTTGGAATACATTTGTAACTTTGTTTTTCTGAATATGATTCATAGTGGAGACCTTCATTATTTCTGGTGATTTATCTCTTGTCTTTTCATTCTTGTAGATTAGTGTATGTGAGTGATTGATCAAGTTAGCAGTGAAATTACTTTCCTCACAACTTTGTCTCACATGTGCATACCTTTCTAGAACTAGTTTGTTCATGTAGGTTACTGATTGTGTGTACTTAATACATGTTTTTTGTGAATCATGAAGTTAACTTCCTTTTCTACAAATTTCTACATTCAAACCTGTTAGTAAAGTATTTATTCATTAACATACAACAATGAATTGTGCATACTTAGGTATATCCTAGTTTTGATCAATTGTGTTAGTATTTTGTGATCATATTCTGTCTATTAATCTTGGTGTATCACTTCATTTTTACCTTCATCATCATTTTATTTTTAGAAATCTTTCTCCCTTTTACCTCAAAAAGAATCAGTAAAGTAGTGATAACCAGCTAGGAAGCCAACCTTCTTCAGAGGTTCTTTTCCTTTTTTAGATGATCCACAACTTTGAAATGTTCCCAGGTTTCTCTAGCTTACTGAGTTTCATAACTCAATCAGGGTGCAAAGTTTAAGAGACAAATTTTTTTGGCATGCCCGATGGGACGAGTTCCTTATCATTTTTGTTGGTTTGGTATGCAACCAGAAAGTTTCTAACCTTTTAGAGGTTATATTTGCATACTTGGTGACTCCATGAAGTGAAAGAACAATAGAACTAGTGCTGTCACAACTTATGAGAAGGGTACAAACAAGAAGTTCCAAAGAGTTTGTATTTTTGTAGTTGTCACCACCCAAAAGACAAGGAAAAGCAACAAAAAGAGTACCTCCTTCCAAGACGGTCCAGTCTACACCACTTGGTGTTAGGCCAGAATCAGTGTTTTCACCACCAAGGAGGAGAGGAAGACCATCCAAAAAATAGTGTGGGAATCATTCTACCTCACCAAGCCTTAGAACAACAATATCACCTTTAGGAAGTCCAACTACATTCACTATTTTCTCTTTCTTAAATTCTACAATTTCTACAAGTTTAGAAGCTACTGCTGTAGTTAATCCTCCTCAACCACCTCCAATGGCTGCTAGAAATCAGCCCTTTGTTCCATTTAATGGAGGCAGTCTATTAAATTTGGCACAACATAATGACATACCAGTTGCAACTTTAAAGAGCTTGCCAATCTTCACTGGTGAAGATCAAACAACTCCAATTGAGCACATAAGGGATGTTGCTTCCTTATGTGGTGTTCATCATATTACACAAGAGGATGTAGCTGTAAGGATACTTGCAACATCATTCAAAGGAAGAGCATTATAGTGGTTCAAAAGTATTGGAGGAGGTACTATTGCAACATGGGATGAGTTAGGTGATAATTTACACAAGCAGTTTCAGGACATATCCGATAACTTGTCATTATTAGAGTAGATGACTACAATAAAAAGATCTCAAGAGAAAATGAATGATTTCAACTTTAGATTTCAGAGGACTTGGGATAGAATACCTGTAATAGTGAGGCCACCTATGGAATACACATTTTTTATATTACATGAAAGCTCTTAATAGTGATAAAGTTGTTATGACACTATCAATGGGAGGAGTTTCTCTACTAGATGCATATGAGACAACAACTAGAGTAGAAAATTGCTTAATTCAAGCAGGAAATATTTCTCCTAGGCCACCAATGCCTATTTTTCCAGAAATATAGCCAAATATGCCACTTCAAATTCCACCATTTGCACCATTGCCTGCTGTACCAGCATTACCAACGGATGGTAAACAAGAATATGTAGTTCCAACACAGTCCTAGGAGTTGCAAGAGATTAAATAAAGTCAACAAAAGATTGAAACTATTTTGCAAACTTTTGGGAACAAATTGGTCAACTTAGAGAAGCAACAGTCATATAATAGACCTACAAATCAGCCATTTCAAGGTAATAGGTAGCAATACCAAGGAAATTTCCAAGGTCCAAGACATAATGTGAACCAAAGGCCTTTTCAAGCATATAATCCAACACTTTTTAGTGCAGCCAGGGACCTTGTCCCTATTCAAAATAATCTTGCTACTGATTATGAGTGGTGCTATCCATGCAACCAACCACATAATCAAGCTACATGCTCTAATGGAGTTATCGACCAAGCGCTTATGGTATAGAATGCTTCAAGCTCACAACAGAACACACTCAATGATGTACTTCCACAACAACAAGATCATATTTACTTTACTTAATTGGTAGGGTGAAAAATTTTGTGGACTGAATGTAGATAATTCTCTAGTTTCAGCAAATACAAGAGCAAAGAAAAGAGACTTTGAACTTGAACAAGCAGCTGATAAAGGAAAAGCGACAACTGCAGGACCATATACATCACAAGTACCTCACATTTTGCAAAGGAATAAAAAATTTGCTGCTAAGGAGCAACCACACTTGCAAGCTGATCATGCTAGTGTAAAGGTACATAAAAAAGTAAACCCAACTGTGCCTTATAATATTATTGATAATATGAAAAGGATGAATGTAATGATGTCTATGCGGGATTCATTAGCTATTCTAGGCCAGAAAGACATGTTATAGTCAGCTTTATCAAATTTGAAAGTGTCTGATGGGCCACCAATAGGTCAAGTTAGAGTTGTGTTCACAAATGATCCTCAAGATAATGATAAACAACCCAACAAAGAAGCAGGTAAGGATATTAAAACACGTTCGTTTTATGTCTGTAATCATAGGTGATAAGTTAGTCCACAATTGTATGGTAGAAAATGGAGCTAGTAGCTCTGTAATGCCAAAACAAATTGCTAAAAAATTGGGACTAAAATATCAACCTTTAGAGAAAGGAGTGATTCAGTTAGATGGTACCTCCGTTAATACTTTAGGTGTTATAAAAGGCTTGAGCCTTACCCTTCATGCTTTTTTTAACTTTTCAGCTCCCCAAGACATATTTGTCATAGATCTCCCACCTTTCTGTGCCTTGTGTCTCTCAAGAGACTTTACAACTAAGATAGGAGGTTACGTGTCAGTTGATTGGTCACATATGCTGTTTAGAACAAGATATGGAACCAAGGTTACCATTAAATCTAAAAATTTGGCCAAAGATCATATTGAACCATATAACCCAAGTGTTATCAATGTTGTCCCAACTATTCGAGACACAAATTGTGTTGTTTTTACTGACAGTGAATTGGCTGTTGCTCAAGAATTGCAAGCAGAAAGTGTCCCTAATGTATTGTTACATGAATGGGAAACAAAAAATGTGTTGGACAGTCCTGAAGATCTTATTCAAGATGCTAGTATGGGTAATTATGTGATGCTTGAACCTGATGCAGAGGTCCCAAACCTTGAAAAAGGTACAGATCAACTGTTACAATATCAAAGTGAACTTTGGGAAATGTATTTTAATGGTTCTAGAAGCAAGAATGGAGCTAGTGGAGGTGCAATGATTGTTTCTCCACAGGTTGATAGGTATTTTTCAGCTTTTCATTTTGCTTTTGCATGCTCAAATAACATTTTTAAGTATGAGGGACTTATTCAAGGTCTTGAATGGGAAAGGAAAAGAGGAATTAACTGTTTGAAAGTCTATGGAGATAGTGAGCTAATAGTTATTTAGGCTAGAAGCTTTAATATTGCCAAGAATGATGCCTTGAAATCTTATAGAAACAAAGTGTGGAACATAATTAAGGAGTTTGATGCCTTCAACCTAATTTATATCCCAAAAAATCAAAATAAACATGCTGACAGACTTGCATTAATTGGAGCACAATTTGATATCCCAAATGATATCAAAAAGGAGAAAATACAACAGTATGTCAAAGTTGTAACTAGGCCATCAATTCCTAATAACAACATCAATTGGCAGGTATTTGACAGTGACGAGTAGATTTTAACTTTTTTGCTCCAAGAAGATTAGTTTTCTGTAGTGAATTAGGAGAAGATTAAACAACAGTATGATGATAAAGTTATACAGTTGAAGACAAACAAGCTTTCCACAGGTCTGGTTACCTTGGAGGCCATATTCAATACTGATGATTAGCTTAAGAAGAGTAAGTCTAACATTCAAGTGAAAGAAGACCATTATCAAGAAGTTGAAATCTTTAAAGGTAAGCTTCTTAAATTAGGAAAAAATTGTTCAGTTGAAGAAAGAAAAAATTTCGTTGCTTTATGCCAAGAGTATCATGATGTTCTTTGTTGGAAATATTCTGATTTAAAAGGTTTTGACCCTCATATTGCACAACACACAATTGAATGAGAACCCGATGCCAAGCCTGTTAGGCAAAAGCAAAGACCTTTGAATCCTAATCTTGAACCTTTAATGATCAAATAACTGACTAAGTTAGTTGAAGGGGGTATTTTTTTTCCAATTAAACACACATCTTGGGTTTCTAACCTTGTTCCTATTAGAAAGAAGAATGGGGAGATAAGATTATGTGTAGATTTTAGAGATCTTAACATAGCGTCTTCAAAATACCATTACCCTTTACCTTCCATGGAACAGATTCTCCAAGCTGTTGCTAGTTCATAGATATTTTCTCTTCTAGATGGGTATTCTAGTTATAACTAGATTCTAGTCAAAGAAGAAGATCAATGTAAAACAACATTTACAACAAAGTGGGGCACTATGGCCTACAATAGAATGCCTTTTGGCATATCTAATGTTGGTGCCACCTTTCAGTGGGCCATGGATTTGGTGTTTCAAAGTTTGATTCAAAAATTTCTACTTGTTTATCTAGATGATGTAACTGTATACTCCAAAAATGTAGATAGGCACTTGTCACATCTCAAGCAAGTTTTTGAAAATGAAGAGAGTATGAAATATCTCTCAATCCGAAAAAGAGTATATTTTTTGTGCATGAAGGTAAACTTTTAGGTCATGTAGTGTTAAAAGAAGGAATTACCATTGACCCTGAAGGAGTCAAAGCCATTCTTGAGCAACCATTACCCAATCACAAGAAAGGATTGCAGAGCTTTTTAGGCAGAATCAACTTTTTAAGAAGATTCATTCCTGATGTTGCAAACTTATTACAACCTTTGACTGCCATGCTTAAAAAGAATGCAATTTTTAGTTGGACTAGAGAAGCCAAATGTAGTTTTGAAGAAATCAAGGAAGCTTTAGCATCAGCCCCAACACTGATAAATCTAGATTTCTCTAAAGATTTCATTCTATATGCTTTTGGTAGCATTACTCCAATTTCTGCTATGCTGGTTGAAAAAAATAATGATAATTTAGAGCAACCAATAGCATTCTTTAGTCAAGGACTTGCTGATTATGAACATAAATATACATTTGTTGAGAAACATGTTCTCACTATGATTAGAAGCTTAAATAAATTTAAGCCCCTAGTTTCCAAAAAAACAAGATTCATCTGTTAGTTGCACACCCTATTGTAAAAGAGTTTTTATTGAGTAAAGATCTAAATGAGAAACAGGCAGGTGGATCACAAAAGTAATCGATATCAAAGTTAAAAAGCTTGTCAGAGGAAGAGGAATTTGTGAGCAACTTGCCTCAACCCATGAAGATGTCCAAAAATAAAAAATGAAGAATGTTTTAGTTAATGATGATGAATTTCAGAATGTTGCTCCTGTATTAGCATCAAGTTGGGTTCAAAATATAATCCATTTTCTTCAAATTAGTGAATTTCCACCAGGTCTAGATAGAGCTAACAGAAGACACTACAGGTTACAATCAATTCCATATGTCCTCATTGACAATATTATTTTCAAAAAAGACTTGAACAGTGTCTTGCTATGGTGTATTGATACAGATCAAACAAGAAAGGTACTTCAGGAGTTTCATGATAGAGTTTTAGGAGGTCACTTTGCTCCAAGAACAACAACCTAGAAAATTATGAGAGCCAACTATTATTGGCCTAACTTGTTCAAAGATGCATATGCATGGTCAAAGAAATGTGTTAAATTTGATTTATTTGTAGGAAAGGAGAAGCTACTAGCTATGCCCTTGCAACCAATTCAAGTGGAGCATCCCTTCATGAGATGGGGCATTGCCATCATCAGGCCAATTAATCCACCTTCCAGTGTTGGTCACAAGTGGGTGCTTACAACAACTGACTATTTTACACAGTGGACAAAAGTAGAAGCTTTGAAAGAAGCTAATGAATATTTTGTTTTGAGTTTTTATGAGGATATACTCACCAGGTTTGCAGTTCTTGACTCCATTATTTCAAATAATGCTCTTGCATTCGTTGGGTTAAGAGTTACAGATTGGGCTGTTAAACATGGAATTCATTTGAATACCTCAAATTATTACCCACAGGGTAATGGTTTAGCTAAAAGTACAAATAAAAATTTGATCAAAATCATCAAAAGAACCATTGAGGAGAATCAAAGAATTTGGCACTCTAAATTGAAATTTGCACTTTGGGAAAATAGAATTACCCCTAAGAGATCAGTTTGTAATTCACCATATGTACTTGTTTATGGAAAAGTGGCTAGATTATCTCTATTTGTAGAGCTCCCAACTCTCGAGATTTTTCACCAGTTGGAGATGTTTGAAGAACAGGACCCAATGTCTGTAAGATCTGTTGAGCTCATGGACCTTGAAGAAACAAGAAACAAGGAAATTAAAACTTTGGAGTATCATCAACACCAAACAAAGAAAACATTTGATAAGAAAGCTACAACAAAATATTTCAAGGAAGGTGATATTGTTCTCAAGTGGGATGTGCTGAAGAGTGGACTAGGAAAGCATACAAAATTTGATCATTTCTAGACACACCCGTTTATTATCATGGAATGCAAGGAGCATAATGCATTCCAGCTATCAAAGATGGAAGGAGAAACACTGCCAATACCAGTTAATGGGATTCACCTCAAATGTTGTTTTGAGGTATGATCTACTTTGTGGACATGCTAGGTTAAGTTTTATGCTTTCAATAAAGCGCTGTTGCACTATAGTTTAACTACAATTTTCATTCCCTAAGTGCTGTCCCAACACAGTAGCTAGATTCATTTCAGTTTTTCCTATTTTCAATAAGTTTCCAAGTGACCTGTTCTATCTTCTAATGAGTTACAAATAAGTTACAACTATGTGCAAAGTTGTTTTAGGTCAACCCCTAAGTTATCAAGTAACCCCATTCCCAATGGACAAGTCTAGGCTACTGGTTTTATATGTTTAGCAGGAAAACATTTAGTTGATGTCGCCAAAAATGTTACCCATATTTTCACGCATGGCTCAATTAGGTAGAGCACATTGATAGAAAGAAGAAATAAAATGGTACATTTACAATTCACCTTACATTGCATTCATATATACAAATGAAATAACTTGAGAGACTACAACTATAGATCATTGCATTTATATAGATGCATGAAACATAAGAAGAATTTATAAATTTTCTTCTGAAAAAAGTTATTTTATTGATAGAAATATTCATTTAACTCACACAAGCCGTGAGTTTGACTGTTACTAGCTTATTCAATGCAAATCAAAATTAACATGTACATGAATAAGTAAATGAATATAAAAGAATATCATGTAAGGAGGGTAACCAGTCATTGCCTAAGAATGACTAGTTTTTTGTCGAGTCTTCTTGTCTTGCTACTGTCTGAGTTGTCCTAGCCTTCCTAGCTCCTTAAGGCTCCTGTTTCCTGCAATAAATCAAAGCAATGTATTAGAGCAATGCTCTAAGCAATGCTCTAAGCAATTATTGATTACATACCATACATGCTCATTTACCTATACATGCATAAATTGATCCTGATCTGCATCAAACAAACATCCATATGTTGAATATACCAGAGAAAACACTGAAGCCATTGAGATAACACATCAAAGCATACATGGTTTTTTCTATTTTTTTTGTTTCATGTGTAGCTACAGGTGCAATCATATTTTTAGATCAAATGAGTGGTGAAAATGTGGTTCCCACAAGGGTTGAGCCCAACTCATCAATAGAGATTATGGTATTCAAAAACATCAAGGGACAGTCCCTCTTTATTATCCAATGTTGAAATCACATTTTAGTTCAGTGTTTACAGGCATCAAGTAATGAAAAGAAGCCATCAACGATTATGCATAAAATGTTTATTCCAATCAATACATGGCTAAAGGTGACCTTCATATAATCAGTGATGCTCAAATGAGGATGACATATGTATTTGTTTACCTTTCACTATAAAGGAACACAACCAAATACAAGAACAGTTCCATAGCAGCCATAGGCTCATAACATATGCATAAAGTTGTGAAAATCAAGCTGACAGTTCAATGATGATGATGGTATATATTCAAAATCATAGAGCCTAACAATCCATGAGGGAATTTGTCAAGAACAGGCTACAATGAGTGTCTTTTTCTCTGCATATATGACTTGATACAAAAGACAACAAGATCATATAAAAGCAGTCCTTTTATTACATGGTCACATATGCCCATTCACCAAACAAAGATTGGAATATAAAGCTTTGAAAGTTAAAAAGAGGTCATGAAGGAAGTTGGAGTGAATAAGCATATAGCATTTGACAGTCAAGGAACAATTTCAATCAGTAAAAAAGGAATATTCCATAGCAGAACTTCTAAACTAGATTGGAAAGATACTCATTTTAGAATGCAATATTAGTCCAATATACAAAGGATGCAAAGAAGCTTTAAATCGACCTAGAAAATACATAAAAAGGCTACATCAATCCAATTTTTCAATCTACTGGAGTGATAATGAGCTGAGAATGGAATTTTTAAAGTTTTCAGAAAAGAAGGTAAATATGGAGAGATGTATAAGAAATACATGAAGAATGTAAAGTATATTCATATCTGGTAATGAATGAGTTGTACATAGGACAAAATCCTCAGATTTCTGCAAGGAAAACTCCATAGGTACAATCATATATTTCAAAGAAAGCATGGAGGTTATTAAATGAACAAGTAACAAGAAATAAAATCTAAAACGGAGGAGCCTAGTAAAGTTTGAAAGTGATGCAACCCATGGCCATTTTTAAAAAAAATGAAAAAATATTGTATTTACATAATGATAAACTTTAGAATAAGGGTAATGAAATATCCAGGAAAAGAATGCTAAGGAAGGTACATTTTTCTCTACATCTAATGAAACTCATATGGATTTTCCTTTAAAAATGAGATCATAGAGAAAAGCATGATGGCTAGGTTTCTTTTTAGAAGGCCCATATTTTATATAAGAATGTATGAGAATTATGAAGTCACAGTATTTTTATAAAGGATTTGGTGTTGTTTTTACATATTTTGGACTAAAATGAAAATCCCTCAACATCAAATCAAGTTCTTGTAGCACACATGGCTACAACAATTAAAGACCCGAGTATGGAGGTACGCCAAATACCTACAGGAATGAGGGGGCCCATAGCCAAGAAGATACAATAGGGATGCCTCTATACAACTCAAGATTTTCAATTTTTCTTGGCATGAAACTTTTAGAAAATGGAATGATAGGTGCAAAGAATATGGCCTGTAGAAGCTCAAAACTCAGCGTGACCATAGTTGTATTAAAGAATAGTAGATTCAAGAAAAGAATTCTATGTTATACCACATCTAGGATAAACAAATATGAAGCATGAAAAGAAATAATAGAAAACAATAGAGGCCGCGACCTGAATGCTCATTATAGCTTTTAAAATGGAGGTTTCTTTTAAAATTGAGAATAAAAAGTACTTACCATAAGATTTCCTGATGAAACCAACAAGAAAATGCAGGTCGATATTTCTCTACAGCTGAAGAATTGCATGGAATTGCTCCAAAAACCCTCATATTGGTGGCGGTGTTGAGCTTCTTCGCAAAGCTTTTCAAAGAATGGAATGTCTTTTTCATTTTTGCCTATGTCTTGCTTAGGGTTTGGAACCCTAAGTATGCCTCGGAGTAAAATGGCATTTTATGCCTTTATTTTTAAATATTCAATGTTAACTAAATACCCTATGGGTGTTTTAAATGCCTTTAGCCTTTGTGACTTAGGTATTTTATCATTTTGACTTAGAAATTCCTATTGCCAAAGATTTTGGCCGAATAGAGATGAAGTCTTTTTTATTTTTTGCATTTGTTTCATATTGTAAAATGTTTAAATTCAAATGATAGTTTATAAATCATTTGATTTAAGCATTAAATTTAAAATGCAAACTATAGAAATATACGTGTGTTATAGCCAAGTTAAAAGAGAAATGAGAATGTGTTTGTTTTAATGGTATGCCATGAAAGATAGGAGGTTATTTTCATTTGAGAAACATTGAAAGAACATATAGGGAGGTTGGATTTAGTTTTCAAACACTTGGAGGAGAAATAGGAGCATTTATTTGTGTTGGAGACAAAATTGGAGCTTTTGGAGGGTGTTTTGAAGAGTCACCATGTTGAACTTAGTCAAAATTGACCATTTCAACTCTTTGAAGCTCATTTGAAGAAAATCGAGATGCTATATTTTCGGATTTTTGAAGCCATCCGACCCAAGAAGCTTCCAATTCCTACTTTAGTGCAACTGTTTGAAGCTTGTCTAATTAGCCAAATTTGTAACTCATTATGTAGTTAGTTCTTGATTATGCAAATTTTAGCTTGGAGTGACTTTTACAGTCCTTTATTACAATTTGGCATACTTTTGTAACTTAGTTTTTCTAAATATGATTCACAATGGAGACCTTCATTATTTTAGGTGACTTATCTCTTGTCTTTTCATTCTTGCAGATTAGTGTATGTGAGTGATTGATCAAGTTAGCAGTGAAATTACTTTCCTCACAACTTTGTCTCACATGTTCATACCTTTCTGCAACTAGTTTGTTCATGTAGGTTATTGATTGTGTCTACTTATTATATGTTACTTGTTAATCATCAAGTTAACTTCCTTTTCTACAAATTTCTATATAAAAACCTATTAGTAAAGTATTTATGCATTAACATACAACAATGAATTGTGCATACTTAGGTATATCCCAGTTTTTATCATTTGTGTTATTATTCTGTGATCATATTCTATCTATTAATCTTGGTGTATCACTTCATTTTTACCTTCATCATCATTTTATTTTTAGCAATCTTTCTCCCTTTTACCTCAAAAAGAATCAGTAAAGTAGTGATAATCAACTAGGAAGCCGACCTTCTCTGGAGGTTCTTCTCCTTTTTTAGGTGACCAACAACTTTGAAAAGTTCCCATGTTTCTCTAGCTTACTGAGTTTCATAACTTAGTCAGGGTGTAAAGTTTAGGAGACAATAGTAGGTTAATTCCAAGTAGATTATTATGGTGATAGGTTATATGGGATGATGGACTATCCATTGAAGGAAATACTTATGCGTAGGTTAAGATAGACTTAAGTCGAATCAACCCTGAGTATTTTATGTGATAGATGACTTCATTCAAAGTACTGAATGAGAACACTTTGGTCAAAGTAGTGTGAATTTCTGAGACTCCACTCTAGATTTTGTGACTATCGACACTAAACTGTCTATTCACTGTGATCCAGTATTACATACTAGTTTTAGATTGTGGGATTACAATGATCTAGTTATGTAGAACACAACACTATTCTTAGTTGGTTGTCGTTATCGGTTACTCTACCAATCTCTTTGTCAAAGGGAAAGGCCATATATCTAATGATATATGTGTGGGGAACCATATTATGAGTCCATGGTTGGTGGAAAAGTTTCTAAGTGATGCTTCTCCTCCATAGCAGGCGATAGAAGAACCAATATTTGAAAGGAAGGATCATGGACTATGTTACAACTATTTTTTGTAAAGCTCTTTGAGCTATGTATGTAAATGTATTCTTTCTTGTATTGATGTATTTTATGAAATGAAAATGAATTCATGTTATATTATGCTATGCATCTTGGTTGAAAGTTATCAGTAAAGAAGGAAAACATTTATTGCAATGGTTTGTTACTCAGTTTATTTACTCATAAGGTGTAAATTTATAAATTTTTACTTCAATAAGGGTTAGTATGTTACATGTGGTATCAAAGCTACCAGGTTTAGCTCTGGAACCTATGACCTTGTCATTCTTCCTTTCCAACATTGTATAATGTTGTGAATTCTTGTGTCAAGATGGTGTGTCTTAAATTAACGGCTTGAAAGTCACTAATTGAAAATGAGCATTACCTGAAGGCTAAGAAGGAAAGGGAAGGCATCATTAGAGCAATAGAGGGAACCAACTATGATAATTCCATCTGGTTGAGTGACACCGAAACTTCTAGTCATGCACTTTCTCGGATCAGTGATATGAAGAGGAAGAGGAAGATGGAGGATATGTACAATTACCTACTTACCATCTCACTAGAAAATTATGAGTCATTACCATTTTCCAGGGATATTCCTTCTGAAGAAAGTGTTAGTCCAACATTCATCTTTAAGGATCCTAGAGTTCTACCACTGGCTGAAGTAATAGTAATTACTTCGAGTAACGAGTTTGAGGGATATGTACCAAAAACACCATCAGACGAGAATTGGTCTCATGAACAAATGTCTACAAAAAGGGTAGACTACATTGTTGATGAACATCATATTGACATTTCCTCTCGTAATTATGTAATGAATGATAAATCCAAAGTTTATTATCCATTTTGGGATAAGTACGAACAAATGAGAGATGAATAGAAAGATAGGGAACAATAACTATCTTAGTCTATAGTTTATACTCCTTTAAGTTATGTGTTTGAGAGTGAATCCAAAGGATACTCTCCACTAGACTATTTGAATAGTCACTCCATGTAATCGAAAGGATATTAAAACCCTCAAGAAATGAATAAAATTATGTGTTTATCAAAAGAAGCATGTGCTTAATCTTATGTGGAATTCTTGTATGCATATGAATGTTTTTTTTATTATTTTCCATAAGATAATTGATAACATAATTTAGTCTAACATGGATAAAACATTCAGGTAAAGACCAAACACGTAAGGATGGTGAGAACATGAACTAATCCTGGTGGAAGTCAAGAGGTTGGACAAGGAACCACTAGAGTAGAGGCTAGGATTGACCAAATCTTGGCAATGTTGGATAATCTTGAACAAGAAAGAGTTAAGGATAGGGTAGAAAAGGAAGTACCCATTAATGAGAATGAGGGAGAAAAATCTTCCCATGAGCATAATGAAACCAATGATCATGAGAAGGAAAAATCACCTATGCCTTCCGTGGAAAGGAATAAGAAGCTTGTGGCTTCTGAAATTTCCAAGGACATGAAGAAGATAATTCCACCCAAGTTTGATGGTAGTGCTGGAGGTGATGAGGCTGAGCTATGGCTTGTTCAAATGGAAAAGTATTTTAAAATATGAAACTATGATGAGATTACTAAAGCTGCATGGAGTGCGTATCAGTTAGCAAAGGAAGACTCTAACTAGTGGATGAACAAGAATTTGGAACTTAGTA
Source organism: Sequoia sempervirens (assembly GCA_007258455.2). Classification (NCBI taxonomy): domain Eukaryota; kingdom Viridiplantae; phylum Streptophyta; class Pinopsida; order Cupressales; family Cupressaceae; genus Sequoia; species Sequoia sempervirens. Next base: position 248,774,894 of record VDFB02000013.1, on the reverse strand, counting down.
TCAACTCATAGAAGTTGACATGGGGAGAATTTGTGGATATTTTCTACAAAAGATGGTTACCACAACTATACTATGATCAATTTTTTTTGGATTTCCAAGGTTTGAGCCAAGGTAACATCATGGTCAACAAATATTGGGAGAAGTTCAACCAATTTCTGCGCTATGTTCCCATATATCATAAGGATGAGCGCTTCCGTATTAGGAAATTTATAATGGGACTTAACATTCAAATTGGAGGAGAAGTGGATATTCATGTTCCAAAAACAATGGATCTTGTATATGAGAAAGCAATTAAGCAAGAGAAAAAGCTTAGGGATAATTCCACTCATCAAGAAAAAAAAGAGAAAAAGAAGGATGTGGAAGTTCCTAACAAGATAGTTCCAAAGAAGGAGGAATCTATGCAAAATTCTTCGAGGAAAAAGGGGAAAATATTCCACAATAATAGAAAAGAGATTAGGAGAGAGCGAAAAAGGAATAATTCTAGCATGGGTAATACCAATAAGGCTAGTGAAAATATCAACAAGTCTGGAGAAACCATAGGGAAAAGAGGGTCACCTACAAGATGTTTTATATGCATAGGGGATGACTATGCTAATGAGTGTCCCAATAAAACTTCTAGATCATGACCATATGGTAATATATTACCCACTCAACAAGTGATGTTTCAACATAAGATACATGTTGCAGTTGACAATCATTAGGAAGAGTAGTAAGTAATTCCAGTTGAAACACCAGGTATTTTGTTTGGCTTACCTATTTCTATTCTTATTGATACTGGTGCAACTGAGAATTTAATTTCACCTAGAATAGCTAAAAAATTATCTAGAAAGGTGAGGCACACGGAAAAGTCTTGGAATGTAGAGTATGCAAACTAGACAAGAGCAAAGGTGGATCAATGTCTATTCAAGGCTAGGATAGAACTACCTAGTTTCTCTACAAAAGTTATAATCTATGTAGCACCTTTAGGATCATATGATGTTATCCTAGGTATTAATTGGTTATGGAAACATAGGGCTAAATTATACTTCCATGCTAATATTGTAGAATGCCTAGATGCTTTTGGCAATCAAGTTAAATTCCAAGAGATTCCTAGAGAGGTTAGGGTTTGAAAAATTATGAAAATGCAACTTATAAGAGCTAAGAAGAAAGGGTGTAAACTCTTGACTATAAAGATTGAAGAACTTAGGAAGGATAGAGATGATTTGGATTTCCAAAGTTTATAGGAACTAGAAGATGGTGAAATAGATGAAACTAGAAAATTGGATATGGAGAAGTATCCAATATTGAGGAAATTTTTGGATGTGTTTCCAGAGGAGTTAATAGGGTTGCCTCCTAAAAGAATATTTGACTTCTCTATAGATATAGTTCCAGAGTCATAACCTATTTCTAAGGTACCCTATACGATGAAAACCACTAAAATTATGGAACTTAAGACACAATTGGATGAATTGTTGTCAAAAGGACTGATAAGACCAAGTGTATCACCTTGGGGAGTGCTAATCATCTTTTTCAAGAAGGATGGTACATTACGTTTATGTATCGACTATTGTATGCTCAACAAAGATACAGTTAAGAAAAAGTATCCATTGCCACACATTGATGATCTTTTTGATCAAATGAGGGGTGTCGTTGTATTATCTAAAATAGATAAAGAGATCTGGATATCATCAATTGAGGGAGATTAAGGATGAAGATATCTTTAAAAATACATTCAAAACCAAATATGGATGCTATGAGTTCACCATTTTATAGGGTTCGGTTTAACAAATGCACTTGCAACATTCATGAACTTGATGAATAGTGTGTTTAGGGATTACCTTGAAAAATTTGTACTAGTTTTTCTAGATGATATATTGATTTATTCTAGAAATGAGGAAGAACATTGCAAGCATTTAGAAATGGTCTTGCAACATTTGAGAGAACATAGGTTGTACAGTAAGCTTTCCAAGTGTACATTCTTCCAAAAGAGGGTACATTATTTAGGTAATGTGATTTCAGCAGATGGAATTGTTGTAGATCTAGCTAAGATCAAAGCAGTAATTGAGTGGCCTATACCTAAAAATGTTTCAGAGGTAAGAAGTTTCATGGGTTTGACAGGTTATTATAGGAAGTTTGTTGCAAACTTTTCTAAGAGCGCATTCCCAATTACTTCTTTACAAAAGAAAGGAAAGATATTTGAATGGATTGAGAAGTGTCAAGAGGTTTTTGACCTACTTGAGGATAAATTAACCACCAAACTGATCTTAAAAGTACCAAATCCTAAAGGTAAATTTACGGTTATCACGAATGCATGCAGAGAAGGGTTAGGAGGTATATTGATGCAAAATGGGCAAGTAATTTCTTATGAATCTAGGAAGCTAAAACCTTATGAAATGGATTATGCATCGCATGATTTAGAATTAGCAGTTGTGGTTCACGCATTGCAAATGTGGAGGCACTATTTGCTAGAAAAACCATTTGACTTGAAAATTGGCCATAATGGGTTAAAGTACCTTTTTACTCAACCTAATTTTTGAATGCTATATAAATAAGATGGTTAGAGTTAATAGCTAACTATGATTTTAATATCAGTTATATTAAGGGAAAATAAAATTGGGTTGCCGATGCATGAAATTGAAGATGACACATTGCTTCTATTGTAACAATCTAAACTTATTTTAAGGCGAAAGTACTCCAAAAGTGCAAGGAAGATGAGTATTACTTGCAAGTTAACCAAGCACTCACTAATAATCCACAAGATTCTAGGTATGAAGGTTTTCAATTTGAACCTAATGTAATATTTAGGTATAAGGGTAGAATGTATGTACTTGATGTTAAGGAATTAAGAAATATGGTATGGAAGGAAATACATGAAGCACCATACTCTAGACATCCTAGAGTGACGAAAAAATGATGGTTGATGTAAGATCATTATACTTTTGGAAGGGAATGAAGGGAGATACTGCTAGTTTTGTGGCTAGGTGTCTTGAGTTTCAAAGGGTGAAAGTTGAGCATCATCATCCTACGGGTCTATTATACCCACATGATATACTAGAGAGGAAGTGGCAAGTCATAATTATGGAATTTGTGCAAGGATTACCTATGTCAAGGAATAAACATAATGCCATTCTTGTGGTTGTAGATAAGCTTACAAAGGTAGCACATTTTATACCTAGGAACCTAATTGATCAAGCACCTGTCATAGCAAGAAAAATTGTGTAGGAAGTGTTTAGATTGCAGGGGATTCCTGAAAAAGTGTTAAACAGGCGCAAGAAAACTATGAGGGGGAGGGGGTGAATCAGTTGTCACACAAAGTTAAAACTTTGTAACTTATCAAATCTTCAACCACACTATTCTATTATTAAATATGAGCATGAAACATAAATAACAAAAGGTAAATCAACACAATGAACACCATATTTTTACGTGGAAAACCCAATAAGGGAAAAACCATAGTGAGGGTTAACTCACAATATAAAGATTACAAAAAGGTTCACTGCCAAGGGCTCACTGCACAAAAGAGGATTCACTGTCCAAGTACAAAGGCTCACTACCTACAAAGGACTCACTATCGAACAAGGAGGCTCACTTCCTATAGATACAAAAGAGAACAAAAGATCCACCACTACAATTAAATCACATTCACAGGATTATAGAAACCTTTAGTTCACTGCCTTCAACACTCTGAAAAACTACTAGCACAACTCACTCACACACACTTCTACTCTTATGATTTGTGGAACACTTTCATCACTTTGCATCACATTGTCATACAACTCTTCACAATTCAACTTGGTTTTATACCATTCTCAACCTTAGAAACATTTACCAAGGTCAACCACAAAACATCATTTCATAAATTCAAATTAAGTCAAAAACTCAAAATTCCCGTGGTGGAAAGGAATAAGAGTGGACCAATAAAATTATTTTATTGAATCACTTACACATTTACTTAATTAAACTTTATTCTTTGAATGAAGTGTAAACACCAAGTTGGCCAAACCTAATGAAAACATAGATAAATATTGATGCACATGCTTCCCAACAAGAAGATGACACGTGGACACCACAACACACTTCATTATGCATGAGAATACAACTCAAAACCTTCCAGATACATTGATAGAAAAAACAATAGGGTTCAATCACTGAATTTCTTTCACCAGTCAATTCGTACTATGCAAACTCATACTGAACTACTAAAACATGACTTCCTGATTACAAAACTCTAAACCTCTTCACTAGAGCATATGAAAGACCTTCTCAAGACATACCCTAGATCCGCACGATCTAAATTAAAATAGTGGAGGACTGGGGAGCAAAAACATTTCTCCCAACCCATAAAAGATCAAACTTGTCGGATAGTTCACATATCAGTGAACAAAAATTTCATGTACCATCTCACCAAAAGCTGAAACTCAACATATATCACCATGAGATTACCATTAACAAGTCTTCAAATCTGCACAAGCATAGGATCAACATAGGAGAAATGTGGATCACATACTGGAGCACATTCTGAACACTGACTTCTCTTCTTTATTTAATTTTCTCAAAAGAACTTAGAAACTCGTCAAACCAACACATCTACAACACCATAAAGATAGCTCCATGTACTCACAACATCTCAGAAGCATCTCAGCTATACATGTACAATCTACAACATACTGAACTGTGTTGACATCAATGACAACACCACCAAACTAGCTCATACTTGCAACAATCTCCCCCTTTGTCATTGATTGCAACACATAACCTTTTCTCCCCCTTTGAAATAAATGGAAAAGAAAAACTCTTATTACTCCCCCTTAGGAGTACACTCGTACTACAACAATGAAACCACTTCTACTCCCCCTACGGAGTAGACCCAAATATTAGTCCAGATAAATGAAGAATCTATGAATTCACTGGACTGGTGTAACTTCATGTGCACTTAGTTAGGAGGGCCAACGACCCTCAACATCTCCCTAAGATGCTCAAAAGAATCCTTCAAAAGAGCTTTAGTAAAGATATCTTCAATTTGTTCCTTTGTAGTCACATACTCCAATATGACTTCATTCTCCATTACTTTTTCTCTCAGGAAATGGTATTTGATAGATATGTGCTTTGTTCTTGAATGCACAATCGGGTTCTTTGAAATGTTTAATGCACTTGTATTTTCACAGAAGATAGAGATAGGCTCATCACATACCACACCAATTTCTTTCAGAGTTTGCTTCATCCACAAAACTTGTGTATAGTAGGATATTGTAGCAATATATTATGCTTCTACAGTAGATAAAGAAACCGAGTCTTGCTTCTTACTCAACTATGAAACCAATCTTCCACCAAGAAGTAAAACACCACCACTGGTACTCTTCTGATCATCTACACATCTTTCCCAATCAACATCTGTATAAGCACTTAGGGTGAAATTATTACTCTTAGGGTACCATAGTCCATAATTCGGTGTGCCCTTAAGATATCTGAATATCCTCTTTACAGGTATAACATGTGTCTCTTTAGGATCTACTTGGAATCTAGAAACTAAACACACTACATGCATAATATCTCGTTTGGTAGCAGTGAGATACATCAATCCGCCAATCATGGATTTGTATTTTCTTTGATCAGTCTTAGTAGATTCCTCATCCTTGCTTAGCTTACATTTGGTTACCATAGGAGTAAAAACGGGTTTAGAATCTTCTATCCCAAAATTTTTCAACAACTCTTTTACATACTTATATTGTGAAATGAATATCCCTTTATCGGTTTGATTCACTTGTAGACCAAGGAAGAAATTCAATTCACCAATCATAGACATCTCAAATTATTTCTGCATTTCTTCAGCAAACATTTTACACATGCCATCATTTCCACCAAAAATGATATCATCAACATAAACAACTACAATCAACATGGGTATGTGCAGGATCATCATGGAAAAAATAGGCCCTTAAGTGGCGAAAAATTCAAGAAAACCAGAGTTAGGCAACTTGACGTAAAAAATTGAATAAGTTATCTATATTATTTCAAAAATATGTAAGAATAGAATTTGTAGCAAATTGAATGTACTTTCTAAACTACTAGGTTTATTTTAAAAAATAAAAAATCTATTTGGTGAAAATTTGAAATTTCAATGTAGTAGCACTTAAATTTAAGGGAAAAAATAAGAAGTAGGTGTCCATCTGACCACCCTAACCACAATAAAATGATAATATTTTTTTTATAAGATATAAGTAGAGGACTCATGTCTTGATGTGATGCATATTTTTTTGTAATTTTTTTCCAAGTAAATAATTAATTATGCATTTTTTATTACAAATTTTAAAAAATATAAAAACTCGTATGTCTGACCACCTTGGTCAAAAAATTCATGAAATTCAATTTTTTTTTTTAATCCTATATTATACGAAGCATAGAATGTGATACATATTTCAAATTGAAAAAATGTGATACCGTTTGAAAGCTATAGATGTTTTTCAATCAGCCTATCAATGAGGACTTTAGTCATAATTCAAATAGAAAATGAATAATAATTATTTATTAAATTCAAAGTAAATCATAATTTAAATTGGTGGAAAGTGAAGAATCTCCTTTAAAAACCCTTTTCGTTTCATCAATTTTGGGTAAAAAAAAGTCCTGAACCACATACCCTACACATACCCATCATATCACCACTTTTTGGCCCATCATGACCCTGCACATACCCACATCTTATTACCTTACACTTTGAAGTAGAGATTGCTGTCAGCAAAACCTTTGCTAAATCCTTGCTTTGTTAGATATTTGTCCAGTCTTGCATACCAAGCTTTGGGAGCTTGCTTCAGTCCATACAATGGTTTCTTCAATTTACAAACCATGTCTAGTCTATCAGACAATTGAAATCCTTTAGGTTTCTCCATGTACACTTCTTCCTCCAACTCACCATTCAAAAAAGTTGACTCAACATCCATCTAATATACCTTGAAGTCCTTGTGGGCAGAGAATGCCAAAAACATTATGATAGCTTCCATTCTGACCACAGGGGAAAAAGTTTCTTCAAAATCCATAGCTTCAACTTGTGAATATCCTTTGCATACCAGTCTTGCCTTATTCCTTACTACTTCTCCATTTTTATTTAGTTTGTTGCAAAACACCCATTTTGAGCCAATCACATCTTTGTTCACAGGTCTAGGGACTATTTCCCATGTTTGATTCTTTTCTATTTGCTGCAATTCCTCTTTCATAGCTCTCATCCAACTTTCATCTTCACATGCTTCTTTTACAATTTTATGTTCTATTTTAGAGAGAAAACACAGATTTACCTCAGCTGCAACTCTGCTTCTTGTCTTCACACCTTCACTCTTGTCTTTAATTATTTGAACTTCCGAATGATTCTTCTATACATATTTAGGAGTCCTAGCAACAAGTTCCAATTCATTCTCTTCTTCTTCTTCCAATTCTTCTTCTTCTTTCTATTTTTTTTTCTTCCTTCTCATTATTTTCTTTAGGTATATGTCCACAGATAGGATCATTAGGTTCAACTTCACTTATCTCAATAGGTCTACGCATGTCTTCATCAACTTTCACATTAGCACTTTCAATGATTTTTCTCAATCTATTGTTAAAGAATCTATATGCCTTGCTAGTAGTGGAATACCCAAGAAATATTCCTTCATCACATCTACCATCAAACTTTCCAAGATTTTCATCATCTCTTTTAATATAGCATCTGCTTCCAAATACCTTAAAATATTTCATAGTAGGAGTCTTACCAGTCCATAACTCAAAGGGTGTCTTTGTGTTGTGTCTGATCTGAACATATTAAGAACATAAACAACAGTATGCATAGCTTCTCTCCAATACACATCCGATACATTAGACTATTTCATCATAGTTCTAACAGCTTCCTATATTTTCTTGTTTTTCCTTTCAACTACTCCATTTTGTTGAGGGGTTCTTGGAGCAGAAAATTGTCTTTTTATGCCATGCTTCTCACAGAATGCATTAAATTCACTAGAAGTGAATTCACCACCTCTATTAGATCTCAAACACTTTATTTTTAGATTTACTTCATTTTCCACTCTTGCTTTAAATACCTTAAACCTATCCAAGGCCTAATTCTTTTCTTTGAGAAAAGCAACCCATGTCATTTGAGTATAATCATCAATAAGGAACATAAAGCACCTATCTCCATTCAAGCTTCCAGTCATGGCCAGACCATAGAGATCAATGTGAATCAACTCCAACATTCCAGAAGTACAATGTTATTTTCCCTTAAAGCTACATCTTGTCTTCTTCCCCAATTGACAACTTCTGCACATAGCATTAGCGGGTCTTGTGATTCTAGGTAGTCCTTGAAAAATCTGCTTAACACTAATCTTGACTAGGTTATCAAAGTTCACATGTCCCATTCTTCGGTGCCATAACCAACTTTCATTGATTTGAGATACAAGACGATGAACATCAACTCCCTTCAACTGATAGATGTTTCCATGAGTTCTTCTTCCAACAACAATCATATCTTCATTTTTGGTTCCTTTTCAGATTTCACAGGTATGGTTCTGAAACACAAGTTTAAGGCCATTTCTACAAATCTGACCAACACTCAAAAGATTATGTCTCAAACCCTTCACATAATATACATCATTAGTATTATGCACTTCATCAAAACTAATTGAACCTTTACCACAGATCTTAGCTCCTAAATCATCACTGAACATGACTAAACCGCCATCATATTTTTCAAGTTTAGTGAACTTACTCTTATCTCCGGTCATGTGATTAGAACATCCACTATCAATTACACAATATTCTTCATCCCATCTTGCATGAGAAGTGGTAACCAAGGTACCTTCCCTCATATTCTTCTTAACTTCCAAAGCCTTCTTAATTACACATTTTCTAGAGTTAGTGGATACAAATTTACTTTCCAAAGCTAAGAATAAGCATTCACTATCATCAACCTCATTGTCAGATTCATCATCAGAAATACCTGCCTCTTCCTTAACATAGTATAACTTCTTATGCTTATCCTTCCTATCCTTATCCTTATAATCCTTTTTCTTCTTATGTGTAGCCCTATTCAGACATCTCAAAGCATAGTGACCAATGTTACCACAACTAAAGCATTTAAAGGGTAACATACCTTTATATTTTTTGATGCCTTTTTTCAATTTCCTAGTGAAATTTGCTTCCAACTCTTCATTATCGCTATTTGGTTCTTCAATCTTCAAAGCCTTAAATGTCATTTTTGTCTTCTGTTTTGTCTTTTCATCTCTCTAGAACTTTCTTATCTCAAATGCTTTCAAGGTGCTGAAAAAATATTCTAGAGTGTACTTCTTAGGATCATACATTTCTTCAATAACATAGATCTTGTCACTGTAACATTCCGGTTAAGTGATCAAGATCTTCTCGATTATATCTCCATCTACTAGTTTTCCTCGATTTTTAACATCATTTGCTGCTAGTTCAACTCTTTGAAAGAAACTTGTAAATTATTCACTATCTTCCATCTTCAGGTTCACAAATCTATGCTTTTTCACTGGCCTCCTTGTCAATTTCACCTTTTCGTTTCCTTCATACACATCTTCCAACTTTTTCTAGACTTCATATGCAGTATCCAGATAATTAACCTTGACTCACTCATTTTTAGATAAACCACTGCAAATCGTATACTTCACCTTCTTATTTTCTTCATAAATAGAGATCTCATCTATAAAATTAACACCACCAGATGGAAGTGTATACTTATTCTCAACAACCTTCCAGGTCTTGAAACCAAGAGAGATAATGTATCCTCTCACCCGTCCCTTTCAGTCATTGTAGTCAGTTCCATCAAACATAGGGATCACCAACTTGTGTTCCATAAGATCTTCTTTAAGCGGTTCAACTCTACACAAGGAACCACAAGCTCTAATACCAATTGTTAAATAGGCACAAGGCAACTGAGAGGGGGGGTGAATCAATTGTCACACAAAGTTAAACTTAAAACATTATCACTTATTAAATATTCAACGACACTATTTTGTTATTAAATATGAGCATGAAACATAAATAACAGAAGGTAAATCAACACAATGAACACTAGATTTTTACGTGTAAAATCCAATAAGGGAAAAACCATGGTGAGGGTTAACTCACAATATAAAGATTATAAAAAGGCTCACTGCCCAAAAAAGGACTCACTATCTAAGTACAAAGGCTCACTACCTACAAAGGACTCAGTGTTCAACAGGGAGGCTCACTGTCTACAGATACAAAAGAGAACAAAATATCCACCACTATAATTAAAGTAAATTCACAGGATTACAAAAACATTCAATTCACTGCCTTTAACACTCTAAAAAAATGCTATCACAACTCACTCACACACACTTCTGCTCATATGATTTGTGGAAAAATTTCATCACTTTGCATCACACTGTCATACAAATCTTCACAATTCAACTTTCTTTTATACCATTTTCAACCTTAGAAACATTTACCAAGGTCGGCCACAAAACATCATTTCATAAATTCAAATCAGGTTGGAAACTCAAAATTCTCGTGGTGGAAAGGAATAAGAGTGAACCAATAAAATTATTTTCTTGAATCACCTACACACTTCCTCAATTAATTTTTATTCTTCGAATGAAGTGTAAACACTAGGTCGGCCAAACCTAATGAAAAAATAGATAAACATTGATGCACATGCTTCCCAACAACAAGATGACACACATAAGCCACAAAATGCTTCATTATGCATGAGAATACATCTCAGAACCTTCTAGATACATCTACAACAAAAGCAATAGGCTTCAATCACTAATTTTTTTTCACTAGTTAATCTAGATAATGCAAACTCATACTGAACTACTGAAACATGACTTCCTGATTACAAAACTCCAAACCTTTTCTCCAGAGCATAGGAAAGACCTTCACAAGACATATCCTAGATCTTCATGATCTATATTAAAATAACAGAGGAATGAAAAGCAAAAACATTTCTTCCAGTCCACAGAAGATCAAACTTGCCAGACAGTTCACATACCAGTGAACACAACTTTCATATACCATCTCACCAAAAGATGAAACTTGGCATATATCACCATGAGATTACAATTAACAAGTCTTTAGATCTTCACAAGAATAGAATCAACATAGGAGAGACAGGAAGCACATACCAGAGCACATTCTAAACACTGACTTCTCTTCTTTATTTAATTTTCTCAAAAGCACTTGGAAACTCATCAAATTGGCACATCTGCAACACCATAAAGATAGCTCCATGTGCTCACAACATCTCAGAAGCATCTTAGGTATACATGTACAATCTGCAACATACTGAACTGTGTTGATATCAATGACAACATCAATGACAACACCACCAAATTAACTCATAGTTGCAACAAAAATAATATTTTAGATAGGGATGCACAAGTCACATATAGGTTTTTTCAAACCTTGTTTACTACACTAGGGACACACTTGAATATTAGCTCAGCATATCATCTAGAAATGGATGGGAAAATGGAAAGGGTAAATCAAGTATTGGAAGACCTACTTAGGATGTATTGCATGGATCAACAATACAAGTGGGAAGATTACTTACCCTTAGATAAATTTTCTTACAATAACTCTTATCATTATGTAATAAAGATGGCTCCTTTTGAAGCTTTGTATGGCCTAAAGTGTTGAACTCCTATAAGTTGGGATAAAATTGAGGATCGAGTGAGTCTTGGGCCAGAAATGTTGGTTGGAATGGATGAACAAGTTAAGGTTGTTAAGAAAAGGTTAATTGAATCTAATGATAGATAGAAAAGCTACGTTGATGCTAAGAGAGTGCCCCGTAATTTTTCCTTAAGTGACAAAGTATTTTTGAGAGTGAAACCTCACAAAATCTCCATTAAATTTGGAAAGTCTTCTAAGTTATCCTTGCGTTACGTTGGACCTTCTGAGATTCTAGAGGAAGTGAATCCAGTAGCTTATCGATTGCCACCAACTCTATCCAGAATGCCTAACATCTTCCATGTGTCCTACCTTAAAAAAGTATATACCAGGGGATAATCATGTAATTTATTGGATTGCTTTATAGGTATGAGATCCCAGAGTAGTAACTTTTGAGTCCATCAAATTTCTAGGAACACGTAAACTATGCTCAATTGTAACAAAGAAGTCTTGCAATGAAAATTCTAGTGGGACCAGTATGCAGAAGACTCAGGTACTTGGGAGGACTATGTGGAAATTTATAAGAAATTTTGTCATATTCTTAATGCTTTTTAGAATGTGTGAACAATGTGATGTTTTTATTTTATTTTAAAATAATCCCTAAGGTCATCAACGATGATGATTCATAAGGGGGGAGTATGCTACACCCCAATTGTGAAGTTACTATTTACTATTACTACATAGGGTAAATATGAATGTAATGTGAATTCTGGAGATGAATAAATTATGCTTGTACCTTGTTATCAATATGAATGGTATCTCATTTGATATTACCTTAGTTGATTTTATTCATGGTGGAAGACTACATATATGTGAATGAAATATTATTGAATTATTACTATTCTAACTTTGGAAATGCTTATATATATTGCATATGTTGTGAACAATTGACTGTTGTGTGCATGTGTTAGTGGATGCAAGTATGTGTACATTCCTCCAAGTGGAGGGAAAGTATCACTTGGGAGAAGATCTTGGTTGGGTAACTGATAAAAGTAAACTATCTAAGCATTAACACACACCACATTAGAATGATTGAGTTGAGTCAATTTTTGGGTAGTAGGTAGGTCATCCTTAGGGCTGATATGTTTGCATTTGAGAGTCTTGTTTACTACTGCATGCATTATTGAGTGATGTTTAACTATTTGAGTTGTTGAGATCTTTCTTGTAATATTATGATTATATTGACAAGTGGGATGCATGTGGAAGTATGTGTATATATATGCACATGCATGTCAATGCGATCTAACGACATGTATATGCATATGTATATATGTACCACACGTAAACACTTACCAATATGATGGTAATCATGAATGGCTATATGTGAATCAAATGTGGACATATATATATATATACACGTATCCATATGTATATGTATATTGATACATGTGTACGTTGGCGAATGGACACAATGATATAGATGCATTGATATAGATATACCTACACATATGTGTACATAGAGGCATATACATTTAATTTTCTGAATAACAATAGAAATGACAACACTTTGCTGAATAACAACAGAAATGATAAAGGTAACAACAAAAATGACAAAGGTTTCTATTATATCATGTGCAACTTACATCCAATGAGCATTCAGATTCTGATTCATCTAGATCGCACTAGGTGCAGGATAGAGCATAAGTCTGAAATGCAAACTAAGGACTTTTCCTAAACAATAGACTCCAATTCTAGACCATTGATGTCGAGAGTGAGGTGTCCTCAACAATTTAAAGAAGAGGTTGAGCTTCTAACCTCATGACATATTACAATTAATTTGGAATCCGTCCATACGTTTTTGACACGCGTCCCACTAACCTACCACACTATGGAGTAGACAACTGTTAAGCATTCTGCCGTAAACAATGACATAGTGGAGGAAAAAGAAAGTCACTTTTAGGACACCCGTGAGTGAGAAGGGCCCACTTAATACTCGTAAGTGGCTACAGGGATCTTTCTTTTTAAGACAGGGTTGCATCCTGTTGTCACATCTTAACGTGGGTGACATCACGACATTGACATGCCCATGTGCTAGCCATCAGAATGGTATCAGATCTAATAATTGATCTGGTAACTCATGGTATGCTCGAACCCAATCTTCAGTTCTGGGGTTAAAAGCATAATCGATTTGAACCACATAATCTTGAGAATAGGCCTGGTCTAATTCCACTCTTCTGGCAGGGAGTGCTGGTTTGAGATTGATTTCCATATTTTCAATTTTTACTTTTGGTCTCCATTTGGCTTCAAGAGGATATAATTCAATCCTAGGGAAATGATATCCTGTTCTTGGATAATGCACCAAGTATTGAATCATACAATCATATATTGTACTTCTTAATTGTGGGTATAATAGATTCAAGAATTCCTCCATATCAGGATTGAATCTGGCACCAACAATATCAGCATATTCTTCAAAAGTATCCTGATGAAAACTTATACGAGTGATGAAACGAAACTTTAGTCCTTTTAATAAATTCATCTTACTTTGTTTTGACCAGTTCATACCAAACAACCCTTTGATGCGGATATGGATAGAATTGTTTCCACACCAATACTTGATTGGAGCTCTTGCTAAACCAAAGGATTCTTTGAATTATTCTTCTTCATCTGAATCTATTAATCCTTGGTCATGATGATAGTGACTTAAATTTTGCATATTTCGAAGCCATTTATTCAAGAAATATGATTCCAACAAAATAATAATTATTTCTTTGGGAAGAGTAGGAAGATTGATTATGTTTCCATTACCATAATTTACCATATACATGGCAACACCATCTGGTCTATACCAATCTAGAGAATTAAACTCAAGATCAGTATATATGGAACATGCAATTTCTCTGGTAAGGGCGTCAGCTAGTGGATTATTCTCTCCTTTTATCCATTCAATGTCAAAATCATAGTTGACGAACTCAAAGTACCATCTAGGAATTCGACCTTGAGCAATATATTTGTTTGAATTCTTCTTGAGTAGGCTTCTCATGGCTTGACTATCAGTTTTCACAGTGAATTTTACTGGCTTTAGGAAGATCTTGAACTTTTCTATTCCTTTTTTGACTACCAGTATTTCTTTCTCATAAATATGATATCTTCTTTCTATATCTATGAAAGTACCAGAACGATATCCACAAATATTTTGGTTTCCATTTCCTTCTTCTTGCATTAGCACAACAGACTAGGTGTTATCATAAGCTTCAATGTACAAAAATAAAGGTAAGTCAGAAGTAGGAGTCTACAAAGCAGACAAATGTTGACATTTTGTTTTATATCTTTAAACTGCTTCTGTTGCTTCTAAAGACCATCCTTATTTCTTTTCTTTTAGATGAGATTGAATGATTCAGCGATCTTCAGCTAAGCCTTTATAGAAAGGGGAAACATAATTCAGACATCCCAAAGATCTCTGAATTTGCTTTTTATCCTGAAGAAGGTCAGGGAATTTCTGAATTCACTGTAAGATATGTGGCTGAAGTTGAACTTGGCCATTACTCAGGTGTAAGCCAAGAAAATCAATTTGCCTTTGCCCAATCACCATCTTTTTAGCTGTTAAACATATCCCATGTTTTCTAATGGTTGCATAGAGTTCTTCAAGATCATGCAAATGGTCAATAACTGAATCAGAGAAGATAAGAATATCATGAGTATAAACAACACAAAAGTCTTTTAGATGCCTTAGTGCCTGATCCATGCATCTTTTGAAATATGCAGGAGCTGTGCACAAGTTGAAAGGCATGACGTTCCATTCATACAATCCTTGTGGGACTAAGAATGTTGTCTTATGTCTGTCTGATTCTTTTACCTTAATTTGCCAGAATCTTGATTTACAGTCAAACTTTGAAAAAACTTTTTTAGTGGCAGCTCTTCTGATTAAATCAGTGCTAAATGGTATGGGATAGTGACATGGAAGGATAATATCATTAAGAGGCTTATAATTGATGCAAAGTCTCTTTTTCCCTCTTACCTGTTCTGCTCTCTTGTTGACTAGGAAAGCTGGGCATGCAAATGGACTTTTACTAGGATGGATGAAATGTCTGTTAAGTAATTCTTGCAACTGCTCATCCATTTCTTTTGTTTCTTTTGGACTCATTAGATAGGCTGGCTCATGAGGTATGATTGATTGACACTCTGGCTGTATCTGTATTTCACATTCTTCATGATCCTGGGACCAAAACTGCAATGGGTTCATGCTGCAACAATTTATTTCAAATCTCTGTTTAATTTCATTGAACACATCAGGAGGTTTCTCTACTAGTTCTTTTACTGACTCTTTTTGTTTCTTTTTCCTGCTATGTTCAAACTTATGGTTCACAATTTTAAGTGCAGGAATCTCAATCTGTCCATCTTCGTGTCTTAAAGAAATCTTATGTTTCAAAAACTGGAGTGGCTCATATTTTGTTAGAAACAAAAATCCCAATAGAACATCATCTTCTAGATCATTATACTCAATGAAATCAGTGATGGAAATTTTACCCATAATTTCTATGTGGACATCTTGTGCATACCT
This sequence comes from Sequoia sempervirens, assembly GCA_007258455.2. Taxonomy (NCBI): domain Eukaryota; kingdom Viridiplantae; phylum Streptophyta; class Pinopsida; order Cupressales; family Cupressaceae; genus Sequoia; species Sequoia sempervirens. The sequence goes on along the minus strand of VDFB02000013.1, from coordinate 248,758,744 downwards.
GCCCATCTGAATCCTTTCTCCATTAATTGCATAACTATGTGGAAGATCAGGTCGTTCTTTCCAGAATTCTGTAGGGATAGCATTGTTTTTTGCCAATGATCTAGAGGAACCTGTATCCACAAATGCATCTAATGGAAATTTCTTATATCCGTGAAAACATAAATTAATTCTGATATAGTTACCATTGTTTGCAAGCAATATAGAGCAAGATTTTTCATTTGTTCTTTCAATAAGACTATTGCTGGTGCTGCTAGCTTCTGATTCTTCTTCTTGTGTTGCTTCTTTTTCAGACTCTTCTGCTTTGAATAGAATATCTTTGATTTCTCCCACTTCTGCAGAGAGATTCTGAATTTCTTTTTGCTGAGTTTTAAGCAATCACTTTAAATCTGCAAAATCATCCATTAGTAGATCAAATTTCTTAAGGATTGCAATAACATCAGTATCAACATCAAAAATTTTGGATTTGGAAGAAGAGACTTTTTCTTTTCCTTTTCTCTGCCATGGAGGGATCCTGTATCCATGGTCCATTTCCTTTTCAACCCCTTTTGGGGGTTTTTTCTGTAATCTGAGTTGTTTTTCCACCTCAGCTTTATCTGATTCTAAGCTCTTTAATTTTGCCAGGTGGTGGTGGACAACTTTCTTTCTTTCGTCCTTTGTTCCTACCATTTTGTAAGGATATTTTGATTTTTCAATCCGTATTTTGAATTTTAGATCCTGCAAAGTGTTCTTAAGAAGTGAGGTTAGAAAAACCTCATCTGGGTATGAGCTCTCTGATTCAGGGTCAAACAAATTTTTCATATGTCTATGACGATCCTTTACATCTTTGAATTTTAACATGAAACTAGAATCAGGAACAACTTCAACTAATTCATACAGATCTTGTAATTTTGTAATATTGGTACTATCAACAACTTCCCATCCTGGGTTATTTTGTTCAAACATTGCATAAATCTTTGTGCCAGGATTTAATTTCTTAGGATAGTTAATAGCATAATGAGGTCCTTTACAAATAAAGCATTTAATTCCTTTTGGGGCCTTATTATTTCTTTTCTTCAACAAGTATGGGGGTGTTCTATGAAAATTTCTTCTCTTGTAGGGGACTGCCCTAGATTTCTTCTTGGATCCATACTTACCATGCTTGTTGCATCTGAAAGTGTATTCTCCTTCATGGTATTTGTTTCGAGAACAAATTTTTCATTTACATTTTCTACCACAACCTCCTTTTTTGAACTGCTTTAATTGCTGGAAATCCCTGAGTTGATTGATGGGAGGAAGATCACAAAATTCTTGTAAATTACATGTGTAGTTATATTCTTCCTTATTAAGTTGGAGAGCACCCAACGGACATTGCTTTTCCAGCTTGTACCTAATCAATATTTTTATTGTAGGGAAACTTACATCATCAAGCTGTTTATGTTATTTTCTGATTATATAGTCTTGTGCCCATGCAACTAAGCCACAGGGAAGAGAATTCAAATAATACTGCTTTGTAGTTAGGTCATGCATTTTATTTGCTGCAATCATATAAGATTCAAACATGCAGTTGTATTCATCAAATTTAGCTAAATTCTTTAGCTTCATGGGTTGCAGAATCTTATTGGCTTCTAGGGCTTGATTAGAGATATCATCACAGAAAAGATCTGTTAATAACCATTTAAATTCATCAAATCCAACTTGAAATATATCATCTTTTCCCATATTTTTAGGATCCACCAGAATTGGATCTGTTGATTGAGCAGGAATGGTTTTAGGCATTGGGCCTTGATCTGGCAGATTGTTCCACCAATTTCTCAATTTTCCAAACATAAGTCTTACAACATAAAGAAATTTTGTGGGTTCTATCCATGGACCACTTCTTTCAAATAAATTTTCTAATGTATCAGTCCAGGTACAGATTACTTCATATGGGTTAACCAATTTATCAATGTTTAAAATATAACCACTAGATGCATAAGGTCGCATCTGTACAAGCTTGAGGTTCTCCGTGACTAGTTCTTGCATTTCAATATCCATGGTTAACTTCTTCAATGATTCCCATGGTTCTTTTTCTTCTATTTCCTTATATTCAGAAAAGTCTAAATTTTTTTCCTCAAAGTCATTATTTACAGAGGAATCAGAGTCACTAGGACTATTAGAAACAATTAAAGTATCTACATCAGAAGATTCAACATCAGATTCTTTATTTGCATAACCAGGTTCATCCATGTAGACTAGTTCTTCTTGTTCTTGATCCACTCCCAATTCTGCAAGCCAATTTTTAAGTGGTTCTTCTTTATTGGCCAAAGTATGTTCTTTGACTTTTAGCATGGGAACGTGTGGAGTTGGCTTATGAGGAAGCCGTTTGGAAGTTGAGGCTTTATCTTCCTCACTATGCAGGGGTTTTCTTCTTTGGATCAAAACCTTTTTTGGTTTGGGAGGTTCTACAGTTTTTCCTTTTTTGTCTCTGCCTTCTTCTTCTGAACTATCCTTACTAGTTTGGGATACTCTTATTTTTTTTTGTGAGCATCCTTACCTTTTCTAATTTCTTAGCAACAGAGTCTAAGAGATTCTTGTTTTCTAAGTCAACAACCTTTCTGGAATTTTCATGTGTCTACTGATCATTAGAATTATGGGTAGGGTAGTTATCTTGATGCTGTTGTGTAGAAATAACAATTTTCACACTGTTATGAACTTAAATGACATCATAACTAACACTTGTAATGTCATTAGGCAGAGTAGAACAATAATGTTCAACATTCTTGACAGAGGTGAAAATCTTTTGTTGATCTTCAGAAATAATTTCAATTTTACTTACAGCTTCTAAGGCTTGGCCACTACTAAATCTAATATCTACAGCCATGTCATCTATGTTTTCTTGTGCAGAGATCATCCATTGTGCCATCCAATTTCTCTGGGCTTCATAATTCTTTTGTTTCTTTCCCAGTTCTATATGAAGTTGTGCTTCATATTTTCCCCATAGTCTTTAGTTAGGATTGATAACTGTAAACGTTTCAGGAGTAGGCCATCTGCCTTGTTCATATCCTATGATATCCTGTTCCTAATTGTTTAATTCCATCTTATATATACTCTTTTTCTCAGATCCATCCCTTGGGAGTTTTGTCTTCGACATCTTTCCTTTATCATTTCTGTTGTTATTCAACAAATTGGTATCAAATCCAAAGGGTGAATGACATTTAAATTTGGACTAAGTTATCAGTGCAAATTTTCCCTATTTATCTTCTGTCTCCTTTGTCTCTTTGCCTTTGTTATTTATGAATACAATGCCTGACATTGAAATGAAAATCCAAGATACATATTCAAGTATTTATTGTTCATCTGGTTTTGGAATCTTTGTCAAAATAGTCTGTGTTATAATCGTTATAGTCTTGGTCGTGGTCTGGACTTTGGAAAACATCTTGCCTCATTAAGTTCTGTTAATCATTTGATGGAAACTCTGGTTCTGAACAAAATTAGCTATCTCAAGTAGCTATGGACCCGCAGTAAGACCGTAAATCCCATTTTGAAGCCAAAGGATAGGCGTGTGAAGGGTGAGTAGTAAGACGGAAAACATAGTAGCCAAAGGAATAGCGAAATCAAGTGAGTTCTCATTTCTCCATCATGGCTAGTCAGCGCTCAATGCATGCAAGTAGTTCTCTTTCTTCTGTTATCCATAATCACTTCCAAGATAAAGAAGAACTCGTAGACAAATATGGTAATTTTAAGTTTCTAGATGTTAAGATATCTGATTTATATCTTGAGAAAGGCATAAAGGAAAAAATGACGAATTCTGTGCAACAATCAGAGATAAATCTTAGGGTTTCTAGTGTTGGTATTTTTCCTGTCTATTTTCCATTTTTACTTCCTGAAGACATCAAGCGATGGAAAGGAAAGGGTTTCTTCCATGAGCATTTTTCTTTAGTTGAAATTATTCTACATCCTCATTTCAACTATGATATAGGTGCTGAATACTTTGCCAGCCTCATAGACACTCGATGTAGAATCTAGGATCAAGCTGTCATAGGACAATTTCGAGGTTGCCTTGTTAAATCTTCTGATGAATCAAAAGGTGGAGATGCTCGCATGTCTGTTAGACCAAAATTCACCATAAATGTTGATGATAAATATGTCCAATCTGCATTTTTCCTCCTATTACAAGTCAAAGGTGTCATTTTACAACTAGATTTTGTGTATGCTACCATAGTTGGTAGGTGTGTTTATAGATTATTGAATACTATTTTTCCTCCTTCAAAATTTTTAGCTAAGGTAAGTTACACAGAAGCCAATACAAATGTGGATGACTTTGGTCGACACATTGATTCAACTGGGTTTGATATAGGGTTCCCTATCATTGAAAAGCTTATAAACCAGTCACAACCCAAGTTCCAAGAACTTCCAACCCCTTCTAAAAATCTATTTTCTGACAAACCCCGAACACAAAGTCGTAGGCCTGCTAGCATTGATCTCCAGGCTTTACCTGATGAAACATTGTTTACACAGCCTGGAGCCTCGACTAGTGAACGACCCAGTATGTTCACCCGATCTTACTCCATGTCATGAAATTTCCCAAGCACATCCCATAAGCCCTATCTTGACTACAATCCTAAAGAGTCAATAGGATCTAGTCAATTCCCCATATACAAACAACCATCTATAAATCCATATCCTTCCTGAGCATCTCTAGCAACTCTCTCTGATCTTAGCAGTAACCCTGAACTTATGGAAAGGTTAGCCCGACAGGTCAGTCAAAAGCTTGCCCTAACTCCAAAAATAGAACAAAAACATGACCAGAAAGGAAAAGGCATTAAAATCACAAAAATGGGTGAGAAGAGTTGTATGATGAAAGAAAAGATGTTGAAGAAAAAACTCCCAAGGGATGGATATGAGAAAAAGAGTATATATAAGAAGGAATTAAACAATCAAGAACAAGAGATCATAGGATATGAACCAGGTAGATGGCCTACTCTTGAAACGTTTATAGTTATCAATCCTGACCGAAGACTATGGGGAAAATATGAAGCACGACTTCATACAAAATTGGAAAAGAAACAAAAGAATTCTGAAGCCCAGAGAAATTGGATGGCACAATGGATGATCTCTGCACAAGAAAACATAGATGACATGGCTGTAGATATTAGATTTAGTAGTGGCCAAGCCTTAGAAGCTGTAAGTAAAATTGAAATTATTTCTGAAGATCAACAAAAGATTTTCACCTCTGTCAAGAATGCTGAACATTATTGTTCTACTCTGCCTAATGACATTACAAGTGTCAGTTATGATGTCATTCAAGTTCATAATAGTGTGAAAATTGCTATTTCTACACAACAACATCAAGATAACTACCTTACCCATATTTATGATGATCAACAGACACATGCAAATTCCAGAAAGGTTGTTGACTTAGAAAACAAGAATCTCTTAGACTCTGTTGCTAAGAAATTAGAAAAGGTAAGGATGCTCACAAAAAAAATAAGAGTATCCCAAACTGGTAAGGATAGTTTAGAAGAAGAAGGCAGAGACAAAAAAGGAAAAAACTGTAGAACCTCCCAAACCAAAAAAGGTTTTGATCCAAAGAAGAAAACCCCTGCATAGTGAGGAAGATAAAGCCTCAACTTCCAAACGGCTTCCTCATAAGCCAACTCCACATGTTCCCATGCCAAAAGTCAAAGAACATACTTTGGCCAATAAAGAAGAACCACTTAAAAATTGGCTTGCAGAATTGGGAGTGGATCAAGAACAAGAAGAACTAGTCTACATGGATGAACCTGGTTATGCAAATAAAGAATATGATGTTGAATCTTCTGATGTAGATACTTTAATTGTTTCTGATAGTCCTAGTGACTCTGATTCCTCTGTAAATAATGACTTTGAGGAAATTGTTTTAGACTTTTCTGAATATAAGCAAATAGAAGAAAAAGAACCATGGGAATCATTGAAGAAGTTAACCATGGATATTGAAATGCAAGAACCAGTCACAGAAAACCTCAAGCCTAAGCAGATGCGTCCTTATTCATCCAGTGGTTATATTTTAAACATTGATAAATTGGTTAACCCATATGAAGCAATTTGTACCTGGACTGATACATTAGAAAATTTATTTGAAAGAAGTGGTTCATGGACAGAACCCACAAAAGTTCTTTATGCTGTAAGACTTATGTCTGGAAAATTGAGAAATTGGTGGAACAATCTGTCAGATCAAGGCCCAATGCCTAAAACCATTCCTGCTCAATCAACAAATCCAATTCTGGTGGATCCTAAAAATCTGGGAAAAGATGATATATTTCAAGCTGGATTTGATGAATTTAAATGGTTATTAACAGATCTTTTATGTGATGATATCTCTAATGAAGCCCTAGAAGCCAATAAGATTCTACAATCCATGAAGCTAAAGAATTTAGCTAAATTTGATGAATACAACTGCATGTTTGAATCTTATATGGTTGCAGCAAATAAAATGCATGACCTAACTACAAAGAAGTATTATTTGAATTCTCTTCCCTGTGGCTTAGGTGCATGGGCACAAGACTATATAATCAGAAAAGAACATAAACAACTTGATGATGTAAGTTTCCCTACAATAAAAAGATTGATTAGGTACAAGCTGGAAAAGCAATGTCTGTTGGGTGCTCTCCAACTCAATAAGGAAGAATATAACTACACATGTAATTTAAAAGAATTTTGTGATCTTCCTCCCATCAATCAGCTCAGGGATTTCTAGCAATTAAAACAGTTCAAAAAAGGAGGTTGTGGTAGAAAATGTAAATGCAGAAGGTGTTCTCGAAACAAATATCATGAAGGAGAATACACCTTCAGACGCATCAAGCATGGTAAGTATGGATCCAAGAAGAAATATAGGGCAGTCCCCTACAAGAGAAGAAAGTTTCATAGAACACCCCCATACTTGTTGAGGAAAAGAAATAATAAGGCCCCAAAAGGAATTAAATGCTTTATTTGTAAAGGACCTCATTATGCTACTAACTGTCCTAAGAAATTAAATCCTGGCACAAAGATTTATGCAATGTTTGAACAAGATAACCCAGGATGGGAAGTTGTTGATAGTAGCAATATTACAGAATTACAAGATCTGTATGAATTAGTTGAAGTTGTTCCTAATTCTAGTTTCATGTTAAAATTCAAAGATGTAAAGGATCATCATAGACATATGCAAAATTTGTCTGACCCTGAATCAGAGAGCTCAAACCCAGATGAGATTTTCTAACCTCACTTCTTAAGAACACTTTGCAGGATCTAAAAGTCAAAATACAGATTGAAAAATCAAAAGATCCTTACAAAATGGCAGGAACAAAGGACGAAAGAAAGAAAGCTGTCCACCACCACCTGGAAAAATTAAAGAGCTTAGAATCAAATAAAGCTGAGGTGGAAAAACAACTCAGATTACAGAAAAAACCCCCAAAAGGGGTTGAAAAGGAAATGGACCATGGATACAGGATCCCTCCATGGCAGAGAAAAGGAAAAGAAAAAGTCTCTTCTTCCAAATCCAAATTTTTTGATGCTGATACTGATGTTATTGCAATCCTTAAGAAATTTGATCTACTAATGGATGATGTTGCAGATTTAAAGCGATTGCTTAAAACTGAGCAAAAAGAAATTCAGAATCTCTCTGCAGAAGTGGGAGAAATCAAAGATATTCTATTCAAAGCAGAAGAGTCTGAAAAAGAAGCAACACAAGAAGAAGAATCAGAAGCTAGCAGCACCAGCAATAGTCTTATTGAAAGAACAAATGACAAATCTTGCTCTCTATTGCTTGCAAACAATGGTAACTATATCAGAATTAATTTATGTTTTCACGGATATAAGAAAATTCCATTGGATGCATTTGTGGATACAGGTTCCTCTAGATCATTGGCAAAAACCAATGCTATTCCTACAAAATTCTGGAAAGAACGACCTGATCTTCCACATAGTTATGCAATTAACGGAGAAAGGATTCAGATGGGCAGGTATGCACAAGATGTCCACATAGAAATTATGGGTAAAATTTTCATCACTGATTTCATTGAGTATAATGATCTAGAAGATGATGTTCTATTGGGATTTTTGTTTCTAACAAAATATGAGCCACTCCAGTTTTGGAAACATAAGATTTCTTTAAGACACGAAGATGGACAGATTGAGATTCCTGCACTTAAAATTGTGAACCATAAGTTTGAACATAGCGGGAAAAAGAAACAGAAAGAGTCAGTAAAAGAACTAGCAGAGAAACCTCCTGATGTGTTCAATGAAATTAAACAGAGATTTGAAATAGATTGTTGCAGCATGAACCCATTGCAGTTTTGGTCCCAGGATCATGAAGAATGTGAAATACAGATATGGCCAGAGTGTCAATCAGTCATACCTCATGAGCCAGCCTATCTAATGAGTCCAAAAGAAACAAAAGAAATGGACGAGCAGTTGCAAGAATTACTTAACGGACATTTCATCCGTCCTAGTAAAAGTCCATTTGCATGCCCACTTTCCTAGTCAACAAGAGAGCAGAACAGGTAAGAGGGAAAAAGAGACTTTGCATCAATTATAAGCCTCTTAATGATATTATCCTTCCATTTAACTATCCCATACCATTTAGCACTGATTTAATCAGAAGAGCTGCCACTAAAAAGGTTTTTTCAAAGTTTAACTGTAAATCAGGATTCTGGCAAATTAAGGTAAAAGAATTAGATAGATATAAGACAACATTCTCATTCCCACAAGGATTGTATGAATGGAATGTCATGGCTTTCGACTTGTGCACAACTCCTGCATATTTCCAAAGACGCATGGATCAGGCACTAAGGCATCTGAAAGACTTTTGTGTTGTTTATATTGATGATATTCTTATCTTCTTTGATTCAGTTACTGACCATTTGCAGCACCTTGAAGAACTCTATGCAGCCATTAGAAAACATGGGATATGTTTAACAGCTAAAAAGATGGTGATTGGACAAAGGCAAATTGATTTTCTTGGCTTACACCTGAGTAATGGCCAAGTTCAACTTCAGCCACATATCTTACAGCAAATTCAGGAATTCCTTGACTTTCTTCAGGATAAAAATCAAATTCAGAGATTTTTGGGATGTCTAAATTATGTTTCCCCTTTCTATAAAGGCTTAGCTGAAGATCGCCGAATCATTCAATCTCATCTAAAAGAAAAGAAAGAAGGATGGTCTTTAGAAGCAACAGAAGTAGTTCAAAGAATTAAAACAAAATGTCAACATTTGCCTACTCTACAGACTGCTGCTTTTGAGTTACCTTTATTTCTGTACACTGATGCTTTTGATAACACCTGGTCTGCTGTGCTAATGTAGGAAGAAGGAAATGGAAAGCAAAATATTTGTGGATATCATTATGGTACTTTCACAGATACAAAAAGCAGATATCATATTTATGAGAAAGAAATACTGGCAGTCAAAAAAGGAATAGAAAAGTTCAAGATCTTCCTGAAGCTAGTAAAATTCACTGTGAAAACTGATAGTCAAGACATGAGAAGCCTACTCGAGAAGAATTCGAACAAAGATATTGCTCAAGGTTGAATTGCTAGATGGTATTTTGAGTTCCTCAGCTATGATTTTGACATTGAATGGATAAAAGGAGAGAATAATCCACTAGCTGATGCCCTGACCAGAGAACTTGCAGGTTCCATATATACTGATCTTGAGTTTAATTCTCCAGATTGGTATAGACCAGATGGTGTTGCCATGTATATGGTAAATTATGGTAATGGAAACATAATCACTCTTCCTACTCTTCCCAAAGAAATAATTATTATTTTGCTGGAATCATATTTCTTGAATAAATGGCTTCGAAATATGCAAAATTTAATTCACTATCATCATGACCAAGGATTAATAGATTCAGATGAAGAAGAAGAATTCAAAGAATCCTTTGGTTTATCAAGAGCTCCAATCAAGTATTGGTGTGGAAACAATTCTATACATATCCGCATCAAAGGGTTGTTTGGTATGAACTGATCAAAACAAAGTAAGATGAATTTATTAAAAGGACTAAAATTTGGTTTCATCACTCATATAAGTTTTGATCAGGATACTTTTGAAGAATATGTTGATATTGTTGGTGCCAGATTCAATCCTGATATGGAGGAATTCCTGAATCTATTATACCCACAATTGAGAAGTACAATATATGATTGTATGATTCAATACTTGGTGCATTATCCAAGAACATGATATCGTTTCCCTAGGATTGAATTATATCCTCTTGAAGCCAGATGGAGACCAGAAGTAAAAATTGAAAATATGGAAATCAATCTCAAACCAGCACTCCTTGCCAAAAGAATGGAATTAGACCAGGCCTATTCTCAAGATTATGTGGTTCAAATTGATTATGCTTTTAACCCTAGAACTGAAGATTGGGTCCGAGCATACCATGAGTTACCATATCAATTATTAGATCCGATACCATTCTGATGGCTAGCACATGGGCTTGTCAGTGTCGTGATGTCACCCACATTAAGATGTGACAACAGGATGCAACCCTGTCTTAAAAAGAAAGATCCCTGTAGCCACTTACGGGTATTAAGTGGGCCCTTCTCACTCACGGGTGTCCTAAAAGTGACTTTCTTTTCCCTCCACTATGTCAGTGTTTACGGCAGAATGCTTAACAGCTGTCTACTCCATAGTGTGGTAGGTTAGTGGGACGCGTGTCAAAAACGTATGGACGGATTCCAAATTAATTGTAATATGCCATGAGGTTAGAAGCTCAACCTCTTCTTTAAATTGTTGAGGATGCCTCATTCTCGGCATCAGTGGTCTAGGACTGGAGTCTATTGTTTAGGAAAATTCCTTAGTTTGCATTTCAGACTCTCCTTAGGATTCTTCATATACATCCATGGCAAGCGTAACAACCTTCTAACAAAGAACTCCTTCTATTAGTCCATCCAGACTGTGCAAACACATATAGTAATTTTGAAACTCAACCTTTGGATCACCAAACCACAAACATCTTTGCTAGAACCCATAGAACACCATTACAAGATATATTCCAAATATGCAAGATCTAAAACAAAACCGTAGAGGACTGTGGAGCATAAACATTTCTCCCAGTCCACAAACAAGTAACTTTGCCAAGCCAGTTCACACACCGGTGAACACAACTTTCACACTCCATCAAACCAGAAGCTACAAATCAGGAGATATCACCATCATATCATAAAAAAAAACCATTTAAATCTACACAAGCATAGGATCAATGCAGAATAAATGCAGAGTACATTATGAACCCATTCATAACTTTGACTTCATTCTTTATTAATTTTCTCAAAAGCACTTAGAAACTCATCATTTCAGCACATTTGCAACATCATAAGGATAGCTCCATGTACTTGCAACATCTCAACTATACATGCACAATCTGCAACATATTGAACTGTGTCGACATCAATGACAACATTAATAACAACACCACCAAACTTGCTCATACTTGCAACAATCTCCCCATTTTTCATTGATGGCAACACATGATGTGAAAAACAATCAAAGACAACTCTCTTCCTCTTCATGACTCTTTCTCATTCTTTCTTCTACTTTTTTCACGTGACTTTCTCTCCCCCTTTGACATCAATGGAAAAGATCAAAAACTCTGATTACTCCCCCTTAGGAGTACACCCATTCAACTCATACTACAACAATGAAAACTTTTCTACTCTCCCTGTGAAGTAGACCCATTCATTAGTCCAGATAAATGAAGAATCTATGAATTCACTGGACTGATGCACCTCCATGTGCACCTAGTTCAGAGGGCCAGTGACCCTCAACCTCTCCCTAAAATACTCAAAAGTATCCTTCAAAAGGGCCTTAGTAAATATATCTGCAATTTGTTCCTTCATTGACACATACTCTAGTCTGACTTTATTCTCCAACACCTTCTCTCTCAAGAAATGATATATGATAGATATGTGTTTTGTTCTTGAATTCATTACTGGATTCTTTGAAATGTTTATAGCACTTGTGTTGTCACAACAAATAGAAATAGGCTCATCATATATCACTCCAATATCTTTCAGAGTTTGCTTCATCCACAAAACATTTGTGTAGCAAGATGCTGCAACAATATACTATGCCTCTATAGTGGATAAAGAAACTGAATCTCGTTTCTTACTCAACCAAGAAACCAATCTTCCACCAAGAAAGGAAGCACCTCCACTAGTACTCTTCTGGTCATCCACACAACCAACCCAATCTGCATTGGCATAAGCACTCAAGGTGAAATCAACATCCTTAGGATACCATAAGCCATAATCCAGTGAACCTTTAAGATATATGAATATCCCCTTTATAGTTGTAACGTGTGCCTCTTTAGGATCTGCTCGATATTGGGAAATTAAACATTTTGCATGCATGATGTCCGATCTATTAGCAATAAGATACAACAACCCACCAATCATAAATTTGTATTTGCTCTGATCAACTTTAGTAGATTCATCATCTTTACTTAGCTTACATCCAGTCACTGTAGGAGTATTAACCAGTTTGGAGTCATCCATTCCAAACTTCTTCAACAACTCTTT